>JASANR010001592.1:0-408068 GCA_030849635.1 Wallacemonas sp. MBr04 | reverse complement strand
CCTCATCGCTCAAGTCACACGGCATGCCAAGGACGGTGCACAAATGTGGCGGTGGCGACAGCTGCGGTGGCTGTGCCTGCTGCGCGAGGAAGCGTTCCCTCAGATCATGCCCATCCGCGTCCACGTGAAGGAAGCCACGAGGGCACACTGCGTCCGTGCACCCACTCCCCACAGCGTGGCGAACGCACGTCGTCGCTGGGAGCTCTGTCAGGTGACAAGGGGTGTGTGGACAAGGTCCACTGGGATGGTTGAGATGGCACGGATGTGTCTTGTCGCTCCATTGATCGAGGAAGTACGTGCGCAGGTCCACATTGCGGCCATTCACCTTGGCGTCGTGGGCGTTGACGCAGTCACTGCCGTACTCACACTCCCCGCTGCGCACATGCCGTTCGCAAGCATCTCTTGGAACATTTGCGAGGGGACACTTTTGGTCGGGAAAGTACTGAGCGAACGGGCACGAACCCTTGAACCAACTCACGCACGGGTGCTTCTGTGGTGTGTCAATGGCCACGTCGGACTGGCGGAGGTCACTGTTGTCCATGAGTGTGTAGAATCCGAGAGATTGTGATGAAACGGTGCGAAAGAAAGAAAGAAAGAGAAAAGCTTCGTGTTTAATGCTATCATTGCGAGCGTTACAGAAACACAATGTGCACAAGTGTGTGAGATGGAGTGAAATGGGGCAAGGGTAAGTGGTTGAAGTGGAGTCGAGTACACTGAGATTCATTGACGTGTCGCGCCATAAGAGTAGTGGCAACTGTCGTGCGTGCCGATTGAAAAGAACGAGTGGAGATGGCGAGTCACGTCATCGCAAAACGAACGAGATTCGGGGATACACCACCTCGGCGCCTCCCTAAGCACAGTCTCGCCAACTTTCGCTATTATTGTTTCCGTGCAATCTGTTTCGTGCGGCGTTCAAACTAGAAAAAATACAAGACATATTCGGACTAGTGAGACGACCTGGCTTCACCTGCACACCCATTGAGTGTGATCTCCTCATCAGACCCACTCGCCTGAATGTGGAAAAACAACAAGGTCGGAAAACAGAAATGAGCGCGCACATAGACCATGCGACTCGAAAATGAAAAAAAAAGGCACTGGGGAAACACACAGAGTTAAGGTGAGAGAAACGAAGACTTGGTGCTCAGCATGGCACAGAAAAGAGGAAGCATCGTGAAAGAACAGTGCGCACTAAAAAGAGACGCAGCAACTGCGGCTGGTGGTCTTTGCAGCCGGGGTCCCACTCAAGAGTAGCGTGTTGAGTTTGGGACAGTCCTCCACGCCCGTAATCGTGCGCACGCCGCTGTGGGAAGCGTAGATCTTCTCGAGCGAAGGCGCGCCAGCCAATGGGGAGAGATCCTGAAGTGAAGCGCATTTATTGAAGTTCACAAATGTGAGTTGTTGGCACGTAGCGAGGCCGGTGATAGTCGTGACGCCACTTGCTTCGGCGTTGACATCACGGAGAAGAGGTGCGCCAGCCAACGGGGAGAGATCGTGCAGGAAGGCGCACTGCTGAAAGTCCACAGTTTTGAGCTTGGCACAGGTGCCCAGCCCCGCGATGGTCGTCACGCCACTGTCTTCGGCCTTGATTTCCTCGAGTGCCGGTGCGCCAGCTAATGGGGAGAGATCGCGCAGGAAGGCGCACCGCTGAAAGCTCACCTTCTTGAGTTTGGCGCAGGTACCCAGCCCTGCAATTGTCGACAGTACGCAATACAAGACGCTGACCTCTTCAAGGGACGGTGCGCCAGCCAGCGGAGAGAGATCTCCGAGTGACGCACAGAACATGCAATCCACCTTCTTGAGGTTTGGGCAGGTACCCAGCCCTTCTATCGTGGTCACGCCGCTCCAGTTGACCTTGATCTCTTTTTTTTTTTTTTCTAGTCGCGTCATTTACCAGCCCAGGTGCGTTACCTCCCAGACTGGAAACAAACGAGTCAACCCCTTGCGGGCACTAGCAGATGAGAAATGCATTTACGCATCCCCCTCATGACTTATGCCATGAGGGGGTATGTGGGACTCGGTTTCAAGAGGGATGTGACCCAATACCCACTAAAACTCACCTAGATCGCGGAGAAAGTGACATCTGATTGCCCTACTTTGCACGCACGACCTAGCTATGTAGTGTTTCGTGGTGAAAGTTGACCCGTCGACACGGTGTCGGCCTGTGTGTTCCC
The DNA here is from genome assembly GCA_030849635.1 of Wallacemonas sp. MBr04. Lineage (NCBI taxonomy): Eukaryota > Euglenozoa > Kinetoplastea > Trypanosomatida > Trypanosomatidae > Wallacemonas > Wallacemonas sp. MBr04. Next base: position 405,897 of record JASANR010001592.1, on the reverse strand, counting down.
CGCTGTATGGGCACTGCCAGAGCCGGCTGGCATGGAGATACCGCACCCCACCATCACACACAGGACTATAGATGGATTTCATCAATATGCTTCGCCTTCAGCAGCGTGCCATGCTACGTGAATGGACTACCTACTTGCCGGGCCCCCATCGCTCCATCCCGTCGTGCAGAACAGAACTCTCCTCCCGAACCTGCCACATCCTGGCCTTCAATAGTGATCGAATCCCCCCTCAGCCGTGGTTGGTGCACGACCGGCCTTGCGGTCCCGGGGTACTGGACATATTGGAACGTAGATGTATCGGAGCTCTTGTGCGTCAGCCAATGGGGAGAGATCACGGAGCGAAGCACATTTATTGAAGACCACCTTCTGGAGGCTGGTGCAGGTGCCTAACCCTGCGATCCTGGTCACGCTGCTCTCGCTGGCCTCAACCTGCTCGAGGCATGGCGCGCCAGCCAGCGGAGAAAGGTCTTCGAGTGCGGCGCACTTATTCAACTCCACCCTCTTTAACTTGGCGCAGGTGCCCAGCCCTTCAACCGTGGTTATGCCGCTCCCGTTGGCGCAGAGCCATTCAAGGGATGGTGCGCCAGCCAATGGGAGGAAATCGTAAAGCGAGGCGCACTTATCGAGGACAACCACTCTGAGGTTGGGGCACGTACCCAGTCCTGCAATCGTGGTCACACCGCTCTCGCTCGCCCAGATTTTTTCAAGGGACGGTGCACCAGCCAAACCGGAGAGGTCTCGAAGCGAGACACATTTATCAAAGTCCACCGTCTTGAGGTTGGCACACGCCGCGAGGCCGGCGATTCTGGTCACACCACTGTCCATGGCTTTGAGATACTCGAGAGACTGTAGGCAAGAAAGTGGGCCGAGGTTTTTGACGTTTGTATTCGACACATTCAACGTTTTCAGCTGCGCACAGCTCGTCAAGGTTGCGATGTCGCACACAGCTGTCTCTTTGAGGTTGACTGTGTGCAGATACTGCAATCCACGCAAGGAGCTCAAATCCTTCACACCACTGCAGCCAACGAAACTGACCTCACGTAGCTCGGTGCACAACGCGAGAGCAGTGATGTCCACCAGGTTGGTACAGTTCTCCACAATCACCTCAGTGGCATCCAGCGGTGACAGCAGTTCGGACAGGCTTGTGCGGTTGCGTTCGTTTTTATATGTGTATGTCTTCGCGCAGTCGTTGGCGGCCGGAGCGGTATTCACTGCGGCGTTGACGGAAGACTTTCCACATCCGTGGAGATAGCTTTGCTCGCGCGTTCCAGTCCAGTCACACAGGGAGCACCGCACCTCAACCCTGTCAGTCATGGCGATTATCGTCCGATTCGGCTCCTTCAGCGAATGAATAGGCTGGCGGCATACGGGGCACGTCGTGATGCCAGTGATGCACTCCCGGCAGAAGATGTGGCCGCAGTCCGTCAACTCCGCTGGGTGCTTCCACGTGTCGAGGCAAATGGCGCACCTCAACTCGTCGTCCACTTCGACTGCTGTGCACGTGTCGGTCATTGTGAATAAGTGGTGTGAGTGAGGAAAAATAAAAAGAGAGTGAGATTGGGAAGACTGGCACGGAAAGGAGGGGGGACGGCGAAAAGGGAGAGACATTTGAAGGTGAAGATGTGGAAAACAAGGATGTGATTTGTCATGTCGACACGAGCCGAACAGAAAGGAAACGATGTGTGAAGGATCGACTTGCGAATGTGTGACCGCACACAAAAGTGCAGGGACGCTCAGCTGTTTCACAAAACAAGAGAGTTTGCTGTGCAGCCGCACTACTGCAACACAAGTGCATCAAGACACCCAAGCACGGACTAGCGTCAGCACGTGCCAGCTTTTCGGTGATCACTACGCTGCGTGTCTTTCTGGGTGTCTTCTTATTGTTTTGATTCAGTGGATTCATTGCTGTTTGTACGGTTTAGAAAGAAAAAATCAACACACAGTTAGACTAGCGACTCAGCCTGGGCTCATTTTCGTTCAAGATGCCGCACGAGCCAACAGAAGCAAAACGGATGTGCACCACATGCGAAGGTCAGCGAGAGAACCGCGCGCAGAGGGTATCGTCCAAGTCTAACCTTCTGAGCTTCGGACATGTATCGAGGCCTCTCACCGTGATCACAGCACTCTCGCACGCCAGGACCTCTTCAAGGGATGGGGCTCCAGCCAATGGCGTGAGATCGAAAAGTGACTTGCACATTCTGAAGTCTACCGTCTTGAGATTGGCACATCTAGCGAGTCCTGCAATGGTGAAAATACCACTCCATAGAGCGCAGATTTTCTCGAGCGATGGTGCGCCAGCCAACGGCGAGATATCGAGGAGTGACTCGCACATGAAAAATCCCACCTTCTTCAGCTTCGTGCACGTGCTGAGTCCTGTGATGGTGGTCAGGCCACTGCAGTTAGCTTGGATTTCTTCGAGTGACGGCGCACCAGCCAGTGGAGAGAGATCGTGGAAAAAGAAGCACCTTGAGAAGTCCACCTTCTTGAGCTTGGGACACGTGCTGAGTCCGGTGATCGTCGTCACACTAGTCGCGTTCACGTGGATCTCCTCGAGTGACGGCGCGCCAGCCAGCGGAGAAAGATCACACAGATCGTACGACCCTGAAAAGTTCACCTTCCTGAGTTTGGTGCAGGTTTCCAGCCCCGTGAGCGTAGCAACGCCACTGCTCCTTGCGTAGATCTCTTCAAGCGATGCCGCGCCAGCCAATGGAGCGAGGTCCCGAATAGAGCACCCTTCAAAGTCCACTATCTTGAGCTTGGCACACGCGCCGAGGTCAGTGATCGTCATCACACCACAGTTCACGGCCCGGAGCCCCTCGAGTGACGGCGCACCAGCCAGGGGAGAGAGATCTCGAAGACCCAGGCAACTGCCGACGTCCAACACCCTGAGATTAGCGCACCCAGCGAGTCCCACAACCGTGGTCACACCGGTCTCACGGGCCCAGATTTCCTCTAGAGACTGTAAGTCGGCCAAAGCAGAGATATTGGTAAGTGATGGGCACGCGAAACAGAGCAGTTTCTTGAGACTGCAGCACATCGCGAGCGGAGCGAGTGTAGTCACGTCAGTGTTTCTCACGTCGATCTCCTCGAGAAAGCGCAGGCCAGACAACGGGGACAAATCTGGTATCGGCTCGCACCCTGCAAGGCTCAGCGTTTTCAGATTGCGGCACGTCGCGAGAGGTTCTAGCGTGACAACACTCGTCCAGCTGCAGTCAAGCTCCTCCAGTGAAAGAGCACCAGCAAGCGCACTCAAGTCCTCCACACCTGTCTCAGACACATCAAGCACTCGCAGATGGCGGCAGCCCTGCAGTCCTGAGAGGTCGCGCACACCGGGGCACCGCACCAGAGACAGGATTTCCAAGTCGCGGAACGGACTCAAATCGGAAACCTCTATGCCCCAAAGCCACAGCTCTCTGAGGTTGGGTGGAAGAGGGCCAAGCGACTCGATTGGGATGGGACCAGTGTCCTCGTCGCAGTCCACCACCATTGCGGTCACATTCCACCCATCCACGCTGACCAACGATCCGTCGTACTGGCGTGCGATCAGCATCACGGGCAGCCGCTCCACACCAAAGGGTGCCCTGTGCAGCCACCACGCGGAGGCGTCCAAGTAGTGCTGCGCCTTGGTAGTATCACCGTTGAGCTGTTCGATTTCAATGCCAGTGATGATGTTCAGCTCGTTGGTTGTCTTCCGGAGTGCGATTTCGCCGCCGATGACGTGGCTCTCGCCGCTCCATTGCTCGGGTTCGTTGAATTCATGGCGTTCGTCAGGTTCGTCACGTTCGTCAAACTCCTCACCAATGACATGACCTTTTCCACTGGGCGACTCCGTTTCAACCAGCCAACGCGTCCACGGCGTGCACGTGATCAGGGCGTGGCTGGGCTTTGAGTTGTATTGGAGGATGAAACGGACGGACATGGGTGAGCAAAGTGAGAAGACGAGTGATTGTGGTTGATAGTGTTGCCGTCGAGTTCGGAGACCTGCAGAGCAAAAGTCGGGGACAGACAGCGCGGGGGGGAAGAAAAATTTGGGATGACATTGTGAGAAGTGTGTCTGAAATCAGATGTGAGCAGAAAATGGAGGAAGAACTGCGATCACTGACTACCAGAAAAAAGGACGTGGTAAGAGTGCCAGGCGCGCCAAGGAGAAAAGCCGGCAACTGTCAGCACCTCATGTAGTAGTGGTGTCTATACGTGGTAGCTCGTTGGTTGGTGCACATCGGAGGACCTTCGTGAAACTTCTTCTGCTATCACAGCTGTTCGTCGTGGTCGCTGGAACAAAAAAAAAGTGGAAAAAGAACAGGTGAAACAAAAGATGAGATAGGGGTGGCCTCGGTAGCCAGTCGTTGCTGTTCGTCGCTTGTCTGACGAATAGCACTCAGCACCATCCTCAAGTGAACAAAGCAGCCACAGGAAGATGTCAAGACAAGTGCACGAGGAAAGAAAAAGGAAGGCGATCACACAGGTGAAAGGTGGGGGAAAAAAGGAGATTGCTGGCGGAATACCTGCTCAGTGTCGCTGCACGAACGGTGGGAGCGAGTCCCCATCAGTCACCTCCAGGTTGTGGCAGTCACTGATGTCAAACGTCTCGACAGGTGGTGACGTCATCTGCGAAGCCCAACGGATGTCCTGGAGTGGGCAACCGCGAATATGCACGTTCTTGAGTTCAGTCAGCATCGCAATGGCACTGTAGTCTGTGGAGCCCGTGCAGCCAGTGAGCCTGAGGTGCGTGAGTGCGGTGCACTGGCCAATCCACGAAACGTCCGGCAGCGCCACGCTGGACAGGTCCAGGCTCTTGAGGTGCGGCAGTTGCGAGAGTATCGCAAAGTTCGCGACCGAGACACAACCACACAATTGAACAGAACAAAGCGAGTCCCGGACCGCAAGCAGTTCTGACAAGTCACGCAGGCATGTCAGCATGTTGAGAAAAACGGCAGACACTCGCTTGCACCCGGTGAGAGTAGGCATCGTTTCCAGCTGAGTATTGTGCGTCAGTGAAAGGACCTTGAGCCGCCCGCACTGGCTGAATGAGGGAAGCGAGCGCAGAGCAACGCACATCTCCATTGTGAACCGACACAGTGCGGCGGCAGGGCGCGGCATGGTGAGTGAGGTCAGTGCCGCGCAGTCCGCGATCAGCACCGTCTCCAGTCGCGCCGCACCTGTCAAGCAAAGCTGTGGGAGTGCTGGGAGATGGCGCAACGTGACATCAGTGAGGGCCGCACAGGCTGAGAGGGCGTCAGCATTCACGAGGCCACTGCAGCTGGAGATTTCGCACTCGGTGAGAGAGGTGCACCGTTGCAGACCATCGAGAGACGTGAGGAGAGGGCAGCTGCTCAACGTCAAAGTGCGAAGGTTTTGACACGCGGCGACATCAGCCAGGTTGGTGAGCTGAGGGAGGGACAAGATGGCGAGGTCGCGCACAACTGTCGCACTCACGAGAAATGAGAGCGTCGTGAAAGGTACGTTTCCCACTGCCACGTGCGAGAGGTCGCGCATCGGTGCGACAAGCCCTAGTCCGGAAACGTTGCTCAGGTCTTTGCACGAGCGAATCTCAAGTCGTTCCAGCCGGACGCACATCAGCGTGCCGCCAAAGCCCGACCATCCAAGCACACCGTTCAGGGCGAGTTTCTTGAGCGCCGTAAGAGTACCAACTCCGCTCAGTGCGGCGGTAGATGCCATGCAAAATCCAACATCAAGAGTCTCGAGTGACGCCAGGCCCGTCAGCCACCTGCCGTCCACCTCTTGAAGGGGAACACCAAACAGTGTTAGTGACCGCAGAGTGGGGCAATGACGGATGCATTCCACAAGACGTCGGGCATCCATGTCCGTCATATTGATGCCCTCAACCATCAGTGTTTCCAATGGCGAAGTAGTAGTACTGTCGACACAGATGAAGGGGGCGGCAACACTATTGTGTTCATTCGCATCACTGTTACCGCGAAGGCTCAACCGTAGATCACGCAGGTGAGGTAAAGAGAAGAGAGAGTGGATTGCATGCAAGGCACCCACATCACAGGAGAGAGTGAGCGCGTCGAGCATGAGGCAGTCTCCCAGCCAGGCGACGTCAGCGACGTTTGGAAGCGTGAGTGTCTGGAGTGCCCGAGCGTTTCGCAAGTGCGCGAGACCCGGTAGGGTGTCAACGCCGTAGATCAAAACCTCTTCGAGGTAGGTGTGGTGGGAGGAGACCCAGTCGAAACGAAACTGAGGCACGGTGGCCAATGTGATGCTGCGCAGGTGACGCAGCGCCGCCAGAGAGTCAAATCCGCGCACGATATTCATGTGAGACAGATGGACTTCCTCAAGCGCACCACAGTTCTTGATCCACCCAATGTCGGTGATAGCAGTGTGCGAAATCTGGAGCTTCCCCAGTTGGTGCAGTGACCCGATGCTGCTTGCGTCGACAACCTTTTCGGCACCAGTCAAATCCAACGAGTTCAGTTTGTGGCAGTGAACCAGTCCAGATATGTCTGCAAGCCGCGTAAATACGAGTGTCAAGAACGTTAGTTCCGGCATCGTCGAAAAGACGTGGCAGTTCTCCAGCCAAGGACAGATGCCAAGCGTCAGCCTCGTCAGCGATGTGCATCGTGGAAGCCACGACAAGCACCCCATTCCACCAACGTAGACGATGAGCTCCGTCAGAGCAGGCAGCTGCGGGAACACCTCAGCCGCATTCCAGTCGGCGGGTCGGTTGTATCCCATCACGTCAACGTACGCCAGCTGTGGGCACGAGAGCATCCACCACACATCACCACACGGACTGAACTCGCACACCTTGCGCACATTGGTGAACGTAGCGAGTGGCGAGAGATAGTCAGGACCAGCGGCGGTTGTTGGCTCAGCAATGTACAGCACCTCCACGCGATGGGCAAAGTCGAGCCTGCGCAGTGCCTCCAAAGAGGAACAGGATTTGCCTGTGAGTAACAGGGAGATGGGGACGTGCTGCGAATGACGACGTGCGAACCACCAGCAGGACGCGACAAGAGAGGCAGGAATGTTCCCCTCATCATCTGCGTCTGTCACGTTGATGACATGTGCACGCGGGACTGTCTCATCAGCGAAGAGACGCGCCGTGTCCATGTCGACGCGTTCACACTTGCTGCGCTGCATGAGCTGAGAGGAGTAGTGCCTTGTGGAGAAGCCTGCACCGACCATTTCGTTCACAACGCGGCACTGCGGCGCGGCAGCGGCAAAGGCGAGAGGGCAGCGATGCTGCGAGCTGCCGCCACTGTACGTGTTGATCAAGTAGAGCATCCGAAGGGGGTAAAGGCTGGAAGGCACACACACGAAAACAAGCAGATGAAGTCAGTGCGCATATTGTGGTTTGGTGGTGGCTGGTGGTGGCTCTGTGCGCGGCAGTATCGTGTGACACCGTTGACGTACAACTGTGGCAGAAGAAACAGTGCCAAGCTGCATGCACGACGAGGGAGCCCAAACCACAACTCACGGTGCCAGCGACACTGCAGTGTGTGTGTGTGTGTTTGACAGATCCAATATACAGTGTTCATGTTTCAGTGTGCTCTCTGCAGCTCCAAGTAGGAGTCGCGCAAGGCAGCATTAAACATTTTCTTTCCGTGTGATGGTTTGTTTGCTTTTTTCCAAGTCTACTGTTGGTTGAAGTGTTCAATGCACCCCCAAAGCACGATGGCAGTAGGCTTTCAGTTTCTTTCTGTCTGCATCGCACCATACTTCTCTCTCTCTCTCTCGAGATATATGCATCGTTGCTTCAATTCGTGAACTCTTCCCACTCACTCGCTACCGCGTTCAGCAACGCGATGTCATTCGCACCGATAGCGCTGATGTCGTCGGTGTGACGAGTGAAACAGGAGGATGGTGTGCCTTCCAGGTCGAGTGTCTTGAGCATTGGGCACCCGTGGAGGAGGCCTTCCACGCTTGTGACTGCGCTGTCATGGGCGTCCACCTCCACGAGACAAGCCGCGCCCGCGAGCGGGGAAAGATCGTGAAGAGACTCGCACCACGCGAAGTCAACCTTGTTGAGGCTGCGACAGGTACCGAGCCCAGCGAGATTCGCAACCTCACTTTCACTTGCCCAGATCTCCGTGAGGGCAGGTGCACCAGCGAGAGGGGAGAGGTCAACCAGTGACCGGCACGCCTGCACAAACACTTTGCGAAGGTTGGGACAAGTGTTCAGCCCCGTAAGCGTCGCCACAGCCGCGTCGCTGGCCCAGATCTCCTCCAGGGACTCTGCCCCTGCCAGAGGGGACAAGTCAGTGAGTTGCGCGCAGCCTTGGACTGTCACCTTCCTGAGCTTGTGGCACGTGTTCAAGCCCGCCACTGTCGTAATCGCGCTATCCCGCGCGTCGATCTCGGTCAGAGCTGGCGCGCCTCCCAGAGGGGACAAACTCACGAGCTCGTTGCAGCCTCCCAAATCCACCGTGACGAGGCTTGGGCACGTGTTCAAGCCCGTCAGCGTCACCACGCCGCTCCAGCTTGCGTCGATTTCGACCAAAGAAGGTGCACCTGACAGGCCAGACAGGTCGGTGAGACACATACACTGCTGGAAATTGGCCTTCCTGAGACCGGGACAGAGGCCCAAGCCGGCCAGATTCATCACGGCACTTTTGCTCGCATCGATTTCTTCTAAGCCAGGCGAGCCTCCCAACGGCGACACGTCGACAAGCGATCGGCAGCTTGAGAAGATGACCTTGCGGAGATTGGGGCACAAGCTCAGGCCAGTCACGCGGGTAATCGCACTGCCCTCGGCATCGAGTTTCGTCAGGGACGGTGCACCAGACAAAGGGGACAGGTCAGTGAGTTCATGGCACTGCTGGAGTACCACTGTCGTGAGGTGGGGGCACATCCCCAACCCTGTCAACGTCGTCACGCTGCTCCAGCTGGCGTCAAAGTACGTGAGGACACGTGAGCCCGCGAGAATGGAGACGTCAGTCAGTGGGCAGAGGTGCATGCGTATCGACGAGAGATTGTGGGACACGTCTAAGCCGCTCAGTGACGCAACAGAAGTGAAACTGATGTCAAGTGTGTCGAGAAGTGGAGCGTCAGCCAGGACGGAGAGGTCTGCCACGGGCGTGTGCGCAATGTGCAGAGTCTTGAGCTGATGACAGGACTTGAGTGGGGATAAGTCATGCACGTTGCAGCATGTGCAGGCCTGCAGCCTCTCCAGACGGTCGGCAGCAGTGAGTGGCCCAACATCACTGAGTGCAAGATTAGATATGTTCAGATCCCGGACATGACTCAACAGCGACCCGAGGTTGTCCAAGTTGATTGGTGGCGGGTCGAAGTAGTCGTACTCCTCTCTGCTCAAATCCAACGATATGACGTGCCATCCATCGATGTGGATCAGCAGCCCAAGATACTCATGCGCTACCAGTTTCACAGGAAGCCGCTCCACGCCGAATGGAGCCCGGTGTAGCCACCACGCCGAAGCTTCAAGATAGCGCTGCGCAGCTTCTGGCTGCGCCTGGAGTTGCTCCAGCTCGATTGCTGTGATGATGTTCAGCATACCAGTCGTTTTGCGCAATTGAATCTCATCACCAATGACGTGGCCTTTACCACTGGGTGACTCGGTCTCGACGAGGAGTCGGGTCCACGGCTCGCACGCTGTGAAAGCATGGCTGGGCGACTCGTTGTACTGAAGAATTAGGCGGACAGACATGGTCACGCAGATTGGGAAAGGTAAAGATGCGAGTAACAGATGATGAGTCAACTTGTTTCACAATGTGGGAGGAAGGGGGGAAGACCAAGATGAACCTGTACCGAATGCGCCAGAGCAGAGAGAGAGGGGGGAGAGGAGACAGGAGAGAGAGAGGGTGTGTTATTCGGTCTGCTTGATTGCGAAGGCCTGAAAAGGGGGAAATAAAAGTGAGGAGGCAGGAAAGGGAGAAATGTGACGCGGACAGGGCAAGCAACAGCCCGGCAACTGAGAAACGAGCAGTTGCTTCGGTCGGACAAGTAGTGCAGGCAAGCACCTGGCTTGGCTCTCGGCAGCATCAGAAAGATATGCATAGTTGTCTCCGCCGTTGGTGATATTGGTAATGTGGATGGGTGTGGCCACTTCGGTGTGCCACTGGGAAGATGGAAGATAGAATACGGAACATAGGATCGCTACATGAAACGGAACAACGGAATACATGATCGCAGCGTGAGTCAAAGAAGAAATTAGGCAGTAGGCCATCCGCATCAAACAGCAGAGTGACTGCTGCATTGCTACATATGTGTGAAAAAAGGAATACGTGACAATTCGAGAAAAAAAAGAATGGTTTGCAATCATTCCCAGGGTAGAGGGATGAGGGGACGTGTAACCGGGTTGCGTGTCGTCACAGATGTCACTGTTACGCAACAAGCGCAAGCATCAGACACTGTTGAAGCACTGATGACAACATCAGGTGTGACTCGCGCCCCCACGTTGCGTCAGGAAGGCGAGGTGCGAAATGAGGTGGGTCTGAACGTGTCTGTCGGTGGAGAGCTGCTGAACTTACGAGTCCTTGCGGTTCCGACGTCGCTTCACAACCTTGACCACTGTCGCAGGCTCGTTCGAGGGCTCAGTCTCATTGTCAAGCATGAATACATTGGGAGGCTGCTGTTGGGCACGCCGCTGAGGACTGACGGTGGGCACTGTGGATGGAGAGTCAGAACCTGAGGTGGATGGCAAAAGCGGCGTGCTCGGCTCGGCTGTTGACAAGGCAGGGTCGAGTCGCACTGGGCTATCACCTTCGCGAGCCATCCGGGTCGTTGACGTGTTTCGACTCGCGCGGCGTTTCGCAACGGGATGTTGAGCGGCGTTAGGCGCATCAGCAGCATCGCTGGTTCCACTCAAGTGTGCCTGCAATGCGATCAGCGTGTTGAGGTCAAGATTCAAGGGCGGGAAGGCAGCCGCCTCCGTCGGATCCACACTGGCAGAAGGCTGTGCTTTGGTGAGTTTGTGGGCACTTGAGCGTCGCTTCGTGGTGACAGAGGCCGCTCCGGAAACTTCGTCGACAAGGATGAGAGCGGGCGTCGTAGACGCGCTTGTTGAAAGCGAGAACACAGTGGGACCGTCAACGAGAGAGGGTTCGGGTGTCACCGTCATGACGTACGTGACGGGCTCGCCGGAGCGCCAGAGCAGTAACCAGATGAAGAACAGCGTGACGCCAATGATCACCACGCCGCCCATCACACCGACGATGATTCCCACCAAGGTGCCGGTCGGAAGCTTGGATGATACGCACTCCCGTGCCGCGTTCATCTTGTACCCAGACGGGCACGCGTCACAGGTCTGGTGAGAGTCAAGTGCATACCCGGTGCTGCACTTGTAGCAACGGCTGACGTCGCCAAGGATACACGTGGCGCAGTTCTTCACCTCGCACGGTGGCTCCACGCACTGGCCGGTGGTGGCGTTGACGACGTAGCCATCACTGCACGTTTTGCAAAAGTCAGTGCGACCCGCCGCGCACGTACGGCACTGATCCACCCGGCACTGCTGTGTTCCACAACGGGCTGTGGTGGCATCCAGCAGGTAACCAGGCGCGCACTCCTCACACCGAAAGGTGTTCCCCAGCTCGCACGACTTGCAGCCGCTGACCTGGCACCGGGGCTTCATGCAGGTCCCAGTGTACTTGTCCAGCTCATAGCCATTGTCGCAGATGTCACAGCGCGTCTGGTAGTTCGACAGGCACATCTCACAGTGCCGGACGAAGCAACGCGCCTTGATGCACGTGCCTGGGTTGGCGGGATCGTTGGAGAGGCCTCGTGGGCAAGTTGACACAGTGGTGCATGGCTCTTTCGACGTGTCCACCACCGGCTTCGTGTAGGGCTCGCACGCAACGTACGCCGTGTCACTCAGGACTGCGACATTCACCCAGCCACCTGTGGCCGCGCTGAACCCGAGGAGCTGCTTCGAAGTAGGAGGAGAAACGGGATAGTTCAGCGCCCAGTCAGTGTACGCGCTGCTGTTGGCGCTTCCAAAGAGTGACACGGTGGTCGAAGAGTCGCGCAAGTCACGTACCCATGCCCACGCACCGGTGCCGGTGTTGTACAGGCCACCAAGCAGCACAGTCGAGCTCGTGGCGACTCCATCACGGATCAGCTTCCGCTCCAGCGCAGCCTGCACACTCGCGTTCAGCACAATCAGCGGTGCGTGCTTCTCGCCACACAGCGAGTACGAGTCCATCGACAAGCCTGAGCGGGGCATCAGCGTAATGTCAAACTCCTCAGGTAGTGTCGACGTGTAGCAGGCAGCGTAGAAGTCAGTAGTCTCCGTCGTTGGGTTCACCCACCCATTGAGGTCGCGTCGCGATGCCACGAAGCGAGGGCCTGGCGTGCCGTCCGTCGTCAGCGATCCAGCGGGGTATCCAGTCGCCCACGCCGTGAATCGGTTTGTCAACACCACAGCTCCTGTGGCAAAGTTGTCAGTGAACACGCCAGTGCTCGTGCCGTTGGACGACTCGTAGGCCCACACACCGCCGGTCTCTGCGTTGCCGTAGTAGCGCGCGCCAATATACACGTCAGCCGTGTTGGCCATCCCGGCTGCGATCAGTGTGTCCATCGCCATCTCGAGCGCGTCCTGGCGGTAGGCAGTGCTCGGCTCGTACAGAGTCGCGTTGTAGGCGCGGCACAGGTTCTCGAGGCTGCCAGCGTACGTTTGTGGTGCGGCCATCCCTGTGGGAGCTTTGACAATGAACAGAGTGTCTGTTTGTTCGTCCGTCGGAGGGGTGTACGGGTGGCAGGCAATGTACGCGGTAACGGAGTATGATGTCCCTACAATCCAGCCACCCTCCCGTGCACGCGTGGAACTGAATGGGTTGGTTACAGGATCTGCAGGAACGCCAGACAGAGGTCCCCAGTGTTGGTAGCTGCCGTCATTCGTGTCGCCGGCAACAAACGAAGACACGGCCGTGGCGGGATCACGTAGATCTCTCAGCCACACCCAGCGACCTGTCGTGGCATTGTAACGCATGCTCATCAAGCGCGCGACATCGTTGTTCACAAAATCAGTGATAGTGACACGCTCGATCGCAGCCTGAACACTCGCGTTCAGAACGATCACAGGCGCGTACCCTAAGCCACACATCTGTGCGGGGCTGGCACTGCCTCCGGGATTCCCTACATTTTTGATGCCGTAGTTGTACGGGACCGGTCCGGGAACACACGCCGCGTAGATTTTCGAGATGCTTGGTGAGTTGAACCACCCGTTCTGATAGGCAGCTGCAAATCGGCTGCCTGGCTGGTTGTCGGTCGGCAGTGGCAGTGTGCCGCTCGGGTAGCTTGACACCCAGTTGTTGTAGCGATCCACAAAGGCCGCAGCGCTGCCAGTGCTTCCGGTCACAGCGTAGTTCTGCATGAACGCGCCAGACGAGGCCCAGTTCCATGTGCCATCGGTTTGTGTCGTTCCGTTGTACTCGCCACCAACAAAGATAGTAGTGGTGTCACTGTAGCCTTTAGCGCTCCGCACAAGCGTGAACGCACGCTGCTTCAGCACACTGTTGGGCTCGAACAGAATGCCGTTGAACGCAGGACACAGGTTGTCGAGGTGGCCACGATAAACTGTGGGTGAGAGGAAGTTGTTCGTTGTACTGGCTAGCACGATGTACAGCATGTCTGCTGCCTCAGCCGCGGTCATGTCGTAGGTCTCGCACGCCACATACAGCGGTAACGTCGCCGCATTCGTGTTGATCCAGCCGTCCTGTTGCGCGTCGAACGCCACAAACCGACCAGCAGAAGAGGACAACGACGACGTCGGGTAGCTCGCTGCCCAGTTCGTGTACGCATTGGCAACAGCCGTCGCTGCGGGCTGGCTCGTCAGCGCGTAGTGGTTCGTGAACGCCGTCGGCTGACTGTCGTCCCACGAGTTGATCCACACCCAGTCGCCGCTCTGCAGGCTCGTGTCCGTGAAGTAGCCGCCGACGACAACCGTGGTCGACGTGGCGTCCACGCCGTCCAGCAGCAGGCGCCGCTTCAGCGCACGCTCGGCAGCCGCACTCGTCAGCGTCAGCACAGGGTTCATGTTCGTCGCCGCGCAGGCTTGCATCATCGCGTTGGCGCCAGCCAGCGGCACACTGGGAGCCGACGCCGCTTTGAATATCTTGTTCATCGCGTCGTCCGCAGGCTCGCCAGCAGGCAGCGGCTCACACACAGCCACCCAGTTCGTCACCGTGCTCGGGTCCACGTCAACCCAGCCGCCAGCAGCAGCGCTGAAGCCAGCCACGGCGCCGCTCGCCACGCTGGACTGCGGGTAGCCGCTGGCCCACTTCGTGAAGTCACTCCCCGCGTTCAGAGGCGTCGCGCCATCGGGGTAGTACTGCGGCGTGCTCACCCAGCTCCACGTGCCGTCGCTGTAAAACAGACCAAAGACACCCACAGTGTTGGCGTTGGCGTTGGCAGCACTCCTCACCATGTACTCCAGGGCCGCTTCTTTGGCTTCCGTTGTCGGCTGCATGAGACGCCCCTGGACACCGCCGCTGTAGCACATAAGAGCCATGTTCTCCGTCGTCGACTTCCACCCGGGGGGGAGCGTCACGGTGTACAGGCCAGTGGTATCAAAACTGGCTTCGCACGCGACGTACGATGCATCGCTCACAGACGCCACGTTCACCCAGCCACCAGTGCTCGCGCTGAAGCCAATGTACCGTTCTGTGCTCAGTGATGTGGTGGGGTAGCCTTTGGCCCAGTCAGTGTACGCGCTGCTGTTGGCGCTTCCAAAGAGTGACACAGTGGTCGAAAAGTCGCGCACATCGCGCACCCACGTCCACGCACTGGTGCCGGTGTTGTACAGGCCACCAAGCAGGACAGTCGCAGTCGCGTCTGTGTTCGTTTCGATCAGCTTCCGCTCCAGCGCGGCCTGCACATCCGCATCGAGTACAATCAGCGGCGCGCGGCCGAACCCGCACAGTGAGTACGAGTCCAGAGACGTCCCACTGCGTGCCGCAATCGTGATGTCGTAGGCCTTGGGTGCAGGCGCAGCCACACACGCAGCGTAGAACGTGCGCGTCTCAGCCGCGGGGTTCACCCAGCCACCAGACGCGCTGTTCATCGCCATGTAGCGCGCGGAGGGCGTGCCGTCCGCTGCAACAGTCATCGCAGGATTCGCCGCGGCCCAGTTAGTGTACGCCGTCGTCGACGGCACAGCACTCAGCGAAGGGTCGTCGCTGTCCAGGCCGTACTTGCTCGTGAAGGCATCGCCCGTCATCGTCCACGCCCAGGAGCCGTCTTGCGTCGTCTTGCCAGCGTACTGCGCGCCAACGTACACGTTCGCGTCACTCGGCACACTGCGCGCATCCATCATGAGCTCCAGCGCATCTTGTTGGGTAGCAGTTGTCGGTTCGTACAGCGTGGCGTTGTATGTAGGACACAGATTTTGGAGGCTGCCAGCGTACGTCTGTGGAGAGGCTACACCAGCGCGGGACTCTACCAGGAACACTTGCAGCGTGTCCAGTACATTGAAGCCGTCGTACCACGCGTACGGGTCTGGCCTGAGTGTACAATACGGCATGTAAACAGTGGAGTCTGTACAGACGCACATCGCACGCAGCACCGGCACCGCGCTATCGCCGTAGAGTACCTCTGTGGAGACACTGGCAGTGTAGCTGCGTTGGCAATAAGCCCAGGAAGGCGATGGCGTGCCGCTGCCACCCATCCCAGTTAGCTTGTTTGGGTTGTACGCGATGAAGCCCATGTCGTTCACCAGCACCGTCACACTGTAGGCAATGTTCAGGTTGCTGTAGCCCTGCCGTGTCGTTTCATCGAATCGAACACCATTCTCAGTGATGTTGCCGAGAAAGACGTGCTGGGATGTGCCCGTTGGAGCTGCCTCCACGTACGGAAATGTCTTGCCGTTGTTGGGGATGCCGAGTGCACGCACATTGATGTGCCGCATCGTGATTGAAGAATCCCCATTCATTGTAATGTAACCAGTTGTCGGAAGGGAGAAGAGATCACCGTCTGAGTAGATCCCAGACACAACGATGTTGCTGTCCTGTATGCCAGCTTGGATACTTTTGTCATTGATAGTTTTGAAGAACGGCTGTCCACCTGTGATGGTGTTGTTCGCAAAGCGCAGCATTCCAGTGACGCCGCAAGACACTGGAGTGGTGACCGCCACATTAATCATCGCGCCAGTGCAGTCTTCGCAGTAGTTGAAGGCAAAGGAAATCAGGCCAGTCGTGGAGTCGAAGCACCATGCAGTGCCAGAGCACATTGGCGCATCATAGATGAAGAGATGAGCAGCGTTCTTGGTGTGCACATGGTGGACAATCAGTGCACTGTTAGTGAATTGCTGAGCTAAGCCGCCACTGTACACAACGGCGCCGCCATCGCCCGTCCACATCGCAGAGATGTGCATAATGGAGAGCGTGGTGTAGGTATTCGGCGCGTAGTCCTTCATGTCAACCAGCGGCGCGGTGCCAGTCATGGTCGCCGTCACGCCACGGATGACGATGCTCGAGTACGATGTCGGGTTTCCCGTCAGAACGACTGTCGCGTCTGTCACAGTCGCATCCGCAATCGTGGCGTTGAGAACGAGCTTGGTGCTGGACATCTGGAATGTCAGGCCGCTGCCCGTGATGCTGCAGCCTTGCACCGACACGCGGGTGGTGACAGACGTGGTAGGACTGCCCATTGTGAAGGTCAGCCCGTCCACAGTTTTGTCAAACCTGTCAATGTCCGTTGACATAACAGTCACTGTCTCAGCTGCTGCGACCGTCAGCGGCAGCGCGCAGCACACCACCACCGCGACGCACAGTAACAGTGCGTTCCAGTGACGAGGCCACATGGAAGTGGACGTGGAAGTGGCAGTTGCGTGGTGATTGACAAGGAACTCGGGAGCAAGTGAGTGAGAGGAGAAGCGTGAGTACAGCGAGGCGAATAGATACAGGGTGGGGCCTTTTGCTGTGACACGTTTCTGAATAGTTAACGGTTCTTTTGTTTGTGTGCGATCGGAGAGACGCAGAGGGGAGGAGATTTGAGACAACATTGTGTGACAGTTGTTTGGAAACAGATGTGGACAGAAAATGAGGGAATAACTTCCTTCCAGTGACAGCATTCAGCAGAACAAGGAAGTGGTAAGGGCGCCAGGTGCGCATCAAGGAGAAAAGCCGGCAAGTGCCGGCAGGTCGTTGGTTTATGTCGGGGAGACCATAGCGAGATATTTTTGACAGCAGGGCAGTTCGACTTGGTCGTTTGCAGGAAGAAAAAGAAGAGGGAAAAGTAACGAGTGAAACGAAAGATGAGAGCATCGGTAGCCAGCTGGTGTCTTTTTGTTGTGTGGGGGACACCTTTCCTCTCGGCAGGCTTCTTCGCGCCGGTTTTTTCTCGGCGCGGTCTCTTGTGGGTGGTGCGGCTGCCGGCGGTGGTCGTGGCCGGGGTGGTGCGCGCGCCGTCTGGCGCTGGGCGGCGAGGGCACGCGGCGCGCCCCGCCCGGTGCCCGCCACCCCCCACCCCCCTCACGAACAAACACCACCACCACCACCCACCACACGCCAAACCCAACCAACCGGCCCCACCCACGCACACACGCAAAGGAAGAGAAAAAAAAAGCAAAGAGAACACAACACTAACATGAAGCCCATTCTTGTCAATCCCCCTTACAGAGCCCTGCTGCTGGAGGGCGTGAATCCAGCTGCAAAGGACCTCCTTGAAGCGGAGGGCTGCATTGTCGAGGCGATTCCAACTGCACTGTCTCATGCCGAACTCCTCGCAAAGATTGGCGAGATCAACTTCCTCGGCATTCGCAGCAAGAGCCACATTGACAAGGAAATCCTCGACCATGCACCGAAACTGATTGCCATTGGTTGTTTTTGCATTGGAACCAACCAGGTTGACCTGGAGTACGCCAATTCTCGTGGTGTGGCCGTTTTCAACTCCCCATTTGCGAACACGCGCAGTGTGGCCGAGCTGGTGATTGGCGAAGTCATTGCCCTGGCGCGGAAGTTGACTCTTCGCAGCGACGAGGTGCACCAAGGCGTGTGGAACAAGACGCACGTTGGCTGCTACGAGGTGCGCGGCAAAACGCTGGGCATCATTGGCTACGGGCACATCGGTTCGCAGGTTGGTGTGATGGCGGAGGCTCTCGGTATGAATGTTGTGTTCTACGATGTGGTGCCCACGCTGACCATCGGAAATGCTTCCCGCATGCAGCACATCCGCGATGTGTTGACTTACGCCGACTTTGTCACGATTCACGTGCCAGAGACCCCGCAAACCAAAGGCCTTATTGGCGAGTCTGAACTCGCCTTGATGAAACGCGGTGCCTACCTCCTCAACCTGAGCCGTGGCCTCGTCGTTGATCTGGACGCTCTTGCGGCGGCTCTCAAAGAAGGTCGCCTTGCCGGGGCTGCCGTTGACGTTTACCCAGAGGAACCAGGCTCGTCGAAGGAACGACACGTGACGCCGCTTCAGGGCATCCCCAATGTTATCCTGACACCTCACGTTGGTGGGTCGACGGTTGAGGCACAAACTGCAATTGGCTCCGAAGTCGGCACGGCCATCGCAAAGTTCGTCACGACGGGTGCCACGTCAGGCGCGGTGAACTTTCCTAACATTGCTCCTCCACCAGTGTCCACAGGGACGTTCCGCGTCACGAACGTGCATCAGAACATTCCTGGTGCCCTCAAGGACATCAACAAGGTTGCTGTTGATCTGGGCTGCAACATTAGCCTTCAGTTTCTGGCAACGAAGGATGCCATCGGTTACCTGGTCATGGACGTTGACAAGGACGTCGCGGGTGACCTTCGTGACGGCATTGCTAGCCTGGACTGCAGCTTGCGGACGCTGATCATCAAGTGACATGGGGGTGCACTGGGTGAGAGCACAGCGCCACAGGATGCAGAAAAAACAGTGTGCGGTGCGGAGCTGCCTGAGGAACCGCAAATGACGGCTTGCAAGAGAGACGGTGAGCTGCGTGTGAACATCCCGCGTTCACGACATTTGTTGGCGTCCTCTGACCCTGCTTCCGCACTGTTTTTTTTTTGTTTGGTGAAGAGAGCCCGCGTGTTACAGTGCACACGCCGCTGATCACGTTCGTACGCGCATGGGGTTTCGCCACACACTAAATATTCTTGCTCCTTTCTTTCTCGTTTGTTTGTCCTTTTTTTTTTCTTTTTAACCCATTTATTGTGCGACGTCGAGAATTGCCAGCACTCTCCTAGTGGCCACGGAACTGAACCCGCACACTTGTGGAGGAGCGCTTTTCTTTATTTGTGAGGTTCTCCTTTTTTTTTCACTTATGGGTGCCCGTCGTTCTTCCGGCGTGCTCGTTTGTCACCATAGCGATTGTGTGAAGAAAAAAAAAGAGGATAACAGGAAGGTGGAAAAATGGCAAGCATGCACGTAGGCTCAGCAGTCCTCGGCGATCTGCGATGTGACACGTACACACGGTGCTGGTTCATATGTGAGCTGTCGAACCCCGATGCGAAAGGAAAGCAGAGATTACTGTATGTGTGTGTGTGTGTGTTTCCTTAGTAACCCGCGCCATCCACGCTTGCGCATGTCAGCGGTTGCGGCTGGTCAAAACTGAGCTGCCCACTGACTGAAGCCAGAGCGCCACAGATGTCGCACTGAGCGTAGACTTGCAAAAATCGACTGGCGGGGTAATCCTGCGGTCGATCGGGTGCATGCGCTGTGCCTTCGAGCCTCAAGTTCTCGGAGACCAAGTTGTGCGGAGAATGTCTTTTCTTCACTCTTTTTTTTTTTTGCTCCTCTATCACCCTTCTCTTTCGTCACTGTTCTCGCTGCCCGCATGCGGTGGAATCTTTGAGGGATGTGAGGGTATATTTATTGTAATTTTTTTTTCGCGGTTCTCCGTTTCGAAACACGGCTCGTCAGGTGTCACCCACATCAATTGGTAGCCGATATCATCAGGACGTTTCTCCACGCACAGAGAGAGAGAGAGAGAGAGAGAGATGCCCAATAGTGCACTGTAAAGATTGAAAATGGGGGGATACGGAGTATCTCTTGGCACAACAAGTGCCTTGCCTGCGTTTTCCCACTTGTGTGTATGTGTGTGTGTGTGTGTCTCTCTTAGCGTCATCGTTGTTATGCGGTGGTGCGCGTCACAGTATACGTCGACTCCTCCTAAATGTCCTTGTACGATTTGCAGTGGAGGCCTGAATCCTTCCCCCCCCCCCACCCCCAACTCACTGTCATATCATCGCTACACTCACTCTTTTCGTATCTCGCTATTTTACTCAATTTTATGCCAAGCGAACTTCAGATACACGTGACTTCTATCGTCCTCCCCCTCCATTTCGTTGCCCAACCAGCTGCTACTATAAAAGCAGAGTGCGAAAAAAGTGGTGTCCAGTGAAAGAAAACAAAAGCATGCCAGCCCAAAAATCTATCCTATTCACCGCAGGCCCGCTGCAGACATCCGATGCAGTGAAGCAAACGATGACGGTCGATTACGGCAGTCGTGACTTGCCGTTCATGAAGGCCATTCAGTACGTGCGGGACACAGTGTTGAAGATTGCTCACCTCGATCCCAATGAATGGGCTTGCATTTTGCAGCCTGGTGCAGGTACCATGGGCGTCGAGGGAGCCATCACGTCTGTGATTCCGCGCAAAAATGGCAAGTACTTGCTGATCAACTCTGGCAAGTACTCTGAGCGACAGGCCGCCATTGTCAAACGCATTGGCGTCCCACTGGTGGAGCTGAAGAGCGGCGAAGGCCAGGAGATCGACTTCCCTGGGCTGGAAAAGCTGCTGAAAGAAAACCCTGATGTCACGACGGTGGGCTACGTGCACCACGAGACAAGCACTGGCATGATCTACCCCGCCGAGAAGATTGGAAGCATGGTGCGCAAGATCCTCCCCAACGCACACATTGTGTGCGATGCCATGAGTAGCTTTGGTGGCGCACCTGTTGACGTCGCCAAGGCGTGCGATGTCATGGTGACGTCGCCGAACAAGTGTTTGCACAGCGTTCCGGGTGTCTCAATTATCATGGCCCGTCGCTCATTGATGGCAAAGTGCAAAGGTAACTGCCGCAGCACCACCTTGGACCTCCCAGCACAGCTGGCCGCGTTCGACAAGTCAGGCCAGTTCGCCGTGACACCACCAGTACAGGTGATCATGGCTCTGCAGCAGGCCCTGATCGAGTACCAGCAGGATGGAGGTCTGGCGTACCGACAGAGGATCTACGCCGAAAAGTCACGCGTTGTTTGCGATGCAGTCAAGCAAATGGGCTTCTCACTCTTCCTGCGTGAGAACACCCCATCCTTTGCGCACTTCGTCGTTTGCGTGAACATGCCGAGTGACCCCAAATGGAGCTTCAAGAAGTTTTACACTTTTTTGAGTGACCACGGCTTCGTCATCTACCCTGGAAAGGCATCGCACGCGGAAACCTTCCGATTTGGCATCATGGGGCACACCACAGTACAGCAAACCAAAGACCTGATGCAGTGCAGCAAGGAGGCGCTCGCCTCCATGGGCATTTCGAAACTGGGAGGTTCGAGCAAACTGTGACCACCAGCAGCAGCTGACCTTCTGCATATCCACACGTTTCTTCTTGTTCTTCTGTGTCGCACTTCTCCATGGCATGATGAGTTTTTTTTCTTTACCGGGCTTGTTTGATTATTTCCTATCTGCACGTTTCTCCAAAGCAACGGTGGCCACGTACTGGTTTGGAGGGGGCTCTCTCCGTCTGCACGAACACCACACTTGGTGTTGTGTGGGCGACCTGAACCTTCCTCTGGGAGTCACACCAGCAGCCCCCTCACAAACGTAGAAACCGTGCAGCCACGCACTCACATGACTCACTTTCTCTGTTTCTCTCGGCGCGACTGTGGCTGTTTGTTTCCGTTTTCGTTTTCGTTGATTCCCTTAACTCTGCCGGCCCCCCTGTCGTCGTCGTCTGCATCAGCCATCAATCTCGCATGTTGGATCCTCCCCCCGCGCGCGCACGCACACACAAAACGTCATGCCAGGTGTCACGGAAAGCCTCGTTGTTGTTGTTGTGACTCATCCACATCTGCACGCGTTTTCATACCACTGGCCCCCTGCTGCGCTGTGTGTGCACCGCCAGCACTGCGAGGCATCGTCCACGTCGCTGACTTTCTCAGGTCAACTGACAAGTCAGTGGCATACGCAAGTGCACACATGCATCTGAGGGCGGTAGCCTCGTTTCTCACCAACCATCTTTCTCACTCTCTTCTTGTCTGCCGCACTGGGTCTCGCCACGTTTTCTCCTTCTGTCACTGTAGATCGTTCCTATCGTGGCATCCGGTTGGGTGGAGTCCGTACACGACTCATCCCATCACCTACGTCACGTTGAAGGACGTCGTGCTCTCGACGGTGATTTTTTTTTCGACAAGTAATACCAGCTGTCTTGTGCGGCGTTTTTTTTTTTTTCTCCCCTCTCACACCTCGTGTGCACCGCTAGGACACAAATGAAGACCGCTAGGCATTTGGTGAGCCAGAAGAAGTTTCGAACCGTTGATAAGGATGTTCCGCACGGCTCTGTTGATCTTGATCTGACGGTGATTCATCCGAAAATAATCTGCATGGGCTACCCTGCCAGTGGGTTCGAGTCCTACTACCGTAACTCATACACAGACGTGCTTCGCTACTTGGACTACAAGCTCAACGATCACTACATCGTGTACAATCTGTGCAAGGAAAAGGAATACCAGTATAGTCTCGACAAGTTCCACGGGCGTGTTCGACTGTATCCCTTCTACGACCATGCCGCCGCTCCACTGAAGCTGATGCCGGCCTTTGTGCACGACGCGATGGGATACCTTGGCGAGGGTTCGAATAATGTGGTTGTCATTCACTGCAAAGCAGGAAAAGGGCGCACGGGCGTCATGGCGTGTTGTCTACTTCTCGTGCTCGAGCCTTCGTTCGAGCGCTCTTCCGAGGCAGTCATGAAGTTTTACGGCGAGCGCCGCACTTCGGACGGACGGGGCCTCACCGTGCCTAGCCAGCGTCGAAGTGTCGTGTACTACGAGCGTTTACTGAAGGAGTTTGGCGGTGAGGTGCCTGTTCAAGTCCCCGCCGTGCAAATCCACTCCATCCGCTTCGACAGAGGGTCGTCCAAGGTGTCCCTGCACGCCATCAATGTGTACACGAACGACAGTGTACTCGCCCGCATTTCTGTAAAATCGTCCAAGAACAGCAGCCCTCAGGTGCGGTGCGAGCAGGCGGGCAAGGACAGCGACGACGGGAGCCAACGGTCCTGGACTTTTCACTGCGACGATGAGCAAAAATTTGCAGAGGTACGAGGAGATTTGAAGCTGGAGATTTGCGACAAGAATGGCATCTGTGGCGTGCTGAGCCTCAGCACACTCTTCATGGAGAAAACGTATCCCTTGGAGGAGATTGACAAGCTGAACAAGTGCGCTGAGCCAACAATTGGTGGTGTCACATTTGACTTCACACCGTGCTAGCAGGGACAGTGAGAGCCTCTTGTTCTGACAGCGTGTGCACGTACGTCTCGCTCCGCAAGCAGCACCTTCGATCCCTGCTTTCCTCTGCACTGTGTTATCTTTTTCTTGCGTGTACACATTGATGCCGACCGATACACTCACTTTTTGTAGTTGCTCCTTCCCACCCCCATCCAGCATTTATCGCTCAAATCAGTCAGTACGACGAGACCTTGCCGCAAATGTCAACAGCACTGGATTCAATGAGCCACCTCATCCTCACCGCGGTTCTGCACTTTCCTTCCTAACGCTTGTTATGCTCATGTCCTTCTTCTCTCGAAGATTGTTCACCCCATCCACCCACACTCTCTTGCTTGTTTGGTCGCTTGTTGGTCTCCGTCACCTTATGTTCCCTCCTTCTCTCCTTCTCTTCTCCCCATCTCTCTGGTGCATTCCTTTTTTTCCCCCTCAACTCACGCACACACACACACACACACACAGAAGCGCACTGCAGGCGAGTGTTTCAGATCTCAGCAAGCAATGGCGCCGGCACGGAAAGCATTGTTGGTGGCTCTTGTGGCTCTTCTTGCCACCATCCTGTACTCACTCTTCAGAAAGCTGAACGGTGGCTCTTCACGTGCGGTCAAGGCAGCCAAGTCACGCAAGGCCATCACTGCAGGCAAGAAGGAGAAGGACAAAAAGACGAAGCAAAAATCGAGCCAAAAGACCGTGGTTCACCAAAAGCTGGAGGTCTTTGTTGAGCTTGTCACCAAAAATAACCAGAGCATAACGGCAGAGACGGCTCGGGCGTGCTTTCCCCGCAAGTACGAGCAGCATGGCCACGTCGTTGTCGTGCGTCTGAACCAGGGCATTAGCAAGGCCCAATTCACACCGCTTGCGAGCTTCTTCGCCGAATCGTTCGATCCTATCGCTGTTGACTTGGTGCTGCTCGATGAAGAGGGCATTGTCGGCGAACTGCGCCAGCCAACACTCGAGACTCTTTTCTGCGCCACGTCCGCGCACGCCAGCTACTTGTCCGGCGTGCGTCAGATGATCACACGTCGATGGCGCGACGCCAAAGGGGAGCAGTGCGTCACCAGCGAGGCTCAGCTCACCGAGATGCTGTCAGAATACGCCAACACCGAGGCCTTCACAGTGCATGTGGAGAACGGTGTCCGTTACGCGTTCGATGTGCGTCGAGTGATGTTTTCTAGTGGAAACACAACGGAGCGAATGCACTTTGCCACCGTCAACGCCACCGACGAAGTTGTGGTCGACATGTTCGCCGGGATTGGCTACTTCACGCTGCCACTCGCCATGCACGGACGTCCTGCGGTGATTCACGCACTCGAAAAGAACCCGTCTAGCGTGGCATATTTGACGTTCAATGCCTTGCTCAACCGTGTGGGCCACGTTGTGCGTCCCCAGTGCGGCGATAACCGCACCATCGGCGACGAGCTTGTTGGCAAGTGCGATCGGGTGCTGATGGGGTACATCCCGACGTGCAAGTCATTCCTGCCAAGAGCGGCGTCGTTCCTCAAGCACAACGAGAAGGGCCAATTGTCCGGCATCATTCACTACCACTTTTTGGCGGACAAGCCCGCTGCGAAGGTCGTGCTTCGCGCCGACATCGTTGACGAGCTTGGCGCCGACGCTCTCAACGACATGATAGTGTCTGAGCTGCGCTGTGTCAAGTCGTACGCCCCAAAGCGCTATCACTACGTCGCTGACCTGGTCTTCTCACCGTCTTGATTAACGACGGGCCACTGCACATAGTGAGTGACCCACCACACCCCACACCCCAGAAAAGGAAGAGAAGGGGGACAGCTATAACAACAACAACACAGTAAGTGGCATCGAGTAACAGGAATGATTTGGCAGCAGCATGTGCATGCGCGTATGGAGCAGCAACAACAACAAGTAACCGAAAAGGGGAAAGAAAGCAGAACCAAATGCACACCGTTGACAAGATGGCGGAACAGCCACTGTGTGTGTGGCGTTGAGTGCCCCTTCATTTCGTTGGAGCATTTTCTGTGACGGTCTGCCAGTCGCTCTGTTCCTCCTCACCACGACGACTGCAGTAACTCGTCTCCGAGAGTCACCTGAGCGACGACGACGCGACATGTCGGATGAGGACGAGGGCGCCATTGTGCCGTGTCCACTTTCTCTGTGCCGCGACCCTCTCCTCTCATCCTCTCTCCTCTCCGTTTCTTTCTCTGCCACTTATTGTCCCTAAATATCATGCTACGTTTATGAGCATAAACTTCACCAGAAGAAGGAAAGGCAATCTCTCTCTCTCTCTCTCCTCTCTCGGTGAACGATAGCTTTGAAACGAAAGAAGAAAGGAGATGGACAGCACAGACAACAACAGTGCGAGAATAGGGAAGCTGGTGTTGAGAGTCGCACTACGCAACTTGCCTATAGACAAGGACAAGGAGGCGCGCGAGCTCCTACGTCTGCTCTCAACAAATGAGACGCGAAACGCCGTGTATGATGCGTGTGTGGTCATGTCGAACGACGACCCCGAACGGCGCAAAACCGTGTACCACTTCATGATGGTCTATTTGCCAGGATTCCCCGCGTCGAGGGAAATGCTCCAAAAGATTGACGCGATGCTGAAGCAAAACGCACCGGAGAGAAGCACGGACGCCAAAATACAGCACGACCTCGAGGAGGTGGTCAGTCAGCAACTGGCGCAGCGCCCCTTCAGCCACGTGCTCAATAGCGCCGCTGCCTACAACAGGGAGTCTGCCGACATCGACGCACGCTCTCACTACCTAGACACGTACGGCCTTCAGCTGTTGGCTTGTAAAGAGGACAAGGGGAATCTTTGTGCCTTCAAATCACAAGATGAGGATGAGACACGTGGCGAGGCCGCACGGGCAAAGGGTGCGCAGGCGCTCGACCCCAAAACCCTCACAGCACTGCCATGCACGGACTACATTAACCAAACGCCCCTCGAGTGCACACGGCGGACAGTGGAGCAGCAACTGGATGTCCTGGAGAATCTGTGGGACGCCAATCCACAGAACGCCGATGTCGTGCGTGCGACGCTCTTCCTGGTGAAGCAAATGTGTGACGGCTACGTCGCCAAGCTGGTGTTCGGCCCACCCTACCGGCTGCTTCGGGCGGTCAGCACCTGCTACTTGCCAATGCTGCTCACGTGGATGGCGAGTGACTACATGTACGTGCGCAAAAACGTGTACGACTTTCTTCTCACGCTCAGCCTTCACCTCCAGCTCGTGGACACCCGCGGGAGATACGCGGGCTGCACGGAGGCACTCCAAAACGAGCTCATCTGGCTCTTGCTCAACGTGGTGAGGCGCCAAGCGCTCACTGTGCCGTACGACCACATGACGTGGGCTGCCGCCGCCAAGTGCACACTTGCTGTTGTGCCGCGTTGCTACCGTCACCTTGTCGACGCACGGGCGTTGAAGCAATTCTTGCTGCTCCCAGATCTCGCGGAGAAGCACCCCAGCACGTTTGGCGTTCTGGTCGAGGCCTTTTCCCGGAGCTTGCTCGCCGACAAGCGGGTGGGCGTGCGACCACGTGACAACCTGGTGTTGGATGTGGCCGAGTTCGCCAAGCTGGGGAGCTCCGCCGTCGCCGACATTCTCCTGCTCTATCGCAAGTCCACCACCGTCCTCGCACGCGCGGCGCTGTTCCACCTACTCTTCGCGTACGCCGCAGACAAGATGCAGGCGGGCCTGCCAGACGATCAGTACTCGTCCAGTGCTGTCCGTGACGCCTTCCAAGCACTCGAGCAGCTTGATTTCCCCTGGTTCGTCTACTCGCTCTTGCTGTACCAGTCTAGCCGCGTGCTGGGCCAGCTTCCCGACGCGATCGTCATCCACCTGCAGAACACAGACCTGTACGGCTGCCACGCGGAGGTGGCGGCGATTGTGCGTATTCTGACCAACATGGTTGCCGAGGATGCCCACCTCCCCTCCACCCTCGGTGGGGCGTCGACGCAGGACGTTCTCACTGCGATTCCATCGCTTCTGAAGCAGGAAACCGATGTGCGCCTGTACAACATGGCGTGGAGGCTCGCCGTCTACTGCGCGCGCTTTGGAAGCGCCGCAACGGGGCAACGCCGCGATGACCTCCGCGATGTTGTGACACAGCTGGCACGTTGTCTCGTCGCCTATCCAGATGCGAGTGGCGAAGCCGAGAGAACCCTGGTGCGGCGCGTATGCCCCGATCTTCTGGGCTCGCTTTTGGCCCTCGGGCGATCTCACCCGTCGCAATCGGAAGAGCCACTGTCTGTCTTGCTCGAAGCCTACCTCTTCAGCCCCGAATCGCGCCTCGCTGTGCCGTGCCTCATGACGCTCTATCACCACGTCCTCGAGAGTCTCACCATGCGCCGCGCCTCGATCTGGGCCAACGGGCGCGTTGACTGGGACGTCTCGCATCTCCTCGAGCGCGGTCTGGTTGTCTGCCCTATCAATGCGCTGAGGAGTGTCGGCAGCCGCGTCCTGTGGGCCTTTTACGTGGGTCTGCGCAGCGATCAAAGCCGTGCTGTGTGTCGCGCGAGGCACGTCTTGGTGTCTCTGCTGGCTACTTTTGGCCAGTGCAATTCCGCTCACGTCTGGCAGTATGTGCGGTCTGATCCCTTCTCACTGGTCGCGCTCATTGGATCTGAAAAGGTGGAGGCGCTGGCGAAGCTGGCCTCTTGAGAGAATTTCAGCATGTTGAGCACAACATACGCACACAACAGTTTCTCCCTCCCGACTCTCTTGTGTGGTGATTTCGTTATTGTTGTTGTTTTTTGCCTGGCGTTTTTCTTCTTCTTTCTTGTCTCTTCTCGTCCTCGAAGAAGATCTCTTGTGTGTCAAAAAGGGAAAGAAAAGTTACACGTACTTTCAGCGACCGTCAGATGATGCCAATATCGTCCAACTGGCACCGACCAGCCTTTTTGATAGAGGTAGGAGCGTCGACCGGAAAAACTGGAACACATGTCGTCTGCACACGAAAAGTCCCCCTCCCCCTCCACTCCATCACTCTCCTTCACTCTCTCTCTCTCTCTCTATCCTCGCTTTCTTCATGTGCTTCACTAGTGGACGTTAGCAACAAAACCTCCACTGCAACCGCACTCGAATCAACAGGCGGAAATAAGAGAAACATATTCCAACGAATCTGAGCAAGTGATTGTTTTGTTTTTCCTGAAGTAGCTCGCAGGCATTCGCTCAGTACCGTGCACACTTCAACTGTCTATCGCTTATTTAATTGTTTCGTGTCCCCCCCCCTCTCTCTCTCTCTTGCTCTCTTTCTCTCTCTTCTTTTGGCTACCATGGCGGATCCCAAGGAACGGGCGGTGCACTTTGCGGTGACCGAGTCATCCCCATCTGCGGCACCAGCAGAGGAAACGTCTGGGGCGGCGACTACCTCTGAATCAAGCACTACAGAGCAGCATGTTGAGAAGGCCAGCACCGTGCCAGACGTGTCGTCGTCGGCTCCTCAGGCAGAGGCAGGGCCCAAGTCGATCCTGAAGGACCGCATTGGTGTGCCCCTTGCACAGCCACAGTTTGTCCACTGCCGCGAGTGCGGCAAAGACATCCCCATTGAGGAGTGGCCCGACCACCGCGATCGGCTGCGCAATGTGGAGCTCGTGGAGCGCGTGAACAAGTTCCAGCAGGCCTTTGTGCGTCTGGTCGGTGTGCTCGTCATGTGGATCATGAAGCGCGTGTACTTCCGCGAGGTGACCGTCGTCGGCCGTGAGAACATTCCACAGACGGGTGCCGTGGTCTTCTACGGAAACCACCAGAACCAGTTCATCGATGCACTCATGATGAACTCCAACGTTGGCCGCGAGGTGCGCTTCCTCATGGCGGAGAAGTCCCTGCGTCAGCCTGTCATTGGCACGCTTGGCCGCATGTTTAATTCGGTCCCTGTGATTCGCCCGCAGGATGTGCCGCTGTTGGTTGGCGAGGGCAAGCTGGTCAGCATGGACGGCGTCGAGGTGCACGGCGCGGGAACCCGCTTCACGTCACTGCTGGCAAACGGTGATGTCATCGTCTGGATGAATGGCGGCACAAAGTGCACCGCACAGGTCAAGCACACCATCTCCGACACGAGCCTCGAGGTGACGCTGCCCATTGCGGCCGAGAACGCCGTGAAGGAGCCGACCAGTTTCAAGTACTCCAAGCGCATCGATCACTCGGAGATGTACGCGCAGGTGTACGACACCATGGCAAAGAACCACTGCATCGGTATTTTCCCAGAAGGCGGCTCACACGACCACACGTCTCTGCTTCCACTGAAGGCTGGCGTGGCGCTCTTCAGTCTCGGCGCGGCGGAACGCAACATCAGTGTGAAGATCGTTCCCGTTGGTCTGACGTACTTTTACGGCAACAAGTTCCGCAGCCGTGCCTACGTCGAGTTCGGCGAGCCCATCACTCCGCCGCGGGAGCTGGTGAGCCTCTTCAGCACCGACAAGCGTGAGGCGACACGGCTCTTCCTGGACCAGCTCAACAACGCCCTGCGTGCCGTGACGATCAACGTCTCGGACTGGAAGACGCTGACCTTTGTCCACTCCTTCCGCCAGCTGTATCAGCCGCCAAACTGCACGCTGTCCGCGCGTGACCACCTTCGCCTGACGCGCCGCTTGAGCGTCGTCGTGGAGCGCGAGCGCGACAACCCAAAGCTGACGCAGTTCCGTGCCAAGGTGGAGAACTACACCGATTTCTGCAACGCACTTCTCGTGCGCGACAGCCAAACCGCCACTCTCAAGCACCTCGGGACAAGCGACTCCCCACCGATTCGGCTGCTGCTGCGTCGGACGTTCACGCTGCTGATGATGGGCGTCATTCTCGTGCCCTTCTTCGTCGTTGGCACGCCTGTGGGGCTCCTCATCGACTGGGTCGCCTCGAAGCGCCAGAAGAAGGCCCTGCGCGAGAGCAAGGTCAAGGTCGTCGGCGCGGATGTCAAGAGCTCTTGGCGCATTCTGCTGTCCTTCACAGTGCTGCCAGTCATGTTCTTCACGGTATCCTTCATTGTCTTCCTCTACACAGATCTGCACACGGCGATTGTGGCCTGGGTGTGCCTGCCCATGTCCATGTACGTGTCGCTGCTGATCCTGCAGGAGGCAGTGATGGAGTTGCGGGCGGCGCTGCCTCTGTTCATGTCCCTCCTCTCAAAGCACAAGCAATTCAAGAAGCTGTACGAGCGCCGCGAAGAGTTGGCTGCAGAAGCAAAGGATGTTGTGGAGCAGTTTGACCCCGAGCTCAACACGGAGATGGCCGCCTACTTGAAAGATGAGGAGACCGACGACGACCTGGACACAGAGCCTTCTCTCTTTTCGCTGCGCTACAGCGTGCGTCGGCGTTTGGCAACGAACGCGTAACAACACCAACAAAACACATTCAGCAAGCAAGCAAGCAATTCAAAAAGGAACGCAGCGCGGCGCACTGATTCATGCAAAGAGAAGTCATGAGAGCAAAGACACTGAACTGTGCGTACGTCATGTTTTGCAGTCTCACACACACACACACAGACGCTGCATCTTTTTTTGTTTGCTTGTTTCCTCAACCCCAACAACAATCACCAAATATACGTATCCTGAAGCGGTGCCTCCTTTCTGTCACGATTCAGTAGGAGGCCTTAACTTTTTCTTTCCTTTTTGATCCTCTCCGTCTCTCTCACACACACACTTTCCTCTTCTTGCGTGTGCTTTTTTTTTTCTGTTTGAGTCTCTCTTACGTACGCAATTCACACTGTGGCTGCTGTATGCGGGGTAGCCTATGAGACCACTCTCTCCGTCGAATGGGTCAGAGATGGCCGCTACCTTTGAAGATGCACATGTGCACGCGTGCCTCTTCTCGCTCCGTATTCCCCCCACACGGTTGCGCAGCAGCTCCGTCTCACATGCAAATCCAGAGGGGGTGGGGGAGCGGGATGGAAATGTCTACCATGAAGCTTATCCGGTGCTATCCCTCCGTGTCTCTCTCCCTCCATGCCACCCCTGGACTTCCTCCATGAACACATCACACATTCTGATGTCTACTCTCTCTCTCTTTCTTCCTCCTCTTTTTCAACTCGTCATGCTATCCAAGAGAGACTCATAGACTGCGTCATTTTTGAACATGGAAGCTATCACCGTCATGAAGCCCACCAAGGTGGTGCCCGACGTGGGACACGAGGATCAGGCCAGCCCCATCCCCGACTGGGCCAACATGTACAAGCGCCAGCCAGAAGGAAACACGACCTTGTTCGAGCTGGAGGCGTCCGTCGCGAAGCGGATGGAGTTCCTCGCGTGGATTGAGCAGGTCTTGTCCTCCCCACAGGCGAAGGGCTTCGATGCGATGCTGGATGAGATTGGGGCGCGGCTGCCCGAGGAGCGACGCTCACGCCACTCTGGCATCGGTCGCCCGCGAGGCACCGTGCTTGGCTCCATCGACGAGGCTGCCGTGCCGAGCCAGCGCTCCCGCTCGCGCAGCACTGGGGCCACCAGCTCGAGCAGCAGCGCGGCGTACGCCATCGTCTTTGAGCCCGACGAAGATCTCCTCTCTTTTCGTCTGTGCTGCTTCGCATTCTGCATGAGTGAGCAGTGGCGCAAGTGGTTCGGGCGGATGGAAGAGATGCTTCTCCGTGCGCGCATGAAGCTGGAAATCGCCAAAAATCCGTTTGGGTTTCTTCAGGAGCTTCTGACCCTCAACAATCTTCCGTGCACGCAGCTGTCCGCCCAGTCACTCCAGGAGGACCCGGTGGTGCAGGAGTACATCGAGTACCGGCGTCAGCGCACCGATGCGCAGAAGGAGTCTGAGGGCAAGGTGGAAAACTACTACGCTGTCCCTCTCAACCTCGCCATCCGCCTCATCAAAACCCGCAACGTCCTGTGCCGCCACGGCCGCGCGATTCTCTTTCGTGATCAGGTGCAGGAAGTGTTTCTGATCCTGTTTCGTGCGCAACTGAACCGTTCGCTGCACGATGCCTATCAGGTACGCATGAAGCAACAGAACTTCGACGACGACACGGAGAAGACGACGGTGATGCACATGCTCGACGCCTTTCTGGACCAGTTCATCGCCGACCCCGCGGACAACCTGCAGCAGGGCCAGGAGGGCAGCGTGCGGGCGGGTGATGTCCAGCACCTGGCACAGACGCACTTCCCGCCGTGCATGCGCCAAATTGACCAGCACCTGCGCCGTGAGGGCCACCTCAAGCACAATGGCCGCTTTTCATATGGTCTTTTCCTCAAGGCCATTGGCCTCACCCTCGAGGACTCCATCGCCCTCTTCTCGACCCTCATGACACAGAAAGGCGGCGGCTCGCCGGAGGCCTTTGCGAAGACAGCCTACGGCTACAATGTGCGGCACAACTACGGCCTGGAGGGCAAAAAGACCAGCTACAGCTCACTCTCGTGTGGCACGCTGCTTAACATGCCGCCGGTCGTGGACAGGAACGACTGCCACGGCTGCCCTTTCCGCTTCCGGAGCGAGGCAAGCTTCCGTGCGATGCTCGGCGCGGACCAGCACAACCCGCGCGGCAAAGGCTTTAAGGATCTCCACCCCGCGCCGGCCGACATCGAGGACATTGTTCAGGATTCCAAGGCACAACACTACACGCGCGCGTGCTACAAGTACTTCATGGCCACGCACCCCGATGCCCGCCGCGACACCCTCTTCCGTTCGCCGTACGAGTACTACTGCGTCAGCCGCGAGTACGAGGCTGCAGCGGCGGAGGCTGCCGCCGTACCCGAAGCTGGCGCGAAGCGCACGGCCGCCGATCTCTCACCATCGCTCCGCGACGATGCGGTACGGCCACGCCCGTCAGAATAGATACACATAGAAGCCAGACAGTCAAGAGAAAAAAAAACAAAGCGCAACAAGGAACCGAACGAATACAGCAAACTGGGGCGAACGAGTGTTATCGCTGGATGTCAACTATTATCAAATGACGTGACAACAGAGCGAGAGAAAAAAAAGCAAGGGCATCCACACAGAAAAGCATCACATCTGAGATTACCATACACACGACGATGGCGGTTTTTCTTTTCAGTTCTCTCTCTCTCTCACTATTTGTTCCAGTGCACACGTCAAGACTGCCTAAAAGGAGAAAAATTGAAATCGATGGAGAGAGAGCAGCAGCATGTCTGTCTTCGCAGACTCGTGCGTGTTGGACGACTGCAGCTCGTAAGCTCTCTGAACAGTGTCACTTGTGCTCATCATCACCAAGGCAAAGAGTGGAGCAACTTCAATCTGCCATTCAGAGAAGTCATAGTTGGTATCTTCTCTTCTCTCTCTCTTTCTGTCTGTTCCTCTCCCCCCCCTCCCCAAAACCAAATCACGCATTTGCACACGCCGTCTTCTGTATCTGTGGTGATTCGATCAGATTTTTTGTTGTAGAAGCTGAATCCGGAGGAATCTTCATCTCCTCGTACTCACACTGACCAAAGGAGGAGGAACACAACACACACCCTCCACGCATAGCACACATCACAATGCTTCGTCGCTGTTTGTTCTTTCGATGCGCGGCCAACAACGGCGGTGGCGGCAGCCAAATCCCCAAGCCGAAGAAGAAGAAGATCAGCATTGAGAGTGGCTACTCTGCGAGCACACAGAAGGGCTACGATGAGCGCGGTCAGTTCTTCTCTGCGTTTCTTAGTCTCGGTCTCATCTCGTTAGGCTGCACGTTTCTGTTCGTGCCCATCTTCCGCATCTACTGTGCGCCGTCTGGCCGTGGTGCGGACCCGCGCTTCTACACCCCAGAGGCCGCGCGCATGCGTGAGGAGCAGAATAAGAACTACCCCGTGACCAAGAAGCTCATCCGGGTGCGGTTCCTTAGTGACGTCGGCAACACGATGCCGCTCGCGTTTGTGCCGCTGCAGAAGGAGGTCGAGGTTCTCATTGGTGAGCCCGCTCTCGCCTTCTACTCCGCGTACAACCGTAGCAAGCGTACGATCCTGGGTGTCTCGTCGTACACCATCGCCCCCGCGGAGGTCACCAACTACTTGAACAAGATTCAGTGCTTCTGCTTTGAGGAGCAGCGTTTCAAGCCGCACGAGCTGGTGGAGATGCCAGTCTTCTTCTACATTGACCGCGACTTCCTGAACGATCCAATGGTGAACTGGCTCGACGAGGTGATTCTCAACTACACCTTCTTCAACCTCGAAAAGACGAAAGACATCATCTTCCGTAGCAACATGCAGTGATGCGAGAGTGAGTTGGTGGCACGTTGGTGGCTCAATGTCAATTCTTTCCGGGGGAAGGGCCACCAGTATCAAAAAAAAAACACAAAAAAACAAGAAACCACAACAAGACAAAAGAAACAATTCCAGGGGCGGTAGAGGCATGCACACGCAAACGAGACGAAACCACAAGCAGGGCCTCATCACAGCAGTCGCGTCAGACACCTGTGGTGATTGCCTATATCTGTGCTCCCTTCCTTTGCGATATCTTCCTATCCTCACACACACTCACACACGCATACAACAATCACAACAAAAAATGGAATACAAACGGGATTTTCACTTCATCTGTTCACAGTCGCTGGATATGGTTCACTTGCACGACCTCTCCATGAAGAAATGACCGGATAACGAAATGGTAGCGCTCAGCAAACGCCGACACCCATGTCAGTTACGTGTATGTGTACCGTCTTTCCGCGTGCATGTGCACTTTTTTTTCTATTCTTATTGCTCGTCCTTTCTCCTGCCCGGAGATTATCAAGATGTGCAAGTGGCCACTGTCTGGACGGAAACGGCCGGCTTCAGTCAGAAAACGCTGCTCTACATGCACCTTACTGTCTTTTCCCCAGTTTCAGCTCAAACAATCTGCAGTCATAATCTGCGATCCATAAACCATTCTTCCCCATTCGCTCCCCCCCCTTTCTGTTCTCAACTCTCGCACTTCCGTTTTTTTTTAGTTTCCACACTCACACAGTGGTCGTCAACATTTCTGTTTTTATTCACCCTTACATAGATCCATTACGATGACTTCTGTGATTGTCATTGGCAAGAAGGAGCTCTTCTCCTTCGCAGAGCGCTACTCATCCATCCGGCCGCGTGACTACGTGTCGCTGAGCGATGGCGAGATTCTGTGCCTCTTGTTCAACCAGATCTTTCCCCAGCATGCGATTCGTCCGGCACCGGCCCAAACGCACTCGTCCTCGCAGCGCGCACAGCTCAACTGGGAGTCCCTCTACCGCCGTCTGGTACGCGTTGCCATACCTGTCACGCTGCTTGACCCTGCGCGCCTCGTTGAGGGGAACGCCGAGGCTGGCTTCTCGGCCCTCGTGCTCTTTTACTTTTTGTTTCACCTGACCAAGCGCATGGACTTCTCCGCCGAGTTCGCCCTGGACCTTCCGGACGCGCTGCAGGCGTTTCTCCAATCGATCGACTGCGTGGCCTCTCTGTTGATTGGCGAGGCCGTGGAGTGGTCCAGCGTGCCAGCGGCGCTTGGAGAGCAGATCCGGCAGCTTCCCGCCTTTCACCTGCCACCACAGGCGGAGCACGCGCTCGAGGAGGACGCCGCGAGGCTCCTGCGATCGGTCTTCTCACGCGGCTCTTCGGGCCGGTCTGCACGTGCGTTGTCTGCGTCTGGCCGCTCGCCCTTGCCGGTTGCGCATCAGGTCTCGGTCGACCTCACCAGCGATGCTGAGAGTGAGCACTCTGATGCGGATGTCATGGGTGCGGCAAGCCCCAGCCAGGCTGCTGCCTCCATCGACACCAGCTGCGCTACCAGTGCGAGTGCCGTCCCCCTGCAGGACGACGACGACGACCACAACAGCGATGCCGCAGACAAGCTGCGGCAGGAGAAGCGCGCCTTGATCCGGCACGCGGCGGACCTGCAGCAGCAGCTCACCGCACTGAGACGCGCGAATCGGCAGCTCGAGGTGGAGCGCGATGCTCTCGTGGAGATGGAGGGGGAGCGTGAGCGGCAGCTGGCCTCGCTGCGGGACGAAAACGAGCAGCTTCGCGAGTCGCACGCGCGGGCGGCACGAAGCCTGGGGATTGGTGCGGCGCGCGAGGTGCCCAGTGCGTCGGAGCCCCTCGTGAGCTCCCTCTTGGAAGACGTGCTGGACCCCGAGACCGGTGACGTCGTCGACGTGCATGACCGTGCGAACATGCTGCACTGCCTGTTGATCGAGCACCTTCGCGACAAGCCACCGCAGTACCGGGAACAGGGACAGCGCTGGCTGTGGTCACTTCTCTCAGCCTACCACGTCCTCGAGACCCGTCTGGTCACGGCGGTCGAGGTCATCTCGCAGCTTCAGAGTCGCGATAGTCCCCAACACCATCACCAAGAGACAGCACAGTCAGACTCCACGCCACGGTCGCACACGGACCGCGCAACCGAGTCGGTGTACGCCGACTGTGACAAGAAGCTTGACGAGGCTCACAGGCGCGAGCACGCGCTCTCAGAGCAGGTGCGTGACCTGGTCACCGCGATGGCGCAGCTGGAGCAGCGGGCGACCCGGCGGGAGGAGCTGTGGCGGTCACTGTGCACAGCCCTGCACACAGCTGAGCAAGCCTCCTTCACCGTCGCGGGCAGTGAGTCGGAGCCCGAGGTGCTGGAGCTGCTGCAGACGCGTGACACAGCGTACGACAGCATCGAGAACCTGACCGCTGCGCTTCTCCACGACACGTCAGAAAAGCCTTCATGCAACCGCACCGCCCCCGTGTCACCATGCGCCGCTGTCACGCGGCAAGTGGAGCTTCTGCGTGAGGAAAACGCAGCATTGCGCCGTCGCCAGTCGCGCAAGCTCGCCGACGTCTCTGACCACAGTGGCGCGCAGGGGCTGTCCTCGAGCCGCGCGGACCTCTCGCTCGAAAAGCGCATTGCGCAGCAGCGACGCTACGAGGCATCGGAGCGGCGACCGTACAGGGACGATGTTGGCGCGTCGTCGTCGTCGTCTTCCGCAGCAACCCCGTCAGCGGCACATCGTGGCGACCTGACTGCCCATGATGTCTCTCCGTATGCCAAGAGTTTGCTGAAACTGCTCACCGAGGCCTCGTCGCCGTACACCACCAAGACTTAGCGGCTGGCATGTTGTCTGCAGCTAGACAATACCACGCCTTGATAGAACCATTTTGTACACATAGAGTGAACACTACATACTAAAAATTCAAATCAAAAGAATGCCAGAATACAATCCACGTTGCCTCTGGCAACGCAACAATGATTTGGAGTTGCTATTCACGACCATTGTCTGTGTGCGCTCGAGATGGTTGTATTGCGTTTATATTGGTATTGATCTGGAGCATCGTGTTCGTACGCAGTTCCGTATTGCTGTCACAGCAGCGTTCTCAACTGTTAGTCGCTGTGAATCATCTGACCATCTATTCTCCCTCCCTCTCTCTCCTTCGCGTAGTGGTCCCACAAAAAAGAAACTGTAGCACATTCACAATTCACAGTGACTCACACTTGTTCACTCATAGACTTACACGGACACATTTTTTATTTATTTTCCCCTTCTCCATTTCTTTCGCCAACCAACCTTTCGCGCTGATCCACTTTATAGAACTGAAGAAACACTCATAAAACGAATATACGATAGAGTCGTACTCGGTACTCCTCTCCCTTTCCTGGTCTTCCGTTTGCTAGACACGATGGAGGCAGGGCACGGCGGGCCGCGCACACCGTCACAGTCGCGCAGTGGCAGCGTCAGCACCGCGCTTTCCGACGCGAGTGAGGTGGCTGTCTCGGGCCGCAACAAGGGCATTCAGGCGATTGACCTTGACCAGGTCTTTTCGACCGATGATGCGCGCGTGCTGTCTCTCATCACCTGCTTTGATCTCTCCCACAATGAGATGGAAGTGGTCGCCAGCCTGGAGAAGATGACGGCGCTCCGAAAGCTCAATGTCAGCTACAACCGCATCGGTCGTGTGGCTGGGCTACCGCTCGCCATCACACAGTTGAATCTGTCACACAACCGCCTGGCCCAACTTGAGGGCCTCTCACACCTCCCCCACCTGCGAGAGCTCGATGTCAGCTTCAACCGCCTCACGAGCCTGATTGGGCTGACGACCCGCACACCTCTGGAGGTTCTGCACGCCGACGACAACCGTCTCGTCTCGAGCGCTGGACTTGAGGACATGCAGCAGCTGCGCGTCCTCACTCTCAGCAACAACTTTATCAGCAGTGCTGATGAGCTCGTGTTCCTCTCCAGCACGCCAGCACTGCAGATCCTCACGCTGCAAAACAACCCCGTTGCACGGCAAACAGGCTATCGTGATGCCGTGGGACGCCTGCAAGCTGCAGTGCTCTCTCTGGACGGCGCGCCGCTGCTGCGCACCCAGGAACTCGCTGCGAGGCCGGACTCATCTCAGCTGGCACAAAGGCACCCATGGTCACAGAAAGCAGCGGCTACCACCACTCCGGTCAGAGAAAAGAGCTCGGCCTCCACGTCACCATCACGTGCAGCGGCACCACGTGGGCATCGTGACACCGCCATGTCTACCACTCCGCGAGTCGGGGAGCCCTTTGCCCACGCCGCATCGGCATCGCCACACGGGCCACGACGCCCCACGGCTGCGCCTGCTGCTGTGACGACGACGACGACGGCACACAGCCCCTCAGCGCACCTGGTCGTCACACCGAGCGCAACCAAGTCACGTCCGCCGTGGGACCAGGCCGACATCTCCGTCGAGAGCGAGGCGCCAGAGGCGAATAGCGACGTCCCTCAGCCGACCGAGCCCAGTGACGACGGTCGGAGCGACGCCGCGCGGGCCAGCTCAGTCAGTCCCGCAAGCAGCACCTTCACGCCGTCTGGTCGTGGCAGCTACGCACGCCAGTTTGTCGCTGCCCAAAAGCAACAACAACAGCAGCAACAGCAGAGGTCACCGGGGCTGCGTGTTCAGGCACCATGGACGCAGCCCATGGAGACAGAGTCGGCCGGTCCACCCCCATCGCTCAGACAGCCGAGTGCCAGCGGCGTCGTGCGTGGAGACGAGCACGCCATCGCAAAGGCCGAGCCAGCGTCCCATGCGTCCTCCGTGTTGGTGCGGCCAACCGAAGTGCAGGCGGAAGACGCGCACCTCGCACAGCTGCACGACAGCCTCGTTGCGCGTGATCTCATGGGACGTGAGAACGAACAGCTCCGGGCCACCGTGAAGCGGCTGGAGGCGCAACTCGCGGACAGTCGACGCGTTGTTTCCGATCAGCTCGCCGATCTGTCTCGCACACGGCTCGAACGAGACGCGCTGCGGCAGTCAGAAGAGGAGCACCGCGCCCGCTGTGAGCGCGCGAAGCGATCGATGAGGATGCAGGAGGCTCACCACCGCGATGAGGTCCTCACGCTGCAGACGCAGTACGAACGGGTCAAGACCTTTTACGAGACGGAGCTGGCAGACCTGCGGCGGCAGCTTGCGGCAGAACTTCACCGATCAAAAACTGCACAGACGATCGCCACAGTACAGGCTCCACCACCGCAACAGCAGCAGCAACAACAGCAACAACAGCAACAACAAGCGTTAGCGCCACCACCACCGCTCCCGTCGCCACCAGGTCAGTCGCAGATCATGGCATACCGTGACGTCCAAGAGGAGAAGCGCTCCTTGACGTCCTCGTCACAAACGATCGAGAACACACCGCATGATCTGGCCGCGTGGGACATGACGGTGGGCACGACTGCGAGCGAGGAGGAGCACCGCGCCGCCCTTCCTGTCGCCGCGTCGTCGCAGCCGCGCACCGTTCGGTTCGAAGGCCTCGGGGCGGCAGAAACATCGCGCGGCGTGTCGCGGCCAGCGCCGCTGCGTGGCTTCTCACTGCTCGCGCCACGTACCGGGCGTCGTGGGTCGTCGCAGGACGGCACATCGCCGGTCAGCAACACGCTGCCCGCCGCCACCGTCGCACCAGATCTCCTCGCGAGTCAGCTAAAGGGGTGGCTCTACACGGAAATGGCCGTGGACGCCGGCAAGGCGCAGGAGGAGGCGCTTCTCGCGCAACTGCGTGCTTCTGTCGAGGCAGAGGAGGAGGATCGGCCGCATCGCACGATCGCAGCACCCACCACCACAGAAGCAGCCGTGCGTCTGTCGGTCTCGCCGTCACAAGCAAGTCAGGCGCGTGCCATGCTGGAGGCCTTCGTGACGCGCCAACTCGCCGCCAGCCCCACGAATGCACGCGCACCCGATGCTGTTCGTGATGCGGACAGTGAGCATGCTGCTGCAGCGACGACTGCTGCCCCTCCACAGCCGCATCAGCCCTCGCTCGAAGTGGTCGAGGTGGACCCCCCGCAGCGCACGCGACCAAGCAGCGCGACGGTGATCGCGCCGTCACCCGACGCACAGCACAACTCGCCACCATCACCGCTGCCAACCACGTCCGCGAAGCCCGCGCAGCCAGCGGAGGACACAGAGCACGGCACGCACAGTCCGCCAACGCCTTCACCACCGCCACTGCCTGCAACGGCCACCGTTGATCACGACAGTGCCGTGCGTGACGCGGAAAGACTTCTGGGGGCAGCGGCGTCGCGTCTGTGCCTGGGTGCGGGTGCTGCAGTGCAACAGCAACAGCAACGCCAAGAAGAGCTCTAGGTGTGCGTCTTTTTGTTTTTTTTCTATCCTGTTTCGTGTTTACCGTGCACTTCCTGACGCACGCAGCCACCACACAAATTGATTGATGTGGCGCCACGCCCATTGTTTGCTCACGTACGCGTCTGACGACTGCACCTTCTTGTTTCTCTCTATGTGTCTAGTTGAACAGACAATAACAGACACACACACAGCACGTATATTGGTGCACTTCTGTGTGTGATCACTTGTCCCGCTTCCCTTCTGTCCTCCATCACGCTGTACCCGCTCTCTCTTTGTCTCTCTTCCCCACACACACTTCTCCCTTCTCTTTTCTTTTCCGCGTCTCGGAAGAAGTCATCACAACACCTGCGTCCACGCTGTCACGTCAGTGGTCATGTCTGCCTCCTACGTGCCGCCCACGTTCGAACCCGTCAAGGGCCTCCAGATCCGCGAGCTCAACGATCCCCGTATCGCCGAGCGCATTCGTGTGCTGGATGGCTACTGTCTCGCCGTCAAGTACGGTGACCACTACTACGACACCTACGTGAAGAACGGCCTGCCGACCTTCAACCAGGTCGCGTACTACTGCGATATCCTCGTCGGTAGCATCACGTGCCGACTCGAGAAGACAGACGACGAGAACGTGTTTCGTCTCTACATCATGACCATTGCCGTGCTCGAGCCCTACCGCCACATGGGCATTGGCAGCCGCCTGCTCCACACGATTCTGACGAATGTGCTGAATGAGGACAAGGTGCGCATCTCCTCCGTTGCCCTCCACATGCAGATTGGCTCGCCCGTGATCAACTTCTACAAGAAGAACGGCTTTGAGGTGGTCAAGACCGTGCCCGAGTACTACCAGGATCTTGATCCGCGCGACGCGTACCTGATGGAGCGGGTGATTCAGCAGCCGCACCTCAAGACACACAAGAAGTAAGTGAATTGTTTGTTGTGAGTGTGTGTGCGCGCTTTTGATTATCGCCTGCATTTTTGATATCTGTTTGTGTGTCCAGGTCTGGACCTGAAGCAAGACATATGCCTGTCTCACTTAACTGATCCTACTCTTTAATCGCACATCCAAAAAGAAAGAAAAACCATGGACAGCGACAACATGAAAATCTGCGCGTCTTGATTGGCGAAGAGCATGCTGCGAGATGTCGTTAAGTCTGCGCATGCCGTCCGTGACACATTTTGTGCGATGATGTGCTCCAGCCTGACGCGTTTCATTCCTTTCCACTTTCTCTTTCGCTCTGTCACAAAACGCGCCTTGTGCGGCTGCACTCTGCGGTTCACGTCGCTCTGTCATCTCACACACACATGTGAATTTGAGTGAAGTTCACCTCTCCTGCTGTTCCTCGAAAAACAAACTATTCGCGCCGCCCTCCCCTCTCCCCGCATTCGCTTATTGTCTTGTAGTCTGTGTGCATTTCTCACTCTCAATCACATATCCACTTCCTTCACAACTCGAGGCATCGCTCTCCTGTTCAACAATGCCCTACAGGCCAACCGGCGTGGATCGCGACTCGTACATCAGTGGGGTGCGCACTGGCAAGTACGGTGCCGTGCACGACGTGAACCAACGTCGTGACAACTTGCCCGACAACGTCTTCAACACCATTCGCGACGGCGTGGCCCGTGAGGAGCGGCTGCGGCAGAACGATGAGGAGGCTCGTGCGCGCACGCGGCTGGAGCTTGCAAAGGGAAAGGGCGGCAAACGACTGGCCGGTGGTGGTGCGGGTGATCAGAAGCGTGCCATGGAGGCCATGGAGAAAATCCACCAAACGGCGGCGCGGCACGAGGCTCTTGCAGAGCTGTATGCGGCGGAACGCGCTCAGTGGGAAACGCAACTCGGCTCACTTGGGTTGGCCACTCAGTAGTTGCGGAGTGGTATCACCGTGCAAAAGATGTAAATTAGTGAACAAAAAGATAGAGAGACTGAGAGAGCGAACAGAAACGAATAGAAGCGAAACAAGAGCATTTTGATGTTTCCTCTCACACGCGAACCTTCAGCACGTTTTTGCCAGCGATGTGCTCTTTGACTCTTTCTTTCTTTCTTTTCTTTTCCTTTTTGCTGTTGTTGATGTCATTGGTTTGCTCCCCTGAATCACAAAGTCTCTGAACAGTAGGTCAATCCTGAAGACCACTGCGATGAAGTTGTCTCAGTACCACGCGTGCTCAGTGGGCACTTTTGTTTCTCCCAGTACACCCAAAGCTACGTGTCTCGTTACAAAATACGCTTGGATGCGCTTGCGACTGTGTGGTCGTGCTCTATTTGGCTGATCTGGGTGTGCTTGGTTCACTTATGAGTGGACTCACTTCGTGTGGCGCGGTTCGTTCGTCTCTGCTGTGTCTCGTTCACCGCGCCCCGACATTCCCCTTCCTCTCTCACACACATTGTCTCTCACCCTTCACACCATCTCTCTCTCTCGCTCTCGTTTACTCTCTCTCTGTTTCCAGGAATAGGATTCGTTTCACACCTTGTTGTGTTGTTGGTGTTGCTGTTGTGGTGCTTCGTGTTCAGCACTTCTCTCTTTCTTTCTTTCTCTTTCTTGCAG
Source organism: Wallacemonas sp. MBr04 (assembly GCA_030849635.1). Classification (NCBI taxonomy): domain Eukaryota; phylum Euglenozoa; class Kinetoplastea; order Trypanosomatida; family Trypanosomatidae; genus Wallacemonas; species Wallacemonas sp. MBr04. The sequence continues at coordinate 362,584 of JASANR010001592.1, read as the reverse complement.
AGTTTAGTGTATTGTCGTCATGGCCGCCAATCCTGCTGCGCACTACACGGTGGAGCACCTGAGGTCCTTCGGCCTCACGCCGGCGCAGATCGCCCTCTCGCGCCAGCCGCGCCTGCGACCACACGTGAAGAACATGAAGGGCCTCGTCTACCCGCTGCCCTACTATGGCATGTGGCGTGGAAACCACGACAAGTACCGCTACAACCAGAGCACGCCGGCCACCTGGGGCGAGGGCAACACGATGCGCAAGTATCATCAGCACTACTCGCACGCCAAGTGCCCGCAGGACTACGGACGCGGTGGTCGTGAGTTCGCCTATCTGGACGTCAAGGTCGGCACGCTCGTGAAGAAGCCGCTGCCCAAGGTGCAGTACGCACCCGCGGCGTCAAAGCCGGCGTGGCTCTTCAAATCCTGGCACAACCCGCTCTCCGCTGCCAGCATGTGGGAGCGTGAGGTGCAGTACCCGGAGCACATCCCGGAGCACCTCGGTGCCAAGCGCCCCCTCGCGATCCTCGCTCCGAAGACGTTCCATCGCCACCTGTTCATGATGCACATGGAGAAGGTCACGGTGACCGTCTCGCCGTTCCTGTTCGGCTACGGCAACATGCTGCAGAAGGCCGCGCTGGACTTCTACCGGCGTGCGTTGAGCGCGCGCAGCCCGTTCCCTGTTGACAAGATCTTCTTGTACTACTCCATCGATCACGTCACGCCCAAGATCGAGGTGACCTGGCTGGACGGCACCACGTACGTGCCGCCGCTGATCGAGGGTGTGACGGCGCAGGACTTGAATCAGATGGTCATGGAGGAGGCGTGGCTCGCGGCGGACCGCATGAACGCGGAGGGGCGCACGCTGAACCCCATCGCCATCGACGACTACAAGTGGGAGCAGGTCATTGTCTTCAAGGCGAAGCGGTCCAAGGAGGCCAAGGGTGCGGGTGGCCCCGGTGCCAAGAAGAAGTAAGCCTGTGTGTGTTTATGAGTGTGTACGTATATGTGTGTGGTGCGGTATGGAGTGGTGAGTGACGTGGGCAAGCGAATCGCCGACGCGTCCCGCTGCTGCTGCCGCTGTTGTTGTTGTTGCACTGTGGCAACAGTGTTGATTGGTGTAACGAGCACCGTGTGAATTTCAAACAAACAAAACAAAGCAAGGAAAAGAGCAACACCAGCACAATGCGATGGTGCTCGGCACCGTCTGTTGCGTGAGAACTGGGTATCGTGAACCACGTCACACCGAGTGTCACGCGCTGCTGTCGTACACACCCCATTCACGCTCATGTGAGAAGTGAAGTGTGGGAGACGTGGTGCAGAAATACTTATCTTGCGGTGTCAATCTTCGACTTGGCTGGCAACGGATGGAGTACACCGTGCGTGCCCCGCTCGCTCTCGCTCTCTGCCTGATTCGCACGTGACGCAGTTACGCTGTGCTGATATCTCCACTCTCCACACCAGTCTGTACTCTCTCTCTCTCTCGTTGTCTTCATCTTACCACTTTTTTTTTCTTCTGGACGTTTAAAGTGTGTTTAAAAAAAAGCCGGAATTCGCAACAACAAGAAACAATTCGCGAAGAAAATGGTGATGGACCTGTCGACTGTGAAGTCCATCCTGGACGCGCACCGACCAGACCTGGTGAGTGTCTTTCAGCAGAACATCCCCGAGATGGGCATGCACAAACTGGATGCCTGTGTCTTGGAGTACCTCCTCAAGATGCTCGAAGGCCAGACCGACGCGGAGTCGTACATGCCCGATGAGACCATCATCGACACCATGACACTCTACCTGAAGGAGTTTACGGTGTTCCCCACCGAGGCGGCCTGCCGCGCCTGTGCGACAGCCATCTCTGAGCAGATGCTGACGCAGGGCATCACGAAGAAGCCGGAAGAGAACGTGCGCCAGCTGCAGAGCGCCGTGAACATTGGCCGCCAATACGAGGAGAGCCTCAAGCGCGCGACCATGATGAAGGGCGTGGGCAAGGTCGCGCAGGCGAACACGAACGAGGTGTGGACGTGGGAGACGAAGCACAGCGCCGCCAAGGACATCCGCAAGAAGCGCAAGGAGGACGAGAAGAAGGCGATGATGGTCGAGGAGTACGAGGAGTTCCTGAAGCGCCGCGGCATTGCCAACGCGACGGCCGTCACGAAGCTGCACCACAAATCCGAAGGCGCGAACTACTCCACCGACATTCGCTGCGAGGACATCCACATCCACATGGGCAAGCAGGTGCTGCTCGATCAGACCGACCTCGTCCTCCTCACCGGCCACAAGTACGGTCTTGTCGGCCGCAATGGTAGCGGTAAGACGACGACGCTGCGTGCACTTTCGGAGCACGAGCTGGAGGGCGTCAGCCCGTTTGTGCAGATCCTGCACGTTGAGCAGGAAATCGTCGCCGGCGCCGACACGCCGCTGGAGGTGCTGCTCAAGACCGACATGGAGCGCGAGCAGCTCCTCAAGGAGGAGCAGGACCTGCTGAAGCGCAACGACGATGAGGCCAACACGCGCCTCAACGAGGTCTACGCACGCTTGGACGCCATCGACGCCCACAGCGCCGAGGCCCGCGCGGCCACCATCCTGCACGGTCTGAGCTTCACGGACGACATGATGCGCGGCCCGACCAAGTCGCTCTCCGGTGGCTGGCGCATGCGTGTGGCGCTGGCGCGTGCGCTGTTCGTCGAGCCTGACGTGCTCCTGCTGGACGAGCCCACCAACCACCTTGATCTCTTCGCCGTGCTGTGGCTGGAGCAGTTTCTCAAGTCCTGGCAGAAGACGCTCGTCGTCGTGTCGCACTCTCGCACCTTCTTGAACAACGTCTGCGAGGAGGTGATTCACCTCGAGAACGCCAAGCTGCAGTACTACACGGGCAACTACGACCAGTTCGAAATCACGCGTGTGGAGCAGGTGCGCCAGCAGAAGAAGCAGCACGAGTCCCAGGAGAAGCAGCGCGCGCACATCCAGACCTTCATTGACCGCTTCCGCTACAACGCAAACCGTGCCAAGATGGCGCAGTCGCGTATCAAGGCGCTGGAGCGAATGGAGATGGTCGCCGACGTGACGACGGACCCGCAGTTCCAGTTCACGTTCCCGGATCCCGAGCCGGTGTCGGGGTCGTACGTGGAGATGGTCGACTGCGAGTTCGGCTACAAGTCCGGCTCCACCCTCTTCAAGGACGTCAACTTTGGCATGGATGAGAACTCGCGCTACGTGCTTGTCGGCGCGAACGGTGTGGGCAAGTCGACCTTTATGAACGTGTGCATGGGGCTGCTGGAGCCGCGCGTGGGTACGGTCGTGCGCAACAAGAAGATCCGCACTGCCCACTTTGCGCAGCACCACATGGAGAGCCTCACACCGCAGCTCTCGTCGGTTGAGTTTATGCGCTCCAAGTTCCCGCACATGGAGGACCAGCCGCTGCGCGCGCACCTCGGTAGCATGGGCCTGTCCGGCGACAAGGCACTGCAGCCTATCTACACGCTCTCTGGTGGTCAAAAGTCACGCCTTGTGCTGGCCTGGATCACCTTCACCCGCCCTCACCTTCTCATGCTCGATGAGCCCACCAACCATCTCGACATCGACACCGTCAACGCGCTGGTGGAGGCTCTGCTCGCCTTCAAGGGTGGTCTGCTTGTGATTTCCCACGACGAGTACTTCATCACGTCGCTTTGCGATGACATTTTCGTCTGCGACCACCAGAGCGTCACGCGCTTCGACGGTGACTTTGAGGAATACCGCAGCTCCATCACCAAGATGATTTCGTAACAGAAAGAGACGGAACGAACTCCAGAAGCACAAGAAGAGAAGAAGAGGTACGCGTGAAAGGGTGAGGAAGAGGAGACGTCTGACTGAGCCTCGCTATCTGGTCTCTCTCTCTCTGTGTTTGCCGTGAGACACTCGGTGATGTGTTGTGGTTTTGCTGACCTGATTATTAAATACTTTCGTCTTTTAACGCACGCGAGTCCTAAACCAAAAACAAAGCAAATGAAAAGCAAAAATGCGTGGGAAATGACGCATCCAGTCGAGCGTGGTCTTTCAGAAAGACAGCGTAGGGGAATCCCAGACGCATCGTGCCGGAGGGCACACACTGTTTCTGGTGAAAGAAGTCAGCAGTTCTCTGTGGCGCACCACGATTCACTCGTTGCATCATCGTGCATAGCAATCACCCACAGCAGAAACCCGCCGATTCCTTTTTTTTCTCGCATCAAACCACGGAAGAGCAATTGTCTTGTGGCGCGACGAAAGCACAGCAGCATGCCATGTGACAGCTCCTCTCTCTCTCTGTCTCACTGTCAAACCATTCTACAACCACCAACACTGACCCCCTCTCTCTCTCCTCCTTCGTTCTTTCACACAGCAAATTTAGCTTTGTTGTGGTGCCCCATGTCCAACTCCCTGGAGTCCGACCTGCGGCAGCTCATGGCCGCGCTGAAGACCAACAATGCAGACGACTGGCCTGGCAAGCCGGTGCAAGAGCCCCTCTTTGTCCCCGCTGCGGATGAGGCGGAGGGTGACGCGCCGGTGGCTGTTCAGCTTGTGTGTGCGTCCACCGTCTCCACTGCCGCGTCTTCCTCTTCACAGCCGCCCGGCGCAGAGGCGGAGAGACAGTCGCTGGATGCGCTGATGAGCGAGTACGTTGGTGCGGTTGCGGCGACGCGTCGGGAGGCGGCGCCTCCACAGGTCTCGCCTCCAACAACAGCGGAGGCCCCACAGAGTCTGCAGGAGCTCCTCGACGCCCTTGATGATCTGCCTCCGTTGCAGAAAGCGGCGCCGTGACGCAGCGACGGTTGTGAGACCACGAAGGCTTGACAGTATGCCGTCCCAAACGTGGGTTTTTTTTGTTGTTGTTCTTGATGATCCACCCGTGTCCAATGAAGACAAACAAAATGAAAAAAGGGAAGCTATTGATAGTGATGGACAGTGCTCTTTCAGCTTTCCAGATCCGCACTCGTCAAAACCGCATCATCGTCATTCGCACTCATTTCACTGTTCATTTCACGTTTTCTCTCTCTCATCTCTGATTCCCCCTCTCTTTACGTCTTTTCTTCTGCCAGATCGCTCCCCGATCACTCGCACTCACATTCATAGACTCAGACTCACAGGAGCCATGCCGCCCAAGGTCAAGGCCACACAGGCAAAAGCCGCATCACCGGGGCAGCGAGGGCAGCGCACCCTCCTCCAGTTCTTCACGCCGAAATCGACGGCTTCGTCGTCCACAGATTCACCGGATGCGGGTCTATCCACGGCTCGCAGCAGTCAGCTCACCGACGTGCGTGCTGGTGGCTCCACGGGAGGCGCGTCGTGTTCGCTGCACATGTCGCCGCAGGTACGAGATGCACTGCTCGCGCCGGTTGACTGGTCCGCCGTCGCCGGCGAAATCCTCTTTGACAACCAAGGTGAGGCAAACGTAGAGGAAGAGGTCGTAGTGGCGCACGGCGGCCAGGATGCCTGTGATGCGCGCGAGGACAGGCGCACGGATGAGGATAGCCGTGATGTGTGCCTCGCGGCGTTTCTGGGGCTTGACCAAGCTGACGGTGCACAAGACACGCCAGAGCCAGAGCAGAGCCGGCCGCGGTCGGTCCGCAGCTTCGACTTCGCTGATGAGGACAGCGAAGAGCGCGCTCCACTCCTGGCCCGCCTGGCACAAGCATTTACGACCTCCCCCGAGAGCAGTCGTTCTTCCGGGCACACGCAGACAACACGTGCGGCACCGCTGCCAACCACAACAACAGCCAGTGCAGCGGCCACGGTCTCGCGCCCCGCCCCGCAACTGAAGCAGACGTTTCTGGACTTTGGCCAGTCGACTCTCGCCGTCGGCACCACCTGCCCGCGCTGCGGTATGCTCTACGCGGCTCTCGACGAGGACGTCGCCGTGCACCGGCGTGTGTGCGCGGCCCTCGCGACGCACCGCACCGCACACGCGAGTGGCATGTCGGAGAGCACGCTGCGCACGACAGTGCGGTTGACAGCAGGTCTGGACGCCACGCCGACTGTTTCGCGGAAACGAGAGCGCACAGACAATTCAGATGCACCCCTCCTCACCACCACCACCACCATCAGTGGCAGCAGTGGTGGTGAGACCATTCACCCTCTGTTGAGCAGCGAGGTCGCCGTTGAGCTGCTCGAGCTCCTCACCCGTGAGCCGAAGAGCCGCGCCAAACGCAGCGGCACCGCTACACTAGCAGCAGCAGCAGCGGCAGCCACACGCGATGCGAATGCGGCTCTGTGCGTGCGCGTTGCCGGCACCGCATCTGACACACTCGCGGCGTACGTGCTGCGCGGCGACCACGCTTCGCTGACCACCTCGGCGCCGGCGCTGCGTCTCGTGGAGGCGTTGGGCTGCCTTGACGTGGTGGAGGCCGCGCTGGCGTATCGCGTCGTCTTTGTGGTGGACGCACGGCTGCGGCGCGTTGTGGCGATCGCGGCGGGTCGCGCCGCCGTACGGGAGCAGGACCCCGAGCTGGTTCTCACGACGCGGCCGGACGGCTCGACGGCCTGCAGCACGCAACAGCGCTTCACGTTCTGCGATGTGGACTGCATCTGGTGCGCGCCCGTGTCCGCGCTCGTCTCGGTGGATCTCACTCAGACCCGCGCCAGCGTGTCTCGGGGACTGAACGCAGCCAAGGACTCGCTCCAGCGTTTGTTTCACGCGAAGGAAGAGATCACACGTGAGCGCGATGCGGCGGCGGAGCGTGCCAGAGAGACGCGAAGCCGCGCGTTAGCCACGGCTCTGCGCACGCTCACCCAGCACGTCGTGTACGGTCAAACGCTGCACGTCAAGGAGCACTGCTCCTACGCGCGTGATGTGTGCGGAGCCGATGCGGCGTGCGACGATGCGTCACTTGGACGTGGTGAGCTGTCTCGCGTGCTCAGTACATTCACAACAGACGAGGCGGCGGCCACGTGCGAGTGGTTTGAGCACCGCACTCACGCTGTCGATAACGAGGAGGACGAGGAGGACGAGGAGGGTCAGTGGAGGTGTTGTCTCTCACAAGAGCTGTCTGTGAACAGTGTCATTGACGTTGCCGAGGTTGGCGTGTCAGCCAGGGAGAGCCGCGCACAGATTTCCCTATAGCTGCTACTCTCGCCTGTCCCACACATTTTGCTTTGATATTTGTTCCGCAGATTTTTTTCTTCGCACGCTTGTGCGATGCATAGATCCCTGATAAGTATTCCCTTTCGCTACTTCCCTTGCTCCTATGGAAGTGCTCTCATAGAATCAAAAAAAACGCTAAAGAAAAAAGACTTGCTAACTGTGACGGACCAGTTTTCACAGAGCAGTATGTCCATTTATCTTCTCCCTTCCTCTCCCCTCTCTTTTCGACCCACTATTCATCACTGCACCCCTCCCCCTTCTCACTCGCACTCGCTGCCTCAATCTTTAAGGTTGATCTGATACTCGACAATCAACGCCGTCAACTTGATTCCTTGGTATCATTTACGAACACAGGCTCTACACTCTTTCCTTTCCCTTTCTCTTTCTTTCTTTCTGTACATTGAACACTCATCGAGAGGCCAAATCATGCACAACGAGCGTTGCGTCTTCTTCTCCAAGATCGGCGCGTGCCGCCACGGCGACTCGTGCAACAAGGTTCACGTGCACCCAACCAACTCGCCGACGGTGCTGTTTCCCATGATGTACCCCAACCCACTCGCCGCGACGCTGCTCGACAACGCAGACGAGCTCAACGTGGAATTTGACAAGAAGTACCTCAAGAAGCACTACGAGCACTTCTACAAGGAGATCTGGCGCACGTTGATGGAGTTTGGCCGCATCGAGGAGCTGCGTGTCGTGAGCAATCTCAGCGACCACCTTCTCGGCAACGTCTACGTCCGCTTTGAGGACGCCGCCGTCGCCAGTCGCATCACGAAGGAGCTGCGCGACACCAAGCTGGACGGCATCATTGTGCTCCCCGAGTTGTCGCCCGTCACCAACTTCTCCGAGGCGTGCTGCAAGGAGGACCTCGAGGGCACGTGCTCCCGTGGGATGCAGTGCAACTACCTGCACCTGCTGAAGATCTCGCGCAAGGTGCAGGAGAAGCTGCAGAAGGAGCAGGACAAGTTCTGGCGCAAGAAGGAAAAGAGTGGCCGCAAGCGCAGCCGCTCCGGCTCTGCGGAGGCTGACCACGTCGACACGCGTAATCTGTGCGTTATTTGCGGCAAGAAGGGTCACATCGCGGCCGACTGCCCGTTGAAGTAACAGCCGTGCTGTGTTTGTGTGTCGCAGTGGTGATGAAAGTGATATGCGTGTTTTCTTTGTGTGTATGTGTGGGTTGTACTTGTACTTGTTGTGTGCGCGGTGATATTCGGGTGGGACAGGCCGTCACACGGATACTCCGCTGCGGTGGTGCACGCGCAAGCCTAATCGACAATAAATCCAGACAAAAAAGAAAACAAATAGTGAGAAAGCGACAGCACGAAAGTCTGCAAGTTCTGCTCTCGACTATGACGACAGTGGCACTGCGCTCAACACGGCTACTCAGCGCAGTTTCGCGTGTCCCGAACAGTGGATTCATCTTGCGTCACTGAATAGAAGGTCGTTTGCTTGCATGTATGTGTGTGTGTACATCTCCCTCTGAGGCACTACACGTTCAACGCATAGCGTCTCTCAGAACAATAGCAACAGTGACATGCGAAGTTATTATCACGTCCGCTTTGTTTTTCCCAACGGTCCCTCTCTACGTGCCGGTTCACCTCAACCACGACAATAGCCCACCACCACCACTACCCTGCTTCTCCTCCATCTTTGGTCTCTTGTATCTCTTCACTGTCATGCGCGTATTTCAGTCGATTACTAGCAAATCTAACACTCACACTTTCCAAAACAACAACAAACAAACAAAAACAAACTCGTATTAACTCTTTACATACACCCAAGCAAACCCCCATCACCAGAAAAAAAAATGCTCCGCCGCACGATCCCTGCCGCCTACGCGTTCCTCAAGCTCCCGCCTGTCGCGAATGAGCGCATGGACAACTTCGAGCCCGGATCCGCCTCTGCCGTCGGCACGCTCGCCGCCTGCAAGCACCTCCGTGCGAACCCCATGGACTGCCCCATCCTCATTGGCGGCAAGGAGTACCGCACCGACAAGGTCATGAACCACCGCGCCCCCACGGACCACCAGTTCGTCGTCGCCAAGGGCTACCAGGCCACCGCTGAGCTCGCGAAGCAGGCCGTCGACAACGCCGTCGAGGTCGGCAAGGAGTGGCGCGAGGTCCCCTTCCGTGACCGCGCCGCGATCTTCCTCAAGGCTGCGCACCTGCTGACCACCAAGTACCGCAACGAGATGCGTGCGGCGACGATGCTCGGCCAGGGCAAGAACCCCTGGCAGGCCGAGATTGATTGCATCGCGGAGGCGGCCGACTTCCTGCGTTGGAACATCCACTTTGCGGAGCAGCTCTACCACGACCAGCCCCTCTCCGTCGCCAACTCTGGCGTCTGGAACATGACCGACTACCGCCCCATTGAGGGCTTCTGGTCCGCCGTCACGCCGTTCAACTTCACCGCGATTGCCGCCAACCTCGCGGGCACGCCGGCGCTCATGGGCAACACCGTCGTCTGGAAGCCCAGCGGCAACGCCATCGCGTCGAACTACCTCATGTGCAAGATCTTCGAGGAGGCTGGTCTGCCCGGTGGTGTGATCAACTTTGTCCCGTGCGGCCACGAGGCCATGGAGACGTCCGTCACGAGCGATCCGCGCCTCGCTGGTGTCGTCTTCACCGGCTCCACCAAGGTCTTCCAGACCATCAACAAGCAGATCTACGGCCGCCTCGAGACGTACAACAACTTCCCGCGCCTCTCTGGCGAGACCGGCGGCAAGGACTTCCACGTCGTGCACCCGTCCGCGGACATCAAGCACGCCGCCGCCGCGACCCTGCGCGCCTCCTTCGAGTATCAGGGCCAGAAGTGCAGCGCCTGCTCCCGCCTCTACGTCCCCAAGAGCAAGTGGAACGAGTTCCGTGACCTGCTCGTCGCGGGCCAGAAGCAGATCAAGATGGGCGAGTGCGAGGACTTCAAGAACTTCATGTGCGCCGTCATCGACGAGAACTCTTTCAACAAGAACAAGAAGTACATCGACATTGCCAAGGCCGACCCCGCCAACTACACCTTCGTCGCCGGCGGTGGCTGCGACAAGACGAAGGGCTACTTCGTCGAGCCCACCATCATCGAGACCAAGGACCCCAAGGCCCAGCTCATGCGCGAGGAGATCTTCGGCCCCATCGTCACCGCCTACGTCTACGACGACGCGAAGCCCGACTTCTGGAAGTCTGTCTGCGATCTCGCTGACACGACCACCCGCTACGGCCTCACCGGCGCCATCTTCGCGCGCGACCGCCAGGCGATCCGCGAGGCCGACCGGTACCTCCGCTACGCCTGCGGTAACTACTACGTCAACGACAAGTGCACCGGTGCCGTCGTGGGCCAGCAGCCCTTCGGTGGTGCCCGCATCAGCGGCTCCGACGACAAGCCCGGCTCCGCCCTGTTTGTCACCCGCTTTGTCGCCGCGCGTGCGATCAAGGAGAACTTCGACGTCGAGCCGGTTCTGTCCTACCCCCACCAGCTCCCTGACGTCTACACGATCTAAGCACGTGTGTGTCTGACGCGCCTGGACAAAACGATATGGATGGCAGAACAAGAAGAAGAAAAGGGACCGCTGTGCTTTTTGGTCACTTTGTGTCGTCCACTTGCGCCTGTTTCGCTTGCATTTTTTGTGTGCTCTCTTCCTACCTGTCTCTCTCTCTGTCCATACTTTCCGTTTATGTTTCTCTCAACTAAACAAAAAGTAACTGAAAAAAACATAAGAAACAGAAAAAATAGGAAAAGAAAGCGCAACTAGCAGCCGATTTCGTAGGAATTTTTGACAAGAGAAGCTCCCCAATCGCGATGGTCGTAGCAACGCTGAAAGGGGCAGAGAGAGAGAACAGGAGAGAAAGCAAAAGACAAAAGGCACTTTGAAAAAGAAACTGAAGGGAAGCAGGAGAAGCGGGTCCGCTTTCCAACTTTTCTGCTGTTGTTGTTGTTGTTGTTGTTTGTGTGTTTTCTTCCTTTTTTTTTCACTTTCTTGCTTACCCGAACCTCACCTCACTTTCCCTCTCACAGGCACTTTGTTCCAGTCTCTGCACGGCTTGTGTAGGTGCGTCATGTCATCACTTGTATTTCATGGCATATTCATTCCTCCTCTTCCTCTGTTTGACGTTTCTTCTGCGCTCTCCGTGTGCTTTCATGAAGGTTCACGCCTTGGGAAGCTAGCGTGTCAAGTCAGAAAACTCAAATGGATGGCACGAGAGGTGACAGCTAGTGAGCAGTGCCTACGAGGAATGAAAGGTGGTGTGGCTTTGTGGTTAGCGCACTGACTTCTTTCTTTTCTTTTTCACTTTTTTCTTTTTTTTCGACGCCAACCTTCTTTTCACTCTCTTCTTTCGCTTCATATATGTGTGGCCTTCCCACGAGGAAGGTTCAAGCAGCAGTATGGCGCAGAGGAAGTGCAGTACACAAACAAACTCAGTAAATGCCGTTGCGTGGTGAAGACGGCTCGTCATGCCGGTTGGCGGTCTGACAGCAAGACGCTACTTTTTCTCTTCTTGTTTTCTCTTTTTTTTCTGTTTGATTTAACTAATGTTGTAGTTTCTGTTTTGTCTTTTCGCTTGACACGGTCAAGCTTTTACCACATCTGTCCGTCTGTCCGTCTGTCTTTCTGTCCGCGCGCTTCACTCGCGTGGCGGATGGAGACCGGACGCTTGTTTTTGCGCGCGCGCAACAGCGTCTCCCCAGTCGTGCACTGCCTCCAGCACACCTGTGTGTGTGTGTGTATATATATATGTATGGCCAGTGATATCTGCAATGGTGTGGCGCGTTGTCTATTTTGCCACCCGGATTCTTCACGCATAGTCCTACTGCACTAGGCACCTTCCTCGTCATCTCACCAACTTCACGTCTCACACACACGTGCTTCTCCACCACCTCACCTCCCGCTGCTCCTCCCTCTTCCTGCGCCTCTGAAGAAGCAGCTCGTATTCTCTCCGCCTTTGCATCAGCAGACCGTCAAGCGTCTGCTGGTCACGCGCACTTATTTCTCTCTTGTGTTTGCCGCTCATTGGCGAACGCAGTCGTTTCTTCCTCTCTCTCTCTCTCTCGAGGCACACGTTGCGTGGTGGTGTGCATCTGGCATTGTGTGTGTGAGAGAGAAGGTAGATTATAAATCGTCACTTTTTCTTTCGTTGTTGTTGTTTTGCCAGTAGTGGAGGGCACAGCCAAGGACACGAGGCAAGGGTAGCATTCCAGCTCGACCTAGGGCGTCACGTGGCGAGACCGATATCACATCCGTTGTCTCCTCCCCCCTCATGCACACCAACACCCCCATCATCTTTGATGTCCCGCCGGACTTCCACGTGGAGTCCATCGTTGGGCAGGGTGCGTACGGTGCGGTGTGCAAGGCCACCTTCTGCTCTGACCAGATCGCGCTGAAGAAGATCCCGCACTACGCCAAGGATGAAGACTCGGCGCGCCGTGTGCTGCGTGAGATCGAGATTCTGCAGCACCTGCAGTTCTGTGAGCAAGTCGTGGGCTGCCGGCTCTTCTTCCGCCCCGTGAGTCAGCAGAAGGATGTCTACATCGCGATGGACTACATCCCCTCGGATCTCTCCTCCATCATCAAAAGCCCCCAGATCCCGCTGGACGAGAACGTGATTCGGTACGTCACGTGCCAGCTGTTTCTTGCTGTCCGCGCGCTGCATCGGTGCCAAGTCCTGCACCGCGATCTGAGCACGCGTAATATCCTGGTGCACACCAACTCGCAGGTCTTCCTCTGCGACTTTGGGCTCAGCCGCTTCTTCGACCCGGATGAGCAACTCTCCTTCGGCGTCGTGACGCAGTGGTACCGTGCGCCGGAGATCATCCTCGATGCCGAGTACGGCCTTCCGAGTGACGTCTGGAGTGTTGGCGTCATTCTCGGGGAGCTGCTCCTCAGACGTCATCTCTTTCCCGGAAAGGCAAACGACTCCGCCAACCAGCTCAATCTCATTCTGCACCTCGTCGGCACACCACCGCGACAGGTCTTCGACAAGGGCCACTCCTTCGCCTCGGCGAGCATGAACGCGAAGAACTACGCGCTCGCCTTTGTGGAGCGGCGTCCGTGCCCGTCGATGCTCGGCCAGCTGCTGCAGGCCTCCCCAGCGCTGCAGGCACCGGGCACCCCCAGCGTGGGTGGCGTGCCCCTCGCTGTGCAGCTCGCACAGCAGCTCCTTCAGTTCGACCCGGTGAATCGCCCGAGCGCGGAGCAGGCCCTGCAGCACCCGTGGTTTGATCCGTGCCGCACCTTCATTGACGAGATGGTCGCCCTGCAAGATCAGGAGCCCGTGCCAACCTTTACGCCGACGCAGAACATGACGCTCGACCAGCTTGTCGCGAAGATTGAAGAGGTTGTGCCCGTCTTCTCCGAGAGTTTGCTGGTCGCTGAGGAGGAGGGCGACGACGCGGCGTAAGGCGTGCGTGTTGTGTTGTTGCTATTGTTATTGTTGTTGGGTCGTTTTTCTTTGTTTTGTGAGCTTTTCCTTCGCACTGATCTCTCTTTCAGGAGGGTGCATTTATCAGTGCTCATGTCGGAAGTAAATATGGAAAGAAAGAAAAACACCGAAAGAAATAAAAAAAATGAACGGGGCACTGAGAGGCTAGCTACGACCAACAGTGATGCGATCTCTCTCTCCCTCTACTGCCATGCACACGAGCACGGACACGCTGTATGCGCACAGATGCAACCGTGGGCGGGCCGTGTGTATCCCCATGTCGTTGTTTCTTGTCATTGCCTCCGACGTGGGTGTGCGATCCACTGTCAGTTGCGGCACGTGATTTGTTTTCTGCCGCACGGGACTGTAAAGACGCAAGAGTGACACCGCGCAGGTTCCTCTCCCCCCTATCGACGTACATTCGCTGCTATTCATTCACGCTTTCTTTTCTCTCTCTCTCTCACACACTCACTCTGCTCAGCAACTCAGTTTGAAGTCTTCTGTCTTCGTTACTGACATTCGGTTCATTGCACACGTGTTGACTTGTGTACGCGCGGGTGTCTGTTCGTGCACGCTCACCTGTTTGACCCCACTTTTTTTTCTTTCTCTCCTTTCTTTTTTTGTGCTCTACCCAAAACCAGGAAGACATCCATCCATTTACCGAAGCAAAAAAGCACTCCGTTGCGATCACTTCAAGGTAAATCACCCCGTTTTTGTTTCGTCTCATTCACAAGAAGGTCAGCAACATTGTTCTGATCATTGACACCGACAGATACATCGTCATCATCGTCATCATCATGGTATTTCTTGAGCGTTCAAAGGTGCACCTGACGTGCGAACTGGCATCGCAGACTGTCCTGCCGGGCGGCGTCGTGTCCGGCGTTGTGGGCCTCCAAGTGAAGGAGATCGTCACCTTCTCCTCGCTGCGCCTTTACATCACGGGCACGGAGATCTTAGAGGTGATGGTGCACGAGGGCACAAGCACGATGGTGCTCAAGGATGACATCCCGTACGTCAACCACTGCATCACCGTCACTGGCCCTGCCCACAGCACCGGCGACCGCACCCGCCAGAGCTACGACGTCGGCAGCTACAGCTTCCCCTTCACGCTGAACCTGCCATCGAACTGCCCGCCATCGTTCGCCGTTGGCACGCAGTCAGGCCGCTCGACGATGCGGTACGCGGTGAAGGCGGTGCTCGAAATACCGAGCGGCTTCGACGCGACGTGCGAGCAGTCGTTCCGCGTTCTCTCCGTGGCCCCGGAAAGCCAGTGCAGTCGCGTGCAATGCGGTGGGCGCCAGGAGGAGCGCGCTGCCGCCGTGTACAAGCGCGCCGTGCTGTGCTGCCTCTGCGGGCGCAAGGACGGCTGCGAGGTACGCGTGACAGCCAAGACCGCGCCGGGTGTGTTCTGCGTCGGGTCGCAGCCCTCGTCGTCTCTCACGGTCTACCTCTGCGTGGACAACACGCGCAACGACGAGGAGCTCACGGGGGTCAAGGTGCAGCTGCGCAACGTGTGCGCCATCATTCACGACCGGCACGAATCCATGTCCAGCACCACCGTCGCCTCCACGCACATTCCAGACACGATCGCACCGGGCGAGAGCCACGAGATGGTCGTCGAACTGAACGTCCCCATCGATCAGCTTCGCCACAAGCAAAGGGAAAGCTACGACGTGCCGCTGCCGACCTTCACCACGTCAACGACGCGCTCGACGTACTTTATCGATGTCATTTTTCCTCGCAACGCGATCGGGGCAGGCCTCAAGTATGTCGGTCTGGTCAACGTGGTGCATGAAGCCACATCCACGCTAGGCTTGCGTGATGCCCCGGGACTCTTCCAGGCGCTCTCGTCGTCACGACCAACAGAGAGTCGTTACGTGGCCACCCCAGCACGTGTTGAGTTCCCAGCAGACATGCAGGCGCTGTATGATGCGGAGCCGTTGTGCTACCTGCCGGCTGACTCGGCTGAGCCCGGTGCGGTGCGTGACGAGCACATCGAGGTCACCTTTCCTGACAGCGAAGCCGATGGCGTGGAGAAGCACGAGCCCGACAGTGGTCTGTTATACAACGACAATGACAACAACAGCCGCCGCCCCGCGACGACTCGCCTCTCGCGCGCACACAGCAACGTCACGCTCGACGACGGCGCTGCGGTGGATGCGGTGGTGGTGCGCGGAAACGTCGTGCGTGGCATCATGAGGGGCATCGACGATCGACGCGACGACGATGACGAGCTCTAAAGCAGGGCCATCCTCCCCTCAGATCGCAGCACAGATGAAAATCTTGAAGAAATCGATGTTCACGTGGTTGTTCTTTTGTTGATGTGCTCTCTTGAAACGCACCAATGTAGTACTGTACGCTGCTGAATTCGCATAGTCGCACGCTTACGCACGCAGACAGACAGAGAGAAAGACTCGCACAGCAAGCACAGTTGACCTGCTTGCCAGCGTGCTCTTGTCTGGTGTTCATTATTTCTGATTCACCTCTTTTCCCCCTTTTTTACATTCTGTGTTCACTCACTTATTACTTGTTTCGATGATGGTTGTTTCAGTCTCTCCACGTCAAGTGTGGTTCTTCTTTGTTTTGTTGGTTCTGTTCTGTTTTCTTTTCACCGTTTCCTTTGCTCTCGTTGTATCTCCATTTGCGTTTCCTTTTTTTGTCACCGTTTCTTCTCTCGGGTTCACCAATTATTATTATGTTCGTTTTCTCCCCCTTTTTATGTTTCCTTTTTTCTTATATTGTGGCAAGGATGCACACGTTTCAATCGCAGACAACTCAGTGAAAAAGAAAAACAGAGTGAGCAGTCCGAGGCGATGTAGCAGGCGATGCTGTCTTTTCACGCCACGGCACATTCGTGCTCGTGAACTGCGAACCCAGCCTTGTCTGCTCCCTTTGCAGGAATCAGAACAGAGTCGAGAAGCGTAACTACTCTTGTGAGTGCGTCTGCTGTGTGTGCGCGTGCGTATACATCGTTGGTGTCGCTTCTGCCTGATCACTGCATCTTCTTCTTACAACCCCAATACACTCAACACTGCTCTCTCTCTCCCTCTGACGCTCCCTTGTCCATTTGCTTTCCCATCTTTTTTTTCCATTCACGCGCAGAAGTTCCCTGTTTCGTGACCCCCCGTTGACGCGAACGAATCAACGATGCTGCGGAAGAGCGGAATTCTGTTGGACAAGTCCATGTTCGCGGCGAAGCGACGTGTGATTGTGCCAATCCAGCCCACGCCTAACTTCCCCGCGCACTTCATCAAGGCTGCCTTCACGACGGACCCGCTCAAGGAAAAGCAAAAGGCGCGCTTCTCGTCCGGTGGTGAGGCGATGCGCGAGGTCCAGGACATCCCAAAGAACCTCGAGGGCGAGCGGTCTCGCGCGGAGCTGGCGTCCCGCGGTGATGACGAGTTCGCCGCGCTCATCGACTTTATCCAGGGCGCGTCCTACGACCAGCTCATCTCCGGCCGGCGCTTCAAGAAGATCTACGACAAGCTTTCCGAGAACGACGACATGTTTGTCTGGCTGTGCCACACGGCGATGGCGGTCCTGAATCCCGGCGATGTGCGTTCGCGCCTCGTGTACAACCATCTCAAGGCACTCGCGGAGGCCGTGGCCAACGGCGAGATGACCCAGCGCACCGCGTTCCGCTTCTACGAGTCCGCGGTGCGCAGCCCAGCGTACCGCGAGATCGCCGCACGTCAGCTGGAGAGTGGCGCCGCGACGCGGCTGGCCGGTATTAGCGCCGCGGCCGATGTGATGCGCGAGATGGGCCTGACGCGCCGTCCCATGTCGTCGTACTTTGAGCTGTACCAGCGCATTGTGGAGA
Source organism: Wallacemonas sp. MBr04 (assembly GCA_030849635.1). Lineage (NCBI taxonomy): Eukaryota > Euglenozoa > Kinetoplastea > Trypanosomatida > Trypanosomatidae > Wallacemonas > Wallacemonas sp. MBr04. The sequence goes on along the minus strand of JASANR010001592.1, from coordinate 345,279 downwards.
GGAGCGAGGCCATGACACCGTGGGGCTTCCCACCGCTGTTCCAGTTCGAAGAGAGGCTCTCTCTCGAGCCGCGACTCAAGTTCTTCTCGCGCGCATCGCAGCAGCAACTGGAGCGTCGCCGGCGCGGCAACATCTTCTCCCCGCACACGATTCTGCAGGGGCGTCGGATCTTCTGGATTCCTCCAACGTGGAATCGCGCGGGCCGCTTCATGGGTCCGCACGTGAACCTGTATCCGGGCCTTACACCAGACTAATCACTCGTGTCATGGCCAGTGCACAGGGGGGGAGCAAGAGAGCGAGCGTGCGGTTGCTGTGTGATCCCCTTCAAGCCTCTTCTTTTTTTGGTGGCTGTGTTATTGTTATTGTTGTTGTCCTTCGCATTGTCAGCTGGCATATGTGCGTGTGTGGCATCTCTGTGCCGTTGCGGAGGTGTGCTCGCGGTGCGTAGCACTCGCACTTTCTGTCGTGTTAACCAAACAAACAAACAAAAAATGAGGAAGACGATGTGATCACAGATGATCGTCGAAACGCTTTATCGTGTGTGGGTCCTCGGCGCGGTTGTCTTTCCTCTTACTGACTGTGCACTTGCTCTCTGTGTACATCAAAGTCACGCCGAGTGTTGCGATGCATGTCATGTGTGTTGACAGACCTGCAGGTCTCGCATGCTGACTGTGTGTCTGTGCGCGCACAAAACACACAAAAACAAAGACGAAACAGTCAGAGTTATCCGTGGCTGTTAAGCACACATCTTCACGACAAGATATTTCTTCCTGCATCATTCCCTCTCTCTCCCCCATTTCTCTGATGCTTTCCTTTTCCTTTTCGCGGTTCCTTGTTGCTATTCTTGTTATTATTCCCCCCTCCCACCTGTTGTTTAGAATATACCTATCACACTCACACGCACTTCTTCTTCCGTGCCTCCCCCCCATTTTTACCGTATTTAATAAGCTTCCTTTCACACACACCAACAACAACAAAAAAACACACACAGTCATCTCTTTCTCTCTGTATCAACAATGGGAGGGTGCATCTCATCTCAGCTTGAGCGTCAGAACGACAAGAAGAAGGTTGACTTCCCGTCGTACCAGCGGTACCGCGCCTACGGCAAGCAATGCCTTGAGGAGAAGAAGTCCGACACGGCGGACCGCTCCGTCATCTACCGCATGGCCAACACCTCTCCCGACGAGCTCAAGAAGCTTCGCAAGGAGTGGCACGACAACGGCTCCTGCCTCAAGATCGTCGAGCGCTTCTGCAAGGAGCGCGGCAAGAAGGTCTGCCTCGCCTACCGCAACCTGGTCGAGATCGAACGCAACACCGTCACGGACAAGTTCGGCAAAGAAAAGGTGATGGAGACATATGTGTTTGACACCAAGCGCCAGACCATGAGCTACGAACTCTTCTGGGATAACATCCTCAGCTTCGGCCGCGGCCTGCACGAGATCGGCATCAAGAGGGGTGACATTGTCTCCATCTACGAGGAAACGCGCTGGCAGTGGCTCAACACCATGTACAGCTGCTGGTCGCAGGGCATCATCGTCTCGACCGTGTACGCCAACCTCGGTGAGGCCGCTCTCCAGTACGCGCTGAAGGAGACAGACTGCGACGCCATTGTTTGCAACGGCGCCAACGTGAAGAAGGTGATTGAGCTCTTTTCAAAGGCCGGCATCAAGAAAGCCAAGATCATTTATCTGGACCAGCTCCCCGCCGACGTCGATCTCGCTGGCTTCGACACCTACCGCTGGGGTGACGTCATGCACACTGGCAAGGGCAGCAGTGCCACCTACAAGATCCCCGATAGCAGCATGGCCAACGAAACCGCCATGATCATGTACACGAGCGGCACGACAGGCAACCCCAAGGGCGTGGTGCACTCGCACGGCAGCTTGTACTGCGGTGTGATGACCATCTCGCAGCGTGTGGAGGACATTCTCGAGCCGATCGGCGACACTGAGGAATGGTACTGCTCGTACCTGCCGCTGGCCCACATTATGGAGTTTGCCGTGACGTCCGTGCTGATGATGCGCGGCGTCATCGTCGGCTACGGCAGCCCGCGCACGCTGATGGACCAGTTTGCGAAGCCGCACGGCGACCTGACCGAGTACCGCCCGATGCTTGTCGTGGCGGTGCCGCGCGTCTTCGACACGATGAAGAAGGCCGTGGAGACCAAGCTGCCCAAGCCCGGCACCCTCAAGCGCCAGATCTTTGACAACGCCTACCGCGCGCGTCTGGCAGCGCTCAAGGAGGGCAAGGACACGCCGTACTACAACGAGAAGGTGTTCTCACTCCCGCGCAGCGTGATGGGCGGCAAGGTGTACGCCATGCTGTCTGGCGGTGGCCCCATCTCGGAGACGACGCAGGAGTTTATCAACGTGGTGTTCGGCATGGTCGTGCAGGGCTGGGGTCTGACGGAGACGGTGTGTGTCGGCGGCATTCAGCGCACTGGCAACCTCGCGTACGGCGAGGTAGGTCAGATCCTGAAGACGGAGGAGGTACAGCTGCTCGACACCGACCAGTTCAAGCACACCGACAAGCCTGAGCCGCGCGGTGAGGTCTGCCTGCGTGGCCCGTTTCTCTTCAAGGAGTACTACAAGCAGCCCGAACTGACCAAGGAGGCCCTCGACAGCGATGGCTGGTTCCACACCGGTGACGTCGGTGCCATTACGAGCGAGGGCACGATCCGGCTCGTGGGGCGCGTCAAGGCGCTCGCCAAGAACGCCAACGGCGAGTACCTTGCGCTCGAGACGCTCGAGTCCATCTACGGCACGAACGAGATCTGCACGCCGAACTGCGTGTGCGTGCTGGTGAACCCGCACCGCAGCTACATCACCCTGCTCGCCCTGACGACCGAGCACCTGGTCGACGACTTTAAGCGCAAATACAAGCTGGCTGGCACCTTCCCTGAGATCCTCGACGACGACACGTTCCACAAGAAGGTCGTGCAGAGCTTCCAAAAGACCGGTCGCGATGCGGGTCTCAAGTCCTTCGAGGTGGTGCGCGACGTCAAGCTGCTGACCGATGAGTGGACGCCCCACAACGTGCTCACGGCGGCTCTGAAGCTGCGCCGCAGCGCTGTCGATGAGCACTACAAGAAGGAGATTGAGGAGCTCTTTGCGGACGACGCGTAAATTGTGCAGAACGTGAGAGAGAGAGACGTGTCACGCGACAAGGCGAAGCAGACCCAGTGACTCTCTGCCTCGCACTATCTGCTCATTCTCTCCCTCCTCCTCCCGTCGTGACGCGCATGTTGAGTGCGATGACTATTTAATTGATTGATTGGCGGTGCGGTGCTCCTCCTTTTTCTGTCATACGCTCTTGGTACCAGCCGCAGTCCGTCCCTCTCACACACATTTTTTTTCTTTTTTTCTTTCCACCTTTAGCGTTTGGGATTCAGGCACACACAGACTCACCGACACAGGCACGCAGACAAAATGAAAATCAACCATGTGCTCTAGTGCTTCTGTTCATTCTTTTGTCATTTTTTTTCCATTCCTTCCTTTTCTCCTCACCCCCTCTGTATCTTTTTTCTCTTTTCCCGTTCCGTATTGATTTTGCTTCTTCCCCCTTTTTTTTTTGGCACTGTCGATGTGTCGTGTGGAGTTGTGTGTTTCTGCGTGTCTCTTGTTTCCCTCCTTTTTTTGATTTCTTTTCTTCATTCCTTCTTTCTCTCTTTATTTATTTTGATAACGGCACAGTTACTCTCTGCAGTTCACCTCTTCTTCCGCCCCCGCCTTGTTTTTCCTTTCCTTTCCCTCGTCCTTTGCTCGAAGAAAAGACAGGAAGAGAGGTTGGACTGGGCGTCCACATTGACGGTGGGCTGCAGAACACGTTTCGCGTCTGTGCTTGTGTTCAAATTCCTGTTTCCCTCTCCCACCCCACGTGATCCGTTCTCGTTTACTCTTTGCTTTTTTTCTTGTTTGTTTCCTTGTTTTGCTGTTTAGTTGTGCACGTTACAACGAACGCGTAAATAACTCTTGGTCAGCTGAAATGCTTACTTTTCTTTTCTTCGTTGTTGTTGTTGCTTTTTTTGTCGCAACGTTGAGGGCTTCCCTTTTTGGTTGAGTGTTTTTTATTTTGGATGATGTTTCTACGTTTTTTTTGTTTTCTTTTGTGTGCATGTTTGACCACTCTCAACGTACTAATGGGCCTTCCCATCCTCCGTTGTGACCCCGTCCTCGCCAATCGTGTGGCATTTCTCGTTGAATCTGCCGTGTTCCTTACCGTTTTGCCACCGTGCCCTGACTTTCTATGACTTGTTTCTTCTCTCTTTCTCCTCCTGCGTGCGTGACGTTCTCGTTATTGAGACTTATGTCTGCCTCTGTGTTTTTTCACGACAAGAAACAAAGAAAAAGAGTTAGGTCAACGCACCCTTGTTCATGTCATGCGTTCGTTTGCGCGTTTCCTTTTCTTTTTTTCTCTTCTTCTCCATTTCCTTCCCCTCCTTCCCTTGAAACACGATTGATTCGGTCTCCTCAGTTTCTTTCATTTTCACTTTCTTTTTTTTATATCTCCCTCTCTTCTCTTTATTCAGTTCGGCCTGGCAACCAACGAGTGCTCCAACGTCCGCCATCACCGCCAAGAGAACGCCTCGAAATGGGGTGCGTCCTTAACATCCCCCCTCATAATTACAAATAAAACGCACCACCAGCCGTTCTCGTCCACACACGCCTCCGCTTCAGAGGCCTTCAAAAGCAAAAAAAAACTGTCGCAGCACATGAAGATTATCGCTGTGTTGTTGTTGTTACTTTTGACGGTACTGCTCATCGTGGCTGCCTCCCTTTTGCTTGACACCCTCCGTGGTGCGCGCGCACAGCAACAGGAAAACTGGATGGTAAATGCGTTCATTCTCCTGCATCGGTGGCAAATCGCTCTCGCTTCTAAAACGGTTGCAGATTGAGGAGTGGATCTTACTGCTGCCCCCTCTACCAGTTTCTTCGTCTGCCTTTACTTCCTTCACTCACGACTCCTCCCCTTCCCCTGCGCGTTCTCTACATGAACTGTTTGCCACCTTGAGAATTGAAATAGCAACACAAAAATCACAAAAGCATTCATTGATCTCGACAATACTCACATCTTTTTTTTCTTTCCTTTTCTTCTTCCAATGGGGTCAGTTCTGTGTGCGCTGATGCAGCGCAAGAATGAATCCACTCTTGTGCCGCACCCCTTCATTTACCGGTTCCGCTACTACGGCGTCAACAATGAAGCAGTGTCGCAAACCAGTCAAGAGGCACCGGCCCAAACAGCTTCCTCCTCTTCTTCTTCACCGATTTATCGCATGCGCAACTTTGGGGACGACGAGGTTTTCTATCGCTTGTGTCACAAGTACTACTACGGCATTGGCAACACGGTGGTCAACCTGCGTGAGCTCTGCCGCAAGCGCAAGGACGCGGTCGCCATCGCCTACCGCCCCGTGGAGTATCTTGAGTATCTCGAGGTGCAAGTCCCAGCGATGCCCGACAGTGCGAGTGACGCCACAGGGCCATCGTCGCAAGCGCCGCATGAGTCCACCAAGACAGTGAAGCGTGTGTTCACGCACTACGGTGCGCGCCGCTCCATCACATACGAGGAACTGTGGTCCGGTATCGAGCACTTTGGTGCAGGCCTTCGCGCGGTGCTGCGGCTGCGCACGTGCGCCACTCCCAGCGCCGCGTCTCCGCCGAAGCCGCCCGCAGCTTCAGCGCCGCTGGCGATGCCGAGCGCGGCGCTGCAGGGGATCGACGCACCGCGCATCGCCCTCTTTGAGGAGACGCGCTGGGAGTGGATCACGTCCGTGTTCGGCCTCTGGTCGCAGGGCTGTGTCGCCGTGACTGTGTACGCCAACTTGGGCGAGGACGCGCTCATCTACGCGTTGGCTGAGGCCGAGGTGTCAGGCATCGTCTGCAACGGCCAGCGCGTGCCGCAGCTGTTGGGGCTTATGGCGTCTGGTCGTCTGCCGTCCATCCCGCTGATTTATCTCGACGCTCTCCCCAATGGATACACGCTACCCGACGACGTTTTGGGCACGTGTGCGAGTGCAGCTGAGCACGCGAACAACAACAAAACCAACAGTACCAGCTGCACACCCGTGTGTGTGCGGTGGACTGAGGTCTCTGACCTTGGCCGCGAGAAACTCACAGCCGGGCGTGCAGCAGCAACAGCAGCAGAAGCCGCGTCGTCACCAGCGCGCGAGTGCGAGTGGGAGCCACACATGCCAGAAAGCAACGACGCGCTGGCTCTGATCATGTACACGAGCGGCACGACTGGCAACCCGAAAGGCGTGCTGCACACGCACGGCAGCATCATGGCCGGCGTCGACTGCCTCAACGACAAGCTCATCTGGATCGAGCCGCAGCTGCCAAAGGAGAACTTGACCTACTGCGCGTTTCTGCCGCTCGCCCACATTATGGAGTTCGCCTGCGTGAACATCTTCTTGCACCGCGGCTTCCTAGTCTGCTTTAGCCACCCGCGCACACTCACCGATGAGTTCGCGCTGCCCCACGGTGACTTTACCGAGTACAAGCCCGTGATTCTCATGGCCGTCCCGCGGATCTATGACATCCTGCGCAAGTCCGTCCTGAGCAGCCTGCCGCCGCCCGGCAGCTTGAAGCGGCGCATCTTCGATCAGGCGTACGCAGCGCGGGAGTGTGCGCTTGCGCGTGGCTTTGACACGCCGTACTACAACGCCAAGGTGTTCGCCAAGGTGCGCGCCGCGTTTGGCGGCCGCCTTGTGTTGATGCTCGCTGGAGGGAGTCAGCTCTCGGAGGCGAGTCGTGCGTTCACGACGGTGTGCATGGGCCTCGTCGTGCAGGGCTACGGCCTGACCGAGACGGTCGCGAGTGGCGCGACGCAGATGATCGGCAGCCTGGAGGGCAACAACGTGGGCCAGCTCATGAAGGGCTGCGAAGTGAGGCTGCTCGACACCGACCAGTTCAAGCACACCGACAAGCCCGAGCCGCGCGGTGAAATTCTGATGCGTGGCCCGTTCCTCTTCAAGGGCTACTACAAGCAGCCGGACCTCACCAAGGCGGCCCTCGACAGTGATGGCTGGTTCCACACCGGTGACGTCGGGGCCATCTCCCCGGTCAACGGTGTCCTGCGCATCGTGGGCCGCGTCAAGGCCATGGCCAAGAACGCACTCGGCGAGTACATTGCGCTAGAGCGCCTGGAGTCCATCTACGGCACCAACGCCCTGACGCAGCCGAACGGCGTCTGTGTGATTGTGCACCCGGCCCGCAACTACATCTGCGCACTCGCCGTGACGGATGCCGCGTCGGTCAAGCGCTTCATGGCGAGCCGCCCCGACCTCGTCAAGGCCATCGCGGAAGAGGCCAATGGAAATCCAACCACGCTGGCGTACCCGGGCGTGCTGTCCACGGCGGCGATGCGCAGTGCCGCAGCGGACGCGTTTCAGGAGACGGCCAAGGAAGCAAAGATTCCCGCGTTTGAGTGGGTGCGCCACGTGCGTCTTCTGGATGACGAGTGGACGCCTGAGAACGGCCTCTTGACGGCTGCGCTGAAGCTGAAGCGTAACGAACTCGAGGCGCACTACAAGGACATTGTCGCCGATCTCTTTGTCCAGGAGTGAAGACGCGTTGTGAATGTTGTTGTTCTTGTTGTTGTTTTGTATCTTTCCCATGTCATACTTTGACTGTTAGCCCTCCAGAAAAAAAAACAAAGGCCGTCATCGATATCTGGTCTTTATCTTTTCGCATGTGTGCGTTCTGTCCCCGTCTGACCTGTTCGTGCCCATGGGCATGGGCATGGGCGTGCGGCTTATGTGCAAAATCTCTCTCTATCTTTCTCTCTCTCTCTCGCTTTCCGTTGCTAATGTGGAGTGAGTTCTGTCTTTCTCTTTTAAAACCATTTTTCCCCCTACTGAAAACTGTCTTATACGACAGCTCTCGTTGCAAGCGATTCATTCACCGTCTTTTTTTTTTCCTTTGCTTTGGGATTCCCAAAACCCTCTTTTTTGTGTGTTGCATGTCAAGTATCAAAATGCGAGAACAAAAAGTGTATCGACAGCAACAGGCGATGCACACTTGATGGCCACCGTTGCCGTCTGAGTGTGTGTTGGTGCTGCGTGTATCGTCAACCGAACGTCGTGTTGCGACGACGCCGTGGTCACTGGTGCCAGAAGCAAAGCAGACAGTGATGTGACTCTCTCTGGTGGTCATCTCTTGGAGTGCGGTGCGTCACAGCGCGACTTCACACCCTTTCACTCCAACCAACGTGTACGATTGTCTCTCTCTCCTTACACAATTCATCTTTTTACGACATCCGCGCACGTGTGTGTTTGTGTGTGTGTGTGCGCCTTCAGCGTTTGCACTCTTTCTTTGATCTCTGTTTCTTTTCTTTCCAGTTTTCACTTCTTTTTTTTTGTATTTGCAATGTTCCGACGCACTTTTAGACGCCTCCAGTCGCAAAACTTCCGCCAGCAAACGGACAAGGAGAGCGAGCGCATCTACAATGAGCGCCGCCGCCAGATGCTGTACGACGCCGCAGGAAACCTGCAGTGGGGCGGGCTCGCCCAACTCCTCTGGGCCGACTTCCACAAGCCCTTCCTCGGTGTCGTGGCGTTCATCGCACTCTTCTACGGCTACACCTACGCCATCGTCAAGCTGTCGCGTGACGGTGAGGAGAAGGACCGCGAGGTGAGCCGCCGCAGCGAACAGATGGCGCGTGAGAGCGGAAAGCTCAAGTCTGACCGGTATCTCGTGCGCCAGAACCGGCAGATGGATGACCCGGACTTCCTCAACGTGCCTTCCTACGCCGGCAAAGGCGTGTACAAGAGCAAGCTGCTTAGTGACGATGATGACTTTGAGCGGGTGAACAAGTTCAGCGAGAACAGCCGTGCGAGCTAGGGGCGCTGCCGCGGGGCATCCGTGCGAGTTTTCGAAAGAAACAAAGCAAAACAGCAGCTTGATTTGTGACGCGGAGATGAGCCAATAGTACGGGGTGTGGACACTCTCTCGCATACACACAAAGACAGAGAGATTCACCCTTTTAGCTTTTCCTTTCCTGTCATTCACACACACACACACACACACACTTTCGTTGATCATTGGGCAGATTTCTCCCCCTCACACATCCACAAAATACGGAAAAGAGCGAAACCTAGGTAAAAATACACACATTGCGTCAGAACGTACGTAATAGCGCGTCGGAGTCGAACCGTCACAGTGTCACTTCGCTGCTGCTTCAATCCACGCACTCTCAGCAGAGACATAAAACAAAGATACAAGGCACTCTGCAGTGTGTCTCGTTTCATCTCATGCACATGCATGTGTGTATCCGATCACCAAGCGTGGACCACTGCGGTCGCGCAGCCCACACATCCCCGCCAACAACAATCACAATTCCTCTCTTTCCCCCATTCTCTATCTTGATTGATCACGCGTTGATATTCTTACTATGTTATGCGACAGTAACGTCTAGTCCACCACTCTCGACGATGCCCCGTGAAATCAAGGACCTGAAGGAGTTCCTCTCCATCTGCACCCGCAAGGATGCCCGCTGCGTGAAGGTCAAGCGCAACCCCGCTGCCACCAAGTTCAAGGTGCGCTGCAGCCGCTTCCTCTACACCTTCGTCGTGTCCGACAAGAAGAAGGCCGACAAGATCGAGCGCTCCATCCACCCCGCCGTCAAGAAGGTCACCGTCACGGCCCGCACCCACGCCAAGACCAACGCTGGCGCCAAGGCGTAAGGCGTAAGGCGCACGCGCTGTCCTAGTTGACTTTCCTTCGTTTGTGTGTACTACACGTTCAGAGGATGAGCCGCACCCCTCCACTCGAGGGAGGCTTTTCTTCACGACCTGTTTTCTCATTTCACTAACTTAAAAAAAAGAACACAACAAAAAGAAAAGCAGAGAGAAAGCCAGTCAAGGAGAACCCCCATGACTGGACGTGGTGGGGCGTGACAGTGTCGAGACACCAGCGGCTCTTTCTTGCCTGCTAAGCCACGCTCTGTCCCCACCTCCTCACGCACGTATTCACACAGCCGTCAGAGCTTTTTTACGCCCTGCAGCTCCCTCTCTCGTTGCTGCATCCTCTCACAACGCCTGTTTCGTTGTGCGCTGTCTCACTGCGTCAGTGCTGCATGGGCACTTGCCTGAGGTGGCCCCGCCGGACTCACGCTCCACGTGCCTCCTCCTCTTGATCTCTTTCCACTGCGATTTTTTCTCCCACGCACACCCCCTCACTTCTTCTTATTCCTCGCATTTCATGTTTTCTCCACTTAAATGTCACAGTTGAACAGTTTTAGTTGTGTGTACGTGCGTGTGGTTCACTTCACTGTCAGCGGTGGTCGTATCCATACTTCTCCTTCTTTATTGCTCTCTACTTTTCACTCTCTCTTTCTCACCATGTCTCTGCGGGTACTCGGGCGCCAACACGTGCGAAGCCGACCCTTCGCTGTTGCCGCCTCTGCGCCGCTCCTCACGCTCAGCCGGGCACTCAGCACGTCCTCCTGCACATATCAGCGGTCTGGTGCAGCGTCCACACCGGATCGACACGCATCGGCCCAGCCCGAGGACCGCGCCCGCACCTCTTCTGGCGCGACGACGGCGCCGACAACCGCTGATGAAATCTTCGCGCGCACGTTCAAGACATCCACGACGACTCCGCTTGCGGGCATGCGAGCACGCACAGAAGCCGCGCAACGTCATGACGCCGTCCCGTCACCGCAGTCTGCTCGCGCCGACGGCAGCGACGACGGTCAGGCGGATATCAGTGCCGTCGATGTCACGACCAGCAACGCCGTCTCCTCTGTGGACAAGGTCTTCGCGAACCAACAGAAGCGACAGCAGGATCGCTGGGGTTGGCGCCGCAAGAGGAGCGCGTCGGGGGGCGCGACCGCGAACCCGGCGGCGTGGCAAGGCTTGCGGCACGTGTGGAGCCGTCTCAAGACGCCCGTGGCATCGGGTACTCAAGCACACGGCTCGGCATCGCCGCCTCCGCCGTGGTGGTTCACTGCACCGCATCCACCCCCTGTATATGGCCCCGTGTCTCCGCAAGACAGGCAGAATGCGCAGCTGTACGAGCGTGCGTACGCGCGGTGGGAGACCGACAATGACGTGATCGTCCGTGCGCTGGAGCAGTCGCCGCATATCAAGGATGCGGCAAAACGTGCGGTGGAGGCGAGTCGCAAGAGGAGCTTTCGGGAATTCGAGCAGCAGACTCTTCGGTGGACACTTTGGTATGTGTTCCCGCTCATGCTCATCGCCCACACAGCCTTCTTCACAGATGCGTTGCTCTTTGGGCAGACGCTCGAAAACATCCCCTACGTCAAGTATGATGAGTACGTACCCGGTGCGAGGTGAGCTGAGAGAGTTTAGTCTCTCCTTTTACCTGATGAGTGACAATAGGTTTCTCTAGCGGTTTAGGTTGTTGTTATTGTTGTTGTTGTTTTCTGCACGCATTGCTGCTCAGTCACATATTGCAAGACGTCAGAAGCACGCCGTATTGATCACGGCATCGCCACGGCCCTCACACACACGCTCAAGCACAAGGTCGCAACTGGCTTAGGTTGATCTTTCGGCGTGGAAATGTCGGGAAGAAGAAGTCTCTGTGTGTGTGTGTGTTGTGGAGCGTGTTTCGTTGCCACGTCTGACGTCTCTCCATAGATCTGCATCATCTCTGACTTGCGCATTCACACGTGGTTGTTCGCTCTCACCATCCAAGGTCATCGTGTCACCGTCTCCTTCCTTTCCTCTCACCCCTCGCTCTCGTTTACATCTACTCATGTTTCCGTCTCACATGCCAACGCCGTCACACACACACAACGGGTCCATCAGCTTTCGTACACCCCAGTCACTAGCGTACAGGTTTCGTTGTCAAGCCATCCCAAGTTGATTTTTTCTATTTTGCATTCTTCGTTGTGCAGTGGATTACACTTGTGTGTGTGTGTTTCTTTGTTCTTCTCAGCTCAGGTGACCCAGTACACCCAAAACCAAGTGTTTGTTTATTTGCTCTGTTATTTTTATTTTGTTTGTTCTCGTTGGCGCTTCAGTTTCGTGCACATTTTTTTTTCTCTCTTTTCTCTCTCTCTCTCTTTCCCCCCCCCCCCTGCTCACGCGCCTTCTCATCGTTGAAGTATCAATAAGCGAAGTGGTTTGATTGGTGGACGCCCTTTTGTGACCACGATCGGTGCGGAACAACATAGGCTCAAACAAGAAGCATATCAAGAAGACCCGTGCAAGAGCGTTGGTATTAACCACCACACTGTGTGTGACTCTCTTCCTTTCTTTCTCTTGGCATCACAAGTTATCTGCTTCACATCGCTACGTGGTGAAAACGAGACGCGCACACGGCCTCACAACACAAAAGCCGCGCGAGAAGAACACAGCAAGGCAAAGCAAAGTTCACGTTGAGTGAGGCAGCGCAGCAGTCATGGCCACGCCCGTCACCGGGGTCGTACCCCGCGAGCAGTGGAAGAAGCCCGCGCAGGCCAAGTGCTGCCAGTTCCAGGATTGTGGTGCAGCGTTTGGCTTCTTCTCCAGCAAGTACAACTGCCACCGCTGCGGCATTGTCATGTGCGCCAGCTGCGCCAAGGAAACGGTGCTCACTGGCTCCTACGACAACCAGCCCGTGCCTGTGTGCCCACGCTGCTTGGAGGTCGCGGAAAGGCAGAAGCGGCGAACATCGACGTCGGGCTACATTATCAACACCTCGCAGCCGGCATCGGTGATTAGAGAGTCGCCCGTGCCCGTAGAAACGAAGCTGAACGCTGAAGACATTCAGCGGCTTCAGACTGTTGTTGCGTCTCTGCAGCAGGCTCTCTCCCTCCAGGCCAACGAGGCGCAGGAGTACAAGCAGCGACTGGCCGTGCTGGAGAGGGAGAAGACCCAACTAAGTAACAGCCTTGCTCAGGCGACGGCATCGGCGCAGTCCGCTCCAGCGGCTGACCCGGCCGCCGTGACCGCGCTCGAAGCCGAGTTGGCCAACGCGCGCGAGGAGGCGCAGCAGATGCACGACAAGATGGACCAGTGGAAGCTCAAGGCAACCGAGAAGATCCACGGTCTTGAGGATCGTGTGGCGGAGCTGACCTGCTCCGGTGATGACGCCCGTGTCGCCCTGCGCACGGCGGAGGCGAGCTTGGCGGTGTCTCAGCAGGAGGTGGAGAGTTTGGCTGAACAGACAGCGCTACTCACGGCACAGGTGCAGGCGCAGGAGTCGGCCGCCTCCGACACAGCGGCGGCAACACAGACGGCTCAGAGCCAGCGGTTGAAAGCGGTGCAGCAAGCGCTTGACGACAGCCGTCGCACTGCTGCGGAGGAGATGAGTGCACTGCAGGAGGTCAACCGCGTGCTGCAGGCGCAGTTAGACGACGCACTGACGGCGCAACAAAACATAGAGGTCGCGCAGCAGGAGCAGACGGCAGCCCGTCACCGCCAGGCGGAAGAGACCGAGGAGGCCCTCAACACCGCACAGGCGGAGCTCAAGGCACTTCGACAAGCGCACGATGCCCTCCAACAGCAGCAGGACGACCTGCGCGGTGCGCAGCAGACAGCGACGCAAGAGCGTGACGCCGTGCAGGCGCAGCTGGCGGCACTGCAGGAGGCGCAGGCGGCGCAGACACGGGCCAGCGAGACACGCAGCCGCGAGCTGGAGGCGACCGTGCAGGCGCGCGCCGACGAGGTGCAGGCCGCACAGCAGGCCGCGCAGCAGGTGCAGGACGAGCTCGCCGCGCTCAATCAGCAGCTGGCCGCGCAGCAGGAGGAGAGCGCCGTGGCGCTGAGCCGCGTGGAGCAGGCCAAGGCCGACGCCGACGCCGCCATCGCCAAGCTGCAGGAGGAGCACGACACGCTGCAGCAGGCACATGATCAGCTCCAAGGTCAACACGATACTGTGCAGCAGCAACTCAATGAAGCCCACGCTCAGCTTGCTACATCGCAAAGTGAGTCCGCTGCTGCCAAACAGACCGGCGATGAGGCCGCAGCGGAACGCCAGAGAGCGTTGGACGAGATGGCCGAGATGGCCGCCGAACTGGGCGAGACCAACCTCGCACTGAATCGCACGATGCGCCAGGCGGAAGAGACCGAGGAGGCCCTCAACGCCGCACAGGCGGAGCTCAAGGCACTTCGACAAGCGCACGATGCTCTCCAACAGCAGCAGGACGACCTTCGCAGTGCGCAGCAGACAGCGACGCAAGAGCGTGACGCCGTGCAGGCGCAGCTGGCGGCACTGCAGGAGGCGCAGGCGGCGCAGACACAGGCCAGCGAGACACGCAGCCGCGAGCTGGAGGCGACCGTGCAGGCGCGCGCCGACGAGGTGCAGGCCGCACAGCAGGCCGCGCAGCAGGTGCAGGACGAGCTCGCCGCGCTCAATCAGCAGCTGGCCGCGCAGCAGGAGGAGAGCGCCGTGGCGCTGAGCCGCGTGGAGCAGGCCAAGGCCGACGCCGACGCCGCCATCGCCAAGCTGCAGGAGGAGCACGACACGCTGCAGCAGGCACACGAGCAGCTCCAAGGCCAACACGCCACAGAGACCGCACGCGCAACCGAACTCGAGCAGTCGCTTCAAAAAGCGAAGCGTGTCGCGAACCGCTGCAAGAAGGATCTCGAGGAGGTTCAGGCACAGGCCGCGGCCGACAAACAGATCCTCGCTGAAAACGTGAATGCAGAACACGCCGCGAGTGAAAAGTGGCAGTCCCGTGCCAAGGCACTCGCTGCCCAAAAGGAGGCTCTCACGACGAAGCAGGCCGCATCAGAGGCCACCATCACGGCCCTGCAAGAGCAAGTGGCCGCTCTCTCGTCACTTCTGACTGCGGCAACCGCCACGGTGGACCGGATGAAGCGCGACGATGCCTACCAGACCGCCGAGCACACCGCTCTCCTTCAGCGGCTCGACCAGCTGGAGACGGCGAGTCATCAGCGTCACACGGACCGCGAGGCGCTGCAGCAGATGATGGCGCAGAGCTCAGCCGATCTCGAACGGCGTCTCGAGGCCGCTGCGTCACAGAGGCGGGAGCTGGAGAGCAAGCTGGACGCCGCGCACGAGGAGCAGGGCGTCTTGAAGGCCGAGATCGCGCGCTGGGAGGCGGCGGCCAGGGCGCGCGACCACCGTGAAGGCGCCACGTCTGCGCATCCGGGCTCGGCTACGAAGGCGGCGGCGACGAACGCGGCCGGTCGCCAGCGCAGCGTCTCCTCGTCGGGTGAGCCCGGTCCCACCGGCACAGCAGGCGCCGCACGTGACGACGCTCTGGCGAGCGCAAACCTTGCGCAAGTCGCCGTCGCCCTCCGCAACAAGGAGACGTTGCTGGACGAGAAGGCCGAGAAGCTGCACGTGAAGGAGCAGCAGCTGCTGCAGATCGCGCGCCAGCTGCAGGAGAAGTCGGCGGCGCTTCAACGGCTGCACCAGCAAGCGCTGTCTGAGGAGGTGGGTGGGGAGGCACCGCCCGTCTCTCCCCCTCCACGCCAACCCGATGCGCGGGACGGTGCGAGTCGCGTGCCGCCAGCGTCTGGCGATGTGCGGCGACGACTCCCCGTTGAGGAGGCGCTGAAGCCGTCCGCACCACGTGCGCTGTCCTCCGAGGAGCTCGTCGACGAAGCCCAGATGCGCCTGCAGCACGCGACCGAGGCCTATCGCAACGTCCTCTTTGAGCACATCTTGGAGGAGAACGGGCTGCTGCAGTGCCCAGAGCTGCAGGATATGCTTCCACGGTCGTCGAAGACGCTGGCGTCGTCCTCCAGTCCAGCGGAAATCCAAGAGAAGACACGCGCCATGTTGGAAGCGCTTGAGAAGCGCCTCGGTGGCGGAAAGGCGGGCACTAGCGCCTCAAGCGGAGACACCGCGGTGCGTGACGTGAATCCTGACGTCCGCGAGCGTGGTCTTCGCGCGTTCAGGCGCTTTGAAACCGCAGTGGAGGCTCTTCAAGGTGATCACTGAAACCTTTTTTTTTTCAAGGGGCATACGAATGCGGTCCCAGCAAACAGTGAGGGGAAAGTGAAACGATGCCGTTGTTGTTGTTGTTGCTTTTTGTTTCAGTTTCCTCAATTCTCCCTTTTGTTTTTTGTTTGTTTTTCGTTTACTGCTATGGTGTTTGTGGCCCATATCCGCATCGTCACCCTCATCGCGTCAACCATGATTGTTAAGCGTCAGTTGTGTTTGCTCACGCCCACGCCATCTTTGTTGACCACCATTTTTCTATCGATGACTGACTTGTATGCAGTCTTGCTCAAAAAGAAACAAAAAAATAAGTAAAGAAACAGGGAAACACTGTGATTTTGAGGCCGACACACACGCCGTGCGGTTGCAAGTCCGACAGACAGAGGGGTTGATGCTCTCTCTATCGCTCTCGCTGTTGTTGTGCCACCGAAAGCTGTTGGCAAAAAAGGAGACAGAAACAGACGCGTCCACTGATAGTCAGTCAGTCGCATCTAGTAAAGGACAATGAGCACTGCCTCATGACGACCATCACACGCATCACATCACCTCCACTTTGCTTGCTCCTCCTTTACCGAGTGTTCTTCATTCGCTCACCGGAATCGGTGCTCAGCTTGTTGGTACTGCAAGAAAAAAAAGCAAAGTTACATTTTCTCAACCGTTGTAGTTGGCATGTCGGGTGGTGCCGCCACGCCGCACCCGAGCTTGGGCGCGGCAGAGGAGGTCGTGGCACAGCGCCTCACACGCCTTCACGAGCAGCTCGCACGCGCCAAGACGGAGATGTCCGCAGCGGAGTTCGAGAAGCTGGATGCGTACGTGCAGCCACGTCTCCGCGTGGCCCTCGCCGCACTGACCGCCGCGAAACGCCAGGCCGCCGCCTGGGCAGCCGTGGACACCCCCAGGCAGGACAGTCCCCAGCGACCGTATGACGACACCGCTGCGGCGCCTCAGGTGCTGCACGGCCCGTCCCCTGCCCCTCGCGCGCCACCACCGGCGCTGGTGCGACGCATCATCTCGTCACCGAACCTCGCCCCGCACGTGCTCTTCACGGAGGCGGAGGATGAGGACCAGCCTGCGCGGCGACAGCCGCGGTCGTTGCGACACGCCAAGTCCGTCAGCGCTATCCGCCTCGTGTTCGACGCGCAGAGGGACGGCAGCGACGACGATGCCATGGGCGGCTCCACAGCCTCCGCACCGGGCTGGGCGGCAAGGCCAACAGGAGCCGCGAGGCGCGCTGGAGGGCTGCCGCACGCCGCGAGTGTGGCCACACTCCCATCACACGCATGTCGCTCTTCCTCTTCCGCAGCAGCAGCCACAACGGCGATGACGGCGCGTCTGCGATCCAGTGCCTCTCTCGCCACGATCGTCTCTCTTGTTGAAGAGGGGAGTGAAGACTTGGTCGGCAACGGCGGCGGTGGTGGTGGTGGTGGTGGTGGAAGCGCAACAGCGAGTGCGTCACCGCGTCTCGTGCAGTACGTGCGCGTTGCGGCGGCTGTTGCTCCCGCGTCGGTGGTGATGCAGCGCTTCGCGCACTTTCTTGTGCAGCGGCAAGCGCGACAGCTCCTGACGTTTTCGCCGTCCACGCTGGCCCCAACGCTTGACCCTCGTCCGTCATCACCATCACAGCCACAGCCGCGGCCACAACCACAACACGATGAAGAGGGAGACGAAGATCACAGCCGCAGTCGTCCGCGGCGATACCCACTGCGTGTTGAGGCCACGCGCTGCCCTGTCAAGCCGAGTGGCTTCGCCGCAAAGAAGGCGGCGCTGGACGCTCAGGGCTGGTATTGCAAGGGCTGCCTCGCGCCCTTCACGATCCGGCACGGCACGCTGCGCCGCGGTCTCGTCTGGCCGTCCCTCGATGAGGCCAACTTCTGCTTCTACACAGGAGGCTACTTCTGCGCGCGCTGCTTGCCGCCGTACAGAGACACGACGTGGCGGTCACGGCAGAACAGTGATCACACCGAGACGGCGGCGGCCATGCTGGCTACGACGACGACAGCGACAGCGACAACGACAGCAGCAAGCACCGCATTCGCTGTGCTGCCCGCACGTGTGCTGCAGCACTGGGACTTCACGCCGTACCCCGTCTGCACGCGCGCCGTGACGCTGCTCACTGCCCTTCGCGATGAGCCGCTTTACTGCCTCTCAGCCCTGGCGCCGCATCTCTCTCACACGGCCCCACCCATCCTCGCCTCGGCGATGGCGCTGCGCCGTCAGATCTGTGCGATGCGCGATGTCGGCGTGCAGTGCGGTCTCTTCCGCGCGCGCTTCTACGGTGAGCCAACCACGTCAGGCGCGCCGCCACCGCCACCACAGCTGTCCGCACAGGAGGAAGCAGCGCATCGGCGTGGGGCGGCCTCAGCAGCAACCATTGGCACGCCCGGTGGGGGTGGTGACGGACCAGGCGGTCGTCGTCGTGCGTGTTACATTCCGCACGCGCGTCGGTACTGGGTGGAGACGGCGGACTGGTGGTCACTGGCGGATCTCGTGGAGCTGCACCGCTGCGATGGTGGTCGCGGTGTTGGGGACGTTGAGGTGGCCGGTGCGCACCCAAGTGCTGCTGTCGTAGCCGCCAGCCTGAGCCACAGCCTCGCCGGCATCTTTGACGACACCATCCCTACGGCCGCATCGTCAGCCCCTCAGACAAGAGGCTCACAGGCAAGTGGTGTCGTGGGTGAAGACGACATTGACGTTCAACCAGCTGCCCAGGCCACGAACGACGTGTGCCTCTTGCTAGCGAACGCGTGCGGTGTGATGCAGTCCCTGCGCCGCATTCGCCGCGCCATGGCTGGGCACCTGATCGCCTGCCCGGTGTGCGTGTGCAACAGCATCGACGTGTGCCGGCTCTGCGGACCTCGCGCGACGACGACGACAACAACAACAGCAACAACAGGTGCTCCCGGCGCGGCACCGCCACTGACACGCAAGGTGCAGGCACAGAAGTATCTCTTTGGACAGCAGCAACGGAGGGCGACGCTCCCAGCCAACAAGAGGGGCAGCAGCATGGCCCCGACTGCCGCGAAAAGTTCTCTCACTGATCACGCAATAACGGGCCACATGACGGCGGTCTCCATGCCAGTCTCGCCCTCTGCTGGTCGCTCAGGCTGGGGCACGCACGAGAACCCGGCTCTGCTCTTTATGCGGATGATGTTGCAAGACATGGAAAGCTTTCACGACTCACGCCCCAGCACGTCACAGCGTGGTAGTGGCGGCGATGGCAGCAGCCACACGCGGCGTATGATGCGGGCGGCATCGCTCTCGGCGCTGCTCTCGCGCAGTCCGAGCGCAAGTCTGCACGACGAGGGCGACAGTGTGGAGGAGGCGGTGCTGTCCACAAGCACCGATCCGGCAACGCCAGGAGGTGCGGCACACCCGTTTGACGGCAGCAGCGGTGGAGAGGACGAGGCCGCAGCCGGCGCGGTCCACGACGACATCGCTGCCGCCCCAGCACACGCGCCACTCACGGCGCGACTGCCACTCGAGCTGCTCGATCACGTTGTGTATGTGTATGATATTCTGCACGTCTGCCGTTGCCCGCGATGCGGGGCGTGCCATCATCGACTGTGTGTCGCCCACAAGCTCGGCGTACCTGCCAGTGCGTTCACAGCGGACGCACCGGAGACGCCGTCGGGCAGTGTGCCCAGCTGGTGCACGGTCTGCCAATCACGTTCCGAGTAGACACACCAATAGTGGTGTCTAGTGAAGTAATCTCTCCTTCAGTGTTCTCTTTTCTTTTCTTCTTCGTCCTCTCTTTTCCTTACCGTCCTTGCTTATATAGATCCTCGCGAGTGGCTTCGCACATTCTCTCTCTTGCTTCTTTTTTTTTCCTTCTCTTCTCTCTCTCTCTCTCTCTGTTGCATCTCCCTCACCTCTCAATTGATCTTGTTGCCTTGCTCGAAGCGTAACTCTAAGCGGCCTGTCTCCGCCCTTCCCTCCAGTTTAACAAGGAGCAGAAAAAGAGAAAAATAACGCAGTCAAGTAGTCCTGTCCTCTCATTATGGTTCACATCCCTTCTTGTCTGGAGAGAGCGTATGATCCTGATGCTATTGACCGGTTCCCCTCCCTCACCCATCGCCGTATCATTCTCGCTTCATTCTCTCTATCTCTCTATCTATCAAGCAACGAAAAGAGAATATAGCATTTCATTGTTTTCAGACCTCCTTAACTTTTGGTTCATTTAGAAAAGAAAAGACGCCATCTTCACCGTAGTGTGCTCTCATCAAACTGATCTACGCGCGCGTGTTGTTCATCTTTCCTGTCACACCGTTACTCGTTCATTCGCAGTCCCAACTCCCATTTTTCTTCGCTGTTCCTCGTTTTGTTTCCTCTTTCGGTGTTTTCACTCGACAACGTTGAAGCACCTGAAAAGCCTCACTTTCATCAACATCATCACTTTCCATAAGAACGAAGAAGGAAAAAAACGTAAAAAAAGAGTAAGTAACAATTGCTCCGTAAAAAAAAAAAACTACCCCCACCCCCAAAAAAAAGCCATCGTCTTAGCTCGCTGATATCATGTCCTCGATTCGCACGGCCAAGACCACCAATGAGAAGCCCTCGGAGGCTTCCTACACCACCGATGCTGCCTCTGGCGACATCACCTTCGATAGCGCGGCTGACTTCCAAGCGTACGCGGAGGAGCAGGTGAACAAGTGGGGCAAGGCAACCCCCACCTCCCGCGCGACCAAGCAGTGCCCGTGCTACTACCTCTACAAGGGCGGCGTCTACGAGGTGTCCGAGTTCGTGCCTGTCCACCCCGGTGGCGCCGAGATCCTGCGCGACTACAACGGCAAGGACATCACCGTCGTCTTCCACGATGAGTACAACCAGCACGGCCACACCGACAAGGCGCTCAACATGATGCTGCAGTACCGCGTCGGCCACGTCAAGCGCGTGCAGAGCACCCTGACCGGTCAGAGCGGCGAGTTCGAGAACTACCAGCTTGAAGAGCTCACGGCGTACCCCAAGATCACACCGACCGAAATCATCTACAACGACTTCACCATTCGTCGCGACCGTGGTCTCGTGTGGCAGGCTATGTTCCTCTCGCTGCCCCAGTACATGCACCTGATCAACACGCCCATCTACGTGCCCTACTGCCGGCTGTTCGACACCTTCTTCGTGGAGCCCTTCTCCAAGACCAAGTACTGGCTCGTCGCCGCGCTGTGGTTGCCTCTGTCCTTCTTCTGGCTTCTCCGCGGTGTCCTGACCGACTACTCCCGCTTCCCTGAGAGCTACAACCCGCTGAACAGCTTCCTCTACTACCCGAACCGCAACTACATGGCGTCCAACTACCCTGCCCCCATCACGGATGCCATGAAGGCGTACATCCCCGAGAGCCTCACGTACAACAACGGCACCGCAGGCGCGATCAGCTTCACGCCCGAGGCGGCCTCTCGCGTTGCTGAGCTGCAGTATCAGCACGCCGTCTCCACGGGACACTTCAGCCTCATCATGGTGGCGCTTGTGTGGGCCCTGGGTGTGCTGACGTGGACGCTGATGGAGTACACGATTCACCGCTACCCGTTCCACCTGGAGCGTCGGCTGCCGGAGAAGATCTTCGACACGCCGTTGATGAAGCTCCTGCACCTCGTGCTCCATGGTATCCACCACATCATCCCGATGGACCCTGACCGTCTCGTGTTTCCACCGGCAATGTTCGTCTGCGCTGCCTTCCTCATCTACAACGCCTTCGACATGTTTGTCCACGGCAACTTCCTTGACGTGCTGCTCAGTGGCGTGTGCTTTGGATACGTCTCCTACGATGAGATTCACTACCTGATTCACCACATGGACCCCAACATTGGCTACTTCAAGGACTTGAAGAAGTACCACCACGCACACCACTACGTGGACGACACGAAGGGCTACGGCATCAGCAACAAGCTCTGGGACCTGGTCTTCGGCACGGACTGCCGCAAGTCGTAACGTGCAGCTGAAGCACCACTCTCTCACACAACACTCTTTGTTTCTCTACAACGAAGGAAAAAAGTGCGTAAGCGTTCCGCTTTCAAGAAGATCTTAACACACCAGCAAACAAAAGCAAACGAAAAGCTGTCTGTACACGAAAAAAAAACTCACACTACCAGCAACGCATCTCGAAAAAGCGCGCGAGTGGAGAAGACGAGAAAGACAAAAGAGAGAGTGAAAAGAAGTGTTCTTGTTGCCTCTCAAAAGAAGCTGAAAAAACTCATAACTCGCACACACAGTTGACTAACGTGCGGAGATGGTGTTTACTGCGTACAATTGTACTAAACACAATTTTTCTTCTTTTTTTGTTTTTCTTTCTTGGGTGTAGGCAGGTGAACCTCTTAGCCCAAGGATGACCGTGTAAAGAAAAGAAAGTGAACGCAAAAAAAAAGAGGCAAACAGAAAAAGCTTTGAAACCCTAAACATGTAGGTGGTTGCGTGTCGAAGTCACTGTAGATGGTTAACACAGCTAAGACAAAGATTGAAAACAGGAAGGCAGTAGCAAGAGAAAAGTAAACAATTCACTTTGTTCTAGATTTGTTTTTTTCGCACAACAATTCCTATGTGAGCAGCTGTGATTAAAATTTTCGTCAACCTGCATCTTCTGTCTTTTCTTTCTCTCTCTCTCACTGATGTGCCTTTGTTTTCGACCTGAACCTGGACCATGCTACGAACATAGTGAGCTTTTTTTTTGGTTTGAGGTTCTCTCTACGTGAGAGACATCGGCTTTCTCACTCCTTTTTTTTCTTGATTCTCTTCGTTGCGTCTCTTTATACAACTCCTCACTTTTTTCTTTTCTTTTTTTTTCTGAATTGACTCTCTTCTTCTGTGTTTCGGTGTTGTTGTTGCTCTCCTTTTTTTCTTCTTCTTTTTCCCCCTCGCACTGCCACATCGATCACCTGCCTACTTTGCGTTAAATGTGTGTGCGACTTTTTCGTTCTCTCCGTCATCCCTTTACCCCGCGGTTTTTCCTCGCTTCTGGTCCGTTCTCTTGTTGCTGTTTTTGAAATCTCATCTCCCATTCTTCCGCGTGTTGTTCGTTGTGCCAGCGTCAATGTCTGGCCCTCACATCATAGCCACCAGATCAGCTTTGTGATGTTCCTGTTGTTGGTCGGTCAAGAGTGGCTAGCGGAAATGGCGTGACGACTGGGATGAGAATCTCCGCACGACCAAACGTTTTTTTTACACGCGTGGGCGTGCGTGTTTCAGCAGCAGAACGAGCAAGAAGATGGTACATTTTTGGGTCAGCGTCTTTCCCTTCTTTTCCTTCTTTCTCAATGTCAAAGTCTCTCTCGCTCGAAACGACTTTGGCGCGCCGCTTTGAAGTATCCTCTTTCTCTTCATGTTTGTTTTTGTTGGTGTTGTTCGCTTCGTGTCGCGTTGTGTACTGTTAGGTTGATTGCCGTCACGAAGTACTCTCTTTCTCACTAAATTGGTGGGCCTATGTGTGTGTGTGTGTTTTGTTTCTTTCCTTTTCGTTTCCGTTTTCCTGTTTTTGTTTTGTTTTCGACATCAGTGTAACCGACGCTGCGAGCTCCCTGATGTGAAATCAGCCCGCGCGCTTAGCAGGTGAGCGTGGAAATTCCAGTTCTCGTTGTTGCTTTACCGTTCGTTTCGCTCGCAGTGTTTCTGATGGATTCATCAGCAATGCTTGTTTGTTTTTGTGTGCGTGCGAATACGTTGCCACCTGCGCGTCGCTCCCCCCCCCTCCTCCCTCCGCCCCCACTCTTTCGCTCGTTCTCTGTGGAGTTGTGTTTTCTTTTTTTTTTTTGATGGGGCGAAGCGACAAAATGCTTGACACGATCGACAACGAGTGAACGGAAACTATTTAGACACCCCCTCCCTTCCTACCACACTCTCGCTTACCGCTCTAGCTAAGTTAGCGGCAATCAAAAGATTCCTTTTTCTCCCTTTTTCATCCAGCATTCTCAAAAAGAAAAAGTTCAACTACCACGTTGGCAACTCAAAAAAAAAAAAACAATGATCAACATAGCACAAACGAAAAAGAAGCACGTCAAGCGTCACAAAGACTGCCAATGCGCCGCCACGCTCAGCATCGCCTCTGTGAAGAGGGTGTCTGGCACGCATGAATCGACAAGTGATATGCAGATGTGCACTGCGCGTGCTCGGGTTTCACTCATCTCTGACGCTTCGGGAGAGGAGTTCCGACGTGGTGCTACACAGAAAGAGACGTGAGAGACGTGGGAGCCTGGATGAAGGCCAGAGAGTGCGACGATGATGCGGACGTTTTCTCTGAGATTCAACCATCTGCTTTGCCTTGCCTCACTCAACAGAAAGTGCAACAAAAACTCCTAGGCTGACGTCATTCCTCTCAATCATACAACAACAATCTCTTCTCTCTCTCCTTTCTCTCGTCCCATCTCGTCTTCCTCGCGTAGAACAGCAATCTGCACCAAACGAAAACAGAAAGAAACGAGAATAGAGCTCTTGTTGCTTTGCTTGAGTGTTCTCTCGTCGCACCACTCAGTGGTCTCCTTTACAATCTGCAAAGCGAGTGCCCACTAGTATATATAACAGTGCATCCAGTTTTTCCCCCTTTTTGCCTCGACTTCAGTTTTTTTTTTAGAAACGTCAATTTCTTTGGCGTTTGTCAACAAGTTCGCGTGTGTGAGTTCTTTCTTTTCTTTTTTTTCTCCACGTGCTCATCACGTCTTACATGTCTATAGCGCTCGTATAGAGAGCTCTTCCTTTTCACCTCAATTCTTTTTTATTTTACTTCTCACTTCGTTTTTGCTTCGTCATTTTCTCTGGCCAGACGAGTTCTCGGCACCGCGTCTTTCTGTCAGACGAACAAGTGTTTTTTCCCCTGACAATTCTGACAATCCTTTTTCCGCATCCCTCCTCACTACATCACTTCCTGTTCTACACAGTATAAACACACAAAGAAAGGGTGGATTCACTTTTCTGATTCCTGTGTACTGATCAACTCGCGCAGATCATCATCATCGCTTCAAGACCTGTTACTCTCTCACATACAAAAAAAAGTAAGAAGAAAGAGACAACACGAGACACGAAAGGAGCGAGTAAAAACAAGCAAACTTCAAGCCATGGAGATGCAGAAGCAGTTCACTGCCATCTTGGTGCGCCTTGAGCAGCTTGAGAAGTCCGAGGCCACTCTGCGCGAGGAGAACAGTCAGCTGCGTGCGCGCTTGGACGAGCTGGAGGTCCGGCCGACCCTGCCACACTTCGCCCCACCGTTCTGTGGCGGTGGACCACTGGAGGGCTCGCCGCATCTGGATGGGTCTGCACGCGTGACGTCAACGGGCTCCTCCTCCACTCTCTCCGCCACGTCGCGGCCAAAGCCGATTGACCAAGCGACGGAGTCCACGACGAGCAGCGCCGCGACACCACTCCTGCCGGCCCGGACCACCACCACTGCCACCACTGCCACCACCTCTGGTGGACCCAAGACGATCTCGTTCGCCGGCTACAATCACGCCGCCACCATTGCACTCGTGCGCGACTTGGCGGTGGAGAAGGACGCGTTCCTCTCGCCGTCGGTCGAAGCTCTCCCGTGCCCCACTGCTGCTGCTGCTGCTGCCGCTGCTGTTGCCGTGCCATCGTGGAGCTCGACCCCGGCTTCGGACTGTGCGTCCCGGCCAATCAACTCAGTGGTGGCGGCGGGCATCTCGCCGATCATGCTGCCCGCGCTGCCGGACCCCACGCACTCGCCACCCGAGTTTGCGCTCGTCGGTTTCTCCAAGGGCTCCGACACCGCCGCCGACGACAACGAGGACGGTGATGACCAGGATGGCAGTGCGCATGACGAGCAAGGCAACGCGCACGCGCAGACGGAGAGCCGTGGGCGTGGCTTCACGCCGCGTTTCGCCGCGCAGAAGGAGGCGGAGTCGCCACTTAGTCGCCTCGTGCGCGCCGGTGATGCTCAAGGGAAACACAACAACAACAATACGCGCAGCGGTTTCGAAAAGGCCGGCGAAGAGGCAGGCACAGAGAGTCACGAGCGTGGTTCACAGTCACAGTCGCAGTCACGTAAACATCAACAATCGCCGCGCCGGAGCAGCACGCGGAGCTCCAGTCGCAGTCACCCCCACGTGCGCACACACGCTCAGCCGTCTCCGTCGCAGCCGCACCGCAGTATGACATCCTTCTCTCAGTCGCTCTCCGGTGCGGACGACGGTGACGCATGTGAGGTCGGCACGGCCGTTCACAGCGACCATGGGCACGCCGGCTCCTCCTCGTCACTGCCGAGTCTCAGCGCCACGCGCAAGACCGGCGGCACCGCACCGGGCATGACCGTCGAGGCGGTCTCGCGCACCCTCATTCAGGAGATGGCCAAGATCATGATGGACACCCAGCGGCTGGACAAGGAGGCCAAGGAGGCGGCGAAGCGGTTGCGTCAGGAAACGCAGTCGCGCCGTGCGACGGCCAAGAAGCTGGTTCACAAGTTCTCTGAGCTGACAGAGGTGGTGTGGAACGTGTACGACCGCATCGGAGCGCTTGAGGAGGCTGTGTTTGGCGCGACGCAGGTGTGCGAGGGCGAGGCGGTGGACATGGGCGTTGACGACGAGGGCCTGGGCAACGAGAGCGGCAGTGACGACAGGTCGGGAGCGGCGTCCACGACCGCAACCGGCTCCGTTGGTCCACGCCCCACCCCGCACGACGATGACACAAGCGATTTGAGCGAGGAGACCGAAGGCGAGGCGCAAGGGGCGCTCGGTGCTTTGATCTCTCCGCATGAGCGTGCAGGTGGACGCACCTGGCTCACGGCGGCGCACGCGGCGGCGACTCCCACGACGGCGAAGATCGTGTCCCCGCAAGGTGACGGCGCGAGTGGGCGTGGCGTCGTCGCAGCGCGCCGCTCACGGCACACGACGACGGTGACGGGTCCGTACACAACCGCCTCGGCCACGGGGCAGTCGCCATCACCCTCACCACACGGTCCCCATCGCAGCGGTGGTGGTGGAGGAGGGGGTGCGAGTCGCAGGCGATCGGGTGAGCGCACCGCCAGCTCGCGAGGCCATGAAAGTGGTTTGACCGAGACCAACGCATTTGCCCGGTACGCTGCAGCCCGTGCATCGGGTCGGCCGCAGCACTTCGAGGACGACGTCGAAGACGCGGATGATGGGGATGTCGATGTGGATGAGGACCGCCCTGCCATGCTCGCTCCACGCGGGCGTAGTGGCGGCGGCGCTGGCGGCTCGTCATCACGGCGTCGCAGTCGTCACGAGCCGGAGACCAGGTCACCGGCACGTGTTCGACCCGCCAAGCGCACCATCTCTCAGCGCATGGTGCCCATGAAAGTCGTGCTCGACAACGCGGGCAAGAGCTTCAGTCTGCAGTCGAGCGTGGGCAACAGCATATACGCGCAGGCGGCCAGCGATCGCGCGAATGTGAGCAACTACAGCGAGTGGTCCTCCGGGTCCGCCACGCCGTCGGCTGAGGTGGCCGTGGGGCGTCCCTCAGACGCCACCACGCGTAGCTCGTGCCGATCGAACTCCGATCACCCCACGTCTGAGTCGACAACAACCACAACGACCACGACGTCCATGAACGCCGCCGATTCACGCCAGCGATCGGAGGCGACCGTTGAGTCGTGGGACGTGGTCGGCTCGCAGCCACGCAACAGCCGCGGTGCAGCACAAAACGCCTCGGTCGAGGAAACGCCAGTAGCGCACGCGGACCTGCTGGGCAGCGACGGGACTAGCAGCAGCAGTGGCACCGCGACGGGAGGGCCAACGACACCAAAGGCAATCATCACAAGTCCCGCTGGAGGCTCCGCCGCAAGCGCTTCTGCTGCGTCCAACACGAGTAGCAGTGGTGTGAGTAGTGGGGGAGTGGGCAGTGGCGCGACGGCAGCGACAGCGCTGCTGAATCGGCAGAGTGGCCATGACATGCTCAGCCCCACAGCACGCTTCCGTGCAAAGCGGGTGTCGGTGAACTCCGCGACGAGCTCACGGGCCGTGTCGACGACGTCCCCAGCGGCCAGCAAGACGAGTTACAGCCACAAAAACAACAGCAACAGCAACAGCAACAGCAACAGCAACAGCAACAGCAACAACAGTGGTGTCACAATATCAACATCGGCAGCCGTCGGTGTGGAGCCATCGGCCGGGCACGCAAGCAATGGTGTGCCGCCGACCTGCAGCAGCTCACTCTCGTCTCACCACCAGGACTCTCCACCCGTCGTGACTCTTGCGGCCGGCACGGCTCCATCAGCCACGCCACCTCCGCATCCGTCAAGCGCATCGCAGAGCCGTCCGCAGCCACCGACGAGCGTGCCCGTGCTGCCGCCGCTGAACAGCGCCATGGGAAGTGGTCAAACACCCACCACTACCACCACCACAGCGGCAGCAACAGCGACAGCGACGAGTGCTGGCATCGTGTCACCACGGCCGCCGCGCGACAACACGGGGCCACGCAAGGTGAGCTCGTCCACATCGGCCTCGGCCGCGAGTCAGGGCGTCAGCGCCGCGGCCAGCGACCTGGAGTCGGTCCTCAACAGTCCGCCGACCACCACCACGGTTGTCGTGCCACCGCCTCTCACGGGCTACGCCAAACCCGCCACGCCACCGTCGCCGCTTCACCCTCTCCAGCACTCGGCGAGGGCAGCGGCCGGCAACCCGACAGCGAGTGCCGCACCGTCCGCTGTCGGCGCCACGTCCACCACGACGACCGTCACTGCCACGCCGCTGACGACGCCGCCGCTGACCGCGCGTCTTGTGCCGTCCGCGGAGGTGCTGCGGCGCAGCTCGCTGAGCCCATCGCCGTGCGTGGCCGTCGTGCCGGCTCTCACGGACCCAGCAGGTGCGCCGCACGCGCGCCCGACCACGCCCCTGTCCCCCGCACCGCCCGTCACCACGCGAACGTCCATCCCATCCGTGCCGTCCTTGGCCTCCGCACCGGCCGCCAGCGCACGTGCAGACAAGTCCCAAGCGAGCAGCAACAGCATCGACATCGGCGCGCACGGCATGGTCACGTTGGTCAAGACGTTTCGCCGCGCCTCGTCGGCCTCCGCGACGGGCAGCAGTGCCAACAGCACAACCGGCGCTGGCAGCGACGCGCACCACGTGCCTACTCGTGTGAGCCGCAAGGTCGGCGCGGAGACGACGTCGAGTCCGCCCCAGGCGACGAAGATCGCCGTTGAGAGTGGGCCTCACCGGCTCCAGGCAGCCGTCGCGCCCGCTCACGACGTGGCAGCTCACAGTGAGCCACTCATTGCGCTCATGGAGACGTCGTGCGGCCACAGTCTCGCGAACAGCGTGGCACGCGACATCACGGTAGCGGAGCTCATTCCACGGCTACCGACTGGAGCGTTGCCGCGCGGCGGTGGCGTTGTGGCCGCACCGCGCAAGAATTCGTCTGCGATGGAAAAGGTCAGCCCAGTTGCTGATGCTGATGACGCGGTAGCGGGTGCGGACGTGCATGCCAACGCAAGCAACGATCACCTCACCGCCACTGTCACCGTTCTCACCACCACGCTTGATGACGACAGAGAGGATCAGAACAGCGAGGAGCAGGGTCCCACGGTGCCTTCCAGCGCGATCACCACGTTGGAGCGCGAATCGCCCGGTCACATCCAGTGCATCCACCAGGTGCCAGTTATCGCGAACGTGCATGTCGTTGGCGCTGGTGCGCAGACGGCACGTGGTGTGACGCCATCGCGGCACCCCACGCCACCAAGCTCATGCGGCGACTCGGTGACCCGACGCGAAGCCGGTGCACCAACGCCATCGCGCGTCATGGCGACCCCGTTGGCGTCGTGTCTCATCACAAGCGTGCCGTCCACGCTCAGCGGCTCCGCGACTGTTATGCCCAACACGGGGGCAGGCTACCCGCGTGCGCCTCCGCTCATGGGGATGATGATGATGATGGAAAGCGACGGCGTCCCCCTGGAGGGGTGTGACTTGAGCGTCGCAGGTGCGTCGCAGCATCGCGTCTCCATCACCGCACCGTCGCCAACAGAGATCGATCGCGATCGTCGCAAGCGGCAGGAGGAGGCACTCTCCAAGGCACTGCTGAATAAGATGCTGCAGCATGAGGAGTAGGCGCACATCGCCCTCGTCCATCTCAAAGAATAAGAAGCCTCAATAGAAAACCAAAGAAAACAAAAATGTATGTAATAGCTTCCTCTGATGAGACTGCGTTACAATTCACGTGCGCACATTAAAAACATGTACAACCGGTTTTATATACACAACCCCTTTACACTAGTCTCTCTCTTCCTCATTTTTCCTTTTTCTTCGCATGTTTGTTTGTTTGTTTGTTTGTCGTTTCTTTGTTCCTTTCCTTGTCCTTGTTTGCTTGTTCTTTGTTCTACCCCTGTTTGTTTTCTTTTTCTCTCTTTCAGAACACAACCAAAACACAATGTGAAGAACACGTCTTGTACTTGGGATCATGTGGGGCATTGAGCCCTCACTATCCACCACCACACACACACCCCTCCGTGTCTCCAGGCATCTTTCTACCCACTCATTTTGTTTTTTGTTTGTTTGTTTTTCTTCCTTCATTCGTTTATGATGTCGTGCGTATCTTCCTTGTTAGTCAGACTTTGTTTGTTTGTTTTTCGTTTCGCTTTGTTGGTGATGTGTGTATCCCCGGCAGACACTAACATATAGGAGGAACGGAACTTCCTTGCCCTTACGCCCCCTTATCTTTTGTGTTTTTCTCTTTTTTTTTTCATTTCATTCAATTTTTGTTTCGTTAGTGTGCCTCTTTGTGTTTCATGTTCTGTTTTGCTTTGTTTTCTGTATCCTGTGGCTCACTCAGAAGCACGATGGACACCCCCACCGTTCAATCTTCAGCGCTTCGGTTTATCTCGGGCACACACACACACACACCAAAAACAAAAAATGTCACGCAACAACAATGTAAATCACTCAAAGAGACAGGTACAGAAGCAGGTGAACAAGTTGGCATCAAAATGTGCTTTGTAATATTATTTCCTACCCCGTCTTTTTTGTTTTTAACTCGCTTCATCCTCTTTCATACTTTCTTGTTTTCACTTTGCACAGCGCGTGTGTATGTGCATCTTGGCGTCGCAGACGTGTTTTTTTTTTCTCGCCATGACTCATCACAACCGCCCTGGCCAACATCCCACACAAACTTTTTTTATCTCCTTCTATATGTTCAAGTCTTTTCCTTTTTTACCCTCTTCATCAAAAGTGCCTCTATTATCGCAAAAAAAAAAAACAAGACAGATTTTTTTTTATTTGAACTGATAGCAAACCGCTTCCAAACACGTTAACCATTGACCTTCATACTCTCTCTCTATTTCCCTCTTGTTTTTCCTTTCTTGCTTTCCTTTATTTTTAATTGCAGCGTTTCCTTTTTGTTGCTCCATGTGAATCGGACTTACACGCGTATTTCTCTCTCTCGACAAAAGTCAGTCGAGGAAAAACAGAAAGAAAAGAAAAACGTGCACATGCACAGAAAGAACGCCACCAGGTCTAGGAGACCAGCGGCTCGTGATCCTCTGCAAAAAAAAATGCGGAGGGAGGCGCAAGAGAAGGCGATTCAACTCAATGTGGTGGTCCTGCGACTCCCCCCGTTTGCGCATTTCTATTATGCCACGTGGTTCCCGACGTACACGTGTGCGTGTGATGCCACGGGTGGCGCCGGCTGTACATTGGGCCAGGCAGCCGCCATACGGAAAGGAAAAGCAACTGCACTCTGTGCTCCGGTCATCCCTGCTCTCTCTCTATCTATCTATCTATCTATCTCTATTTCTCTCTTTCAGTGCATTCATTTTGTCAGCGTTGTAGCGTGAATTGCATCACCTTCTGTTCCTTTTTTTCAAATTCTTTCTTTCTTTCTTTTTTTTTTTCTTCTCCTCTCTCCGTCTCTTTTTGGTAATTCTTCCCCAATAGCAAACCCAACATCATCACCCCTCCCCCCCCCTCCATCACGTCCGATATGAGTGCGGGCGGGTCATCCACTGCCCCGCAGACCACCAGCGCGACGCTGTCCGCGGCCGCCTTTGAAAGCCTCGAGCACCGCTATGTCGATGTCATGCGCGAGCTCGCGGCCGAGCCGCACCTCGAGTCGTTCCGCCGTGAGTATGAGAAGCTGCACCGGCTCCTCCAGAAGAGCTACGAGGGTGAGAAGCGGCTCGTGCTCAAGGTCAACGAGCTCGAAGACGAGGTGCAGACCCACCACGGCAAGATCGACACGGCGATGCAGCTGTCGCACGAGGACGAGCAGAGCATCTCGGAGCTGCGGAAGGAGATCGAGAAGGCCTGGGCCGTGGCCGACGCCGCGCACGCGCGCGAGAAGGAGAGCAAGGACATGATCCAGGCACTGAAGCGCCAGGTCGCAGAGCTGGACTCACTCGTGGAGCGCAGCGCGGGTCTCTCCGTCGGCCAGGAAGCGTACCTGCGCGATCTCCTCGCCACGAAGAAGCAGCGTGCAGAAGAGCTCGAGGTCGTCTCCGCCAGGAGCGCGCGTTTGAATGCCGAGCACCGCGACTGCGCGCAGAAGCTGAAAAAGACGCAAGCCCACGAGCTCGTCGTCCGCGAAGAGTTGGAGCGCAAGATGGACGCCTATCAGGCCCTCCTCGCCGATCTCGAGGCGCAGCAGAAGGACAGGCTCAGCAAGGAGCAGAGCGTGCGAGAGTGCCGCAGCACATCGGAGCAGTGCATGGTCGACCTGGAGCGTCAACGCGAGGAGCTGGAGAGACTCGTGCGCGAGGAGGGACAACTCCGACAGCGCGCCACCAACAGCAAGGACGAGGAGGACACACTCGCGAGACAGCTCGAGGAGCGCCAGCGCCGCTTCAGTGCAGAAGCCGAACGGCTCGCCGCGCTCGAGCACAAGAACGGCGCGTTGCGCAAGGAGATCCCGAAGCGGCAGGCGCAGCTCAAGGACCGCGAGGCGGAGCTGGGCCGCGTGGAGAGGCAGCTCAAGGCCCTCGATACCAGCGCGCGTGCGCAGCAGGAGGAACTCGCCAAGCTCGTGGCGATCCGCGACGAAGAAATCGGCCGCAGCAACAAACTCAACGACGAGCTCAATGGCCTCGTCGCAGACCTGCACAAGGAGGAGCAGACACTGCGCGCGCTCGAGGGCGACGTCAAGACCGAGCTCCAGAAGAAGGCGCGCACGCTGAACGAGAACTCGGCCAAGGAAGCGGAGAGAGCGTCGGTGGAAGGCCGCAAAGCCGCCGAGGAGAGTAAGAGCCGCCGTCTGGCACAGTCACTTGAGGCGCTGCTCTCGTCGAACGAAAAGACGCGCCGCCAGGTGTTCGAGCTGGAGCAGGCTCTCGGCAAGGAGGTTGGCGCGGCGCAGGCCAACATGCTGGACTATCACAAGACCCTTGACCACATTCGCACCATGCGCGCCAACGTGAAGTCACTCAGCGAACTGCAGGGGATGAATGAAAAGAAGCTCAAGGCGCAGCAGGAGCTCCTCGATCGCGTCGCCTCGGACCGCAATCGAACGGAAAAGGACCTTCGCGAAACCGAACTGGAGCTGCGTCGTCTGCAGCAGCGGCACACCAACAAGCAAGAGGAGGTGGACATGACCAAGAAGGAGGTGATTCGTGTCGAGGGTGCCTTGTGCCAGCTTCACTTGGCGAATCGCAAGCTGCAGCAGGATGTGACGAGCACAGACATGCGTGTCACGCACCTACGCGATGACAACGCGCATGCGCAGGCGCGCATTCAGGCCGTGCAGGACCAGGTGATGCAGCTGGAGCAGGTGATCGCCAACTGCGATGCCGAAAAGGCGAAGCAGTCGCAGCGTCTGTCAGCCATTGTGAGTGAGCGCAACGTGCTGGCCTCGCAGCTGCTGCGCCGCACCGAGGAGCTCGAAGTCCTCTACGACAAGCTCCAGCTCCAGCACAGTCAGCTTGAGAAGGGTGCCAACGACTACGACACCGCCGTGGAGACGATCCTCGCGTCGTGCACGAAGCTGCAGGAGATGCGACTGCGCTGCCGGCTCTCCCTCGTGCGGCTTCGACTGGTCGATCGGCTCGCGAGGCGGGAACGGCAGCTGGCGCGTGAGCTCGTCGCGGAGCAGGCACGTGTGCGGGCACTGACAGACGAACTCGACGGCCCCGTCAACATCCATCGCTGGCGTCGGCTAGACGGTGGTGAGGGCCCGAAACTGATGGACGCGCTCGCCAAGGTCCAGATGGTTCAGAAGAAGCTCCTCGCCAAGAGTGATGAGTGCGCCGAGAAGATGAAGGTCATCGAGGAGAAGGAGACCGAGTACACGCAGCTGCGCGAGCGTCTCGCGCGCTTGCCTGGACCGGAGGCCGCTGAGGACCTCGCCCTCTACCACGAGAACATCGCACGTCGCGCGGAGCAGATTCACAGCATGGAGCAGGAGCTGGACGAGGTCGAGCAGCACGCTGAAGTGCTCGCCGATGAAGTGCAGCAACTCAACGAGGAACTCTTCGAGACGAAGAAGCGATACTACGAGGCAAAGAACAAGAACGACCTCCTCCTTCGTGAGCAGCGTGCGGTGCGGCGGACCTGGGGTGACCCGAACCTGGCTGTCGCGCAGCTGGCCCGCAGCAGCCGCTCCGTGCCACCACCGCCGGCGTCGTCGTCGTCCGCCTTTGCGCAGACCGCGCCTCAGCTCGGCGCCAGTTTGGCAAGCAGCAGCAGCACGGCTAGCGCCAGTGGTCCACGTCGCACTGCCGGTGGCAACAACAGCCACGCCGCCAGCACGGGAGCCTCTGCGCGCGGGCCCGCAGCGAAGAAGCGCACCACCGGCGCATCGGGTGCGCGGGCCGCGTCGCAGCAACCGTCCCAGCGTGAGCGTATCGCCGCGAAGGAGGAGGCGCTGCTGCAGGTGCTGTCGACGGGGCAGCCGGCGGCGAACTTCTCGCTGCAGAAGCCGAAGCAACAAAGGCAGTTCGTCGGTGGTGGCTTCTCGCTCTCCAAGCCTTCGTGAAACTGAAAAAGCGAGGAGAGCAAGGAGGAGGTGGCCGATTGATGCGGTTTCTGAATCGACAGCGTAGATGACGCTGTTCTTGGTGGTGGTGGTGGTGGTGGTGGTGGTTATATGGCCATGTTTTTTTTGACAACGATGTACAGTAGATCGTCACTGGATGAAGGCATTGGTGGCACAGCAACAACAACAACAAAATCAAAATCAAAACAACAATAAACGCTGGAGAGGGAGGGGAGCAAGCGTGTGTGAGTTTGTCACGTAGCTGGTCAGGCTACGTTATGTATGTACCTCCGCCTCGCTTCGTCGCTTTCATATCACTCACACTCCGTCACTCCCTCTTTTGCATGTTGCATGCACGGTGTGTTCCTCTTCTCCTTCTTGTCGTTGTATTTTGTGTTGTTGTTGTTTTGTTTTGCTTGTTCGCTCTGCCCTTCATCAAAGTGTGCGTGTATTTGTATTCTTCTACTTCTTTTCAGTGCTTGCTCTTCCTGGTCACCACACAGAACGACTCGCTCTGTTTGCACGGTACCTCCATGTGATAAAATGCGCGAAAAGGCAAAACAAAAGCAAAACAAAAAAGAGAAGAAAAACGGACACCAACAAGGGGTAAAAAGCGGGCATACAAAGACACGCGAGAAAGCACAGTCTGTCTGTCTTCGACGCTGCACCTTATTCTCCTGTCTTGCACTCGCCCACACGAGCGATTTGTATCATGTCGCGTGCGGTGGGTGCGTCCACTCCTCTCCTGCCGAGCTCCCTGATGGGCTAGACACGTACACAGACTCAAGGTGGGCAAGAAGAAGAAAAATGCGAAAACTACGCGAACGCAACTGCGCGCCTCATAACAGTACATCCTCCTACCCTCCTCCTCCTCTCTTTTATGCCTGTCTTTCATGCCCTCTCTCTTCCTGGATCTCACGCGCTGGCACAAAAAAAAACACGAAAGGAAAAGAAAAAAGCCAAGTCGGATGCGTCGTGGCCTCTGTGTGTGCTGGTGCAGCCAAAAGCGGCATCTGAGCACGTCTGCGTTCGCTCTCGCATCAGCGGTCAGTGGCACGTCACGGCGACACCAGCAGCCGCAACAGACGCAGCACCGTGCCTCGACGCGCACACCGTCTTCGTCTTCCTCTTCTTCTTCTTCTTCGTACTCCGCAGCGTCATCGAAACCGCAGGTGCGCACACTGGGTGAGGACGAGGGCCTCTTCCAGAACATCCATCTCAACAGCTTCCCTGTTCGCGCCGCCATTGACATCGGGACGGGCGGGGTGGCCTCGCTGTGCATCGCTCGCGTGGACGCAGTGCATCGCAGCGTTGTGAAGGTCCTCTACCAAACACAACTTCCGCTTTTCTTGGAGACCCAAATCCCATCCTCGTCATCGCAGGGAGGAGCAGATGGCACCAAGAGTGGGTCACTGATGCTGTCTGAAAAGAGCATCACAGACATCAAAAACAAGATGCGTGTGCTGCACGGCGCGATGCGACGTGATGCGTACGAGGGCTTGAGTGAGCGTGCCGCTGTCATCTCGTGGCCGTTGTGTGAGGCCGTGAACAGTGTGCAGCTCGCGGCAGAGCTGACCCGCGAGCTTCAGATCGATGTGCGCGTGTTGGGCAAAACCTTTCACGTCGCGTGGCCACTCGAAGAGGAGCTTGTTGCGGCGGCCCAAACAGACAGCGCACCACCAGCAGACGACACGGCAGCGCAAAGCTCTGACCCTGCACGCACGTCGCGAAGCGTACGACCGAAATCGGAGCCGGATCTCAAGGCACTTGTTCGTGACGCAAAGCGACGGCGACAGCAGCGGCAACACCGTCGCGACGATGCGACCGGAAAGGTGCCAGATCAGCAGGCATCCGATGGCGCCGGTCACACTCAGACCGCTGCTGAGGCGGTGCACGACGTGGTGCCAGCAAAGGCACAAGTGGAGCGCTTGGCCTTCCTCGCGCACGGGGCCATGGCGCAGTGTGTGGCCGTCCAACGGCTGCTCGTCATCAGCGAAGACCCCCAGCGTGGGCTGGCCATTGTGGGGGCGGACACCACGTCAGCGATGGACGTGCAGGATCTGCTCCGCGGGGCAACCTCACCAGAGGAGATCCAGGCGATTCTGTCGCGTGTGCCCGTGAGCGATGACGTCACGGCGAACGTCAACAGGACTGCTTCGGTGTCGACACCAGAGACGCGACATGGCTCTTCCACTTCTTCCTCCTCCTCCTCCCCCGCTTTTCGCTTCGCCTCCGCTTTGGAGCCCATGTCGTCGGCAGCCTCAGACTCAGCCTCAGAAAGCACTCTGGTGCTCCGCCCACGCACGGATGCGGAGATCGGCGTGGTGGAGCACCGTCTCACCGTCGATGCCGCGGATGCCCACCGCCTCTGCATCACACGCATCCAACGCCGGGACGAAGCGAGCTACGGTCTGCACACGTCGAGTCCGAATCCGCTCCTCGCAAAGGAGTTCGATGCGCTGGTGGGGATTCTGACGCCAATGCTGAAAGAGACGCTGCCCGCGTGGGTGCGGCGCAAGGCAGGTCTCGGCGGCGTCATCGCCGGCACCAGCTTCAACGGCGGTGTCCTCAACCTCGCCGCCCGCGTCTCTCAGAAGACGTCCATCTCTCTTGATCACCTCGAGGTGCACGCGCGGCACCACTTTTGCGGGCTCACGGATGTTCTGCTCGCCACGAGCTTCCCGAACCCGCTGCTCGTGCTACCGTCGACAGCGCTGGCGTGTGCGTTGATGCGGGCACTCGAGACACCGCGTGTGGCGTACCTGCCCGAGCTCAGTACGGCCTGCGCGCTGCTTGTGCAGCCTGGGCTGTGGACGCTCGACCGAGCTGCTGCTGTGCGTGCGGCGCGTGCCCAGCAGCGCTTTCATCAATCCGCGCTGCATCGCACGTTTCACCGTCCGCACCGCAAGGACAACCCCACGGCCGCGCCAGGGGCGGCCAGCGCGAAACTCGTCGGACGCGACGCACTCACGCAACAAGGGAGCTACCAGGGCACGTGACACTGGCTGGTCCCACGCTTCGTTGTTTTTGTTTGGGTGTGGAGCTCGCACAAGCACACTCCGCTTTGTGTTTTTTTTTACTTTCTCTTCACAGGCGCACTTGTTCGTAACAAATCTTGCTAACAGATGAGATGCACATCTCATTTTTTCTTGTTTTATGTTGTGTTTAACGATCGACAAGAAAGCACACGATGTGAAACACGCATGACGTTGCAGTGCCCACCTTCAAAACTGTCCACGTCATCGAGTGATGTACTCTCCCATTAATGTTGGTGTGTGTGTGTGGTTACATGCTTGTGAGCAGCGTCTCGTTTTCTCTCACTTTCTGCTTCGCAGTTCATCTATTCACCCTTTCTCTGTTCCGCTTCCAATTCTGTTTCCTTCCCTGTTGACCCAGATCTCGCAGACACATACACAGACACATACTTGCTCTCTTTTTTTGTAGGAGGTAGCAACTTCGATGGACGTGATCCTGATTGTGGCAGTCGCCGTCGTGGCGTGTGTGGCAGCCTTTCTCTACCTGCGGGGGCGTGGCACCAGCACCGCTGATGCTGACAGCAAGGCTTCCCATGCTCAGCGTGGTGGCAATAGTCTGCGTGGCGCTGATCGCGGTGTCGACCACGACGCGCTCGATGACGACGAGGACGACGACGAGGACGACGACGGTGGCAACGGTGGTCGCGCAGGTCGTGGACGCCGCGCACGCGGGGCCGCCAACGAGCCCAAGCTGTCGCGTTTGCAGCGCAAAAAGCTGGAGAAGGAGAAGGAGAAGGAGGCGCGTCGCGAGGCGGTGACTGCCGCTCAGGAGGCTCGGCACCGCACGCAGGAGGAGACCGCGCTGAAGGAGGACGAAGAGGCGGCGCAGGAGGCGGAGCGTGCCGCGCTCGAGGAGGCCGCCCTTCAGGAACTGCGTGACGAGAAGAAGCGCCGTGAGGATGAGGAGTACGCGCGCTGGGTCGGCACGATGGGCGTGGAGGAGAGCGGTGAGCTCGGTGACGAGCAGCGCAAGCGCCACGAGCGCATGGTCGCACACCTGCGCAGTCGCTACGCCGCGGTGCGTGAACTAGCGCAGGCACGGATCGCTGCGGAGAAGAACGACGGCGCTGGTGCAAGTGCCCCGGTCGATGAGGCAGCCAGAGCCGCGCTTGTCAGTGCGCATCAAGTCATTCTCTACGACACCGCCAAGGAGGTTGGGGTGACGGTGGAGCAGTTGGTGACTGTTATTGAGCAGCTCGTGCGCGAGGAGACGATTAGCGGTGTGTTCGATGAGCACGGCAAGTTTATCCTCCTCGCGGAGGAGCACTACCCGTTGATTGCAAAGTTTATCCAGCAGCGTGGCCGCGTCTCCGTGGTTGAGTTGGCGCGTGAGTGTAATCAGATTAT
Source organism: Wallacemonas sp. MBr04 (assembly GCA_030849635.1). Classification (NCBI taxonomy): domain Eukaryota; phylum Euglenozoa; class Kinetoplastea; order Trypanosomatida; family Trypanosomatidae; genus Wallacemonas; species Wallacemonas sp. MBr04. The sequence goes on along the minus strand of JASANR010001592.1, from coordinate 306,197 downwards.
TCTCCAAGCCTGAGCTGCATGCTCTCCTCTCTCTCTCTCTGTCCGTTGTTGTTGGTGTTGGTGTTGTTCCTGTTGTTGCTTTGCACGCAAACTTATTACTCGTATGAGAGAAACAAAAAATCAAAAAAGAAAAAGAAATGTGGTAATCACCATCTCTTGAAAAGGAGCCTAGCTCTTGCACATCCCACAAAACACCCTGCTGCTTGGATGTGAATCCACGACCGTCAGCTGTGTAGCGTGTCGCTTGCATGGGCAACTGAAATAGAAATTACGCGTGGATTGTGATTGCTGTTGTCGTTTCGGGGCGGTTGACAGTCACGAATGAGCACCTACACGCCGAAATATGTAGAACCGGTGGCAGGAAGACTGATCCAACGATGGAACACACATGTCATGCATCACATTTCTCCCTCTCCCTCTCCACCAAACCTCTACCTCTCTCTTTAAATGGCTGAAGTCGCGCGTGTACGCTGAAGCGGCTCTTTTTTTCTTTCAAAAAACACACGTGAAAACAGGTACGACCAAACAACCACTACTAATATTATTGCTAACAAAGAAATTCGCGAGTGCATTTGAAATTCCGATTCACTGCGCTTGCAGCTTTTTTTTTTGCCATCAGTTTTGTTTTTGTTTTGCTCTGTTCTCTCTCTTCTCTTTTTCTCCTTCACACTCTGTAGTTTCTTACCAAGCTCGTGGACTTCTTTTTTTGTTTTCCTTCTCTTCTTTTGTGCTTTCACCTCTTTCTCTTGTTTCACGGACGACGTGACATCATTTGTACGTACAGGCAAAACAAAAAAAGACACTCACATTTTTAAAGCAGCACACCCATCTTTGCTTTTCTGTCTTCGATACCGTTGAAACTCCTTTTTGTTTGTTTGTTTTTGTTTGTGTTTCAAGGCATTTGTTGCCGTTTCGATTTCCTCCGTTCTTTTTCCTTTCCTTAGTTCACGCTCCGTTCTCGTTTGTCACTCCCTCTTTCTTTGTTTTTCACTTCTCACCTTTTTTTTCTTGTTTTCTTTTTTGTTGATTTGATCCCGTTCTGTCGTTCAGGCGTAGCAGATTGTACTCACCATCACCTAAAGTAAAGAGAAGGTGTTGTACGTCTGTATTCGTTGCTCGCCTTGCTTGTGCGCTGCCTGAGTGACTCTCTCCCTGTGAGTGTGTGTGCATCAGATAAAGAAAGCGGACACAGTGTCTCTTCATCCTCCTGTTATACAATTAAAAACTAATTTTCCGGCTTCACATCTCAACGCACCGCTCTGAAAGAGTACGAAAAAGTACACAGTGTCACTGAAACAGCGACAGGCACAACGACAGCTACCAACGCGAAAATAAAAACTAGCTTCTTTCCAACAAAAACAACAAAAAGGATCACTAGAGTCCAACAACAACAATAAAAAAGACAAGGTTTAAAAAAAAAAAGTTGCCATTTTCCGTGAGTATGGATTCTGTTGATGTGGATTCTCTTCACGATCACGACGGCGCTGGCGGTGAGGTCGTCTCAACGTCCGATGTCAACCTCGACCTGGATCGTGCCGGCTCCCCCGTGCAGCACCGACGCCACCGTCTACGCGGCCCTGTAATTGATGAAGACGCAGACGGCGCGCCGCCGTTGTTACCACCCGCCGCAACAACGATGAGGAAAGCGCACGCGGCGTCCATTAGCGACGGTGGGGCGAGTGCGGGCGTCGATGAGGACGTCGCCTTCTCTCTCCAGGCCAGTACGGACGAAGACGCGGGCCTGGACGGTGACGATCCAGACGGTGCGGGCAACCAAAGCAGCAAAAAGACGCCCAAACACCACTGTGGTGGCGATGTGATTTTCATCGCACAAAACCTCCATCAGCGCGATCCCAGCGACGACTCGACCCATCCCATCGCGGACACATCGCTTCCTGCCAGCCTCGCTGACGCCGCCATGCTTTCAGCAGAGAGAGTCCTGCAGCGTGAGGATGGCAGCAGCAGCAGCACCGGTGGGGCTGTCCGCGACGCCACACGTGCCCCTGTTGGGAGCATCCACAACAGCATCCTCAGCGTGCCGGAGCTCGACATCGCGAATCCGCAGGGCGGTGGTCTCGCACAACTCGTCACTGGTCGAGACCAGGATGCGACGCCGTCGAACGACGGTGCGGCTAGCCCGGCCCAGGTGACTGTTCTTGGCGTCGCGCAGGATCTTCGCCGAAAGCGCGTCAAGAAGGTCAGTCACTACATCCTTGGGCCACTGCTGGGAGAAGGCTCGTACGGTGTGGTCCGCGACGCCATCAACGTCTCCGCCGATCAGAAACGCTTCTCCCGGTGCGCCATCAAGATGATCGCGAGTGGCGTCTCTGCGTCTGGACTGGCCAATGCGGGGAGTGAAAACTCCGTGAACGGCACCAGCAGTCGCGGCGGCGGTGCTGGTCGGCGTCGTGCTGCACGTAGGGCGGGTGCCGGTGTGGCACAGGCCAGCGCCATTGCCGGCAACGGCGACGTCACGGTGGGAATGGGGAGTCGCGAGGTGAGCGTGGTGGAGCCCGGCGACGCCAACGGCAGCGCGGACGCGGACGCCACAGCAGCGGCCAGTGGTGCCGCCAACGGAAACGGAAACGCCGCCGCCGATGAGGACGAAGGGCCACGCTTGATGCCGTTCAACGGAAGAGGTCTTGTGCGTGGCAGTGAAGCTCGCAAGGCGCAAGAGCAGAAGATTTTTCAGAATGAGATCAACAACCTGCAGCGCTTCCACAGCAAGAACGTGATTCGTGCCATTGACGTCTTCTCGAGGTACGGGAAGGAGTACGTCGTGATGCCTATCGCCATTTGCAGCCTGCAGCAGTTTGTGCGCGAGTCCATTCAGCTGATGCGTGAACAAGAGGCATTCGAACGCGCACAGGTGCACACAGCCGTGGACGCAAGCAGCAGCCACAACAACAACAATAACGTGATCACCATCCCTGACAACAACAGCGACAACAACAACAACAGTACTGGCGGTGTCTCTGGTCCTCTGTTGAAGCCGCTGGCGCATGAAGCCACTGAGCTGGTGGCCGGCGCTGCCTCCCTCTCCTCGTTCTCCAGTGGGGCTGGGCAGCACGCAGGCAGCGACGACGGCGCGGCGTCTCTCAACTTGGAACTCGTCACGGGAACACCCTCACAGTCCCAGACCGGTCCCGCCGCTGGCGACGTCCCGTCCGCTCAAGCCGCGAGTCCAGCCACGACAACCCTGACGTTGGCGCGTCGTCTCGTGCAGGAGGAGTGGAACCCGGCTCAGCACTACTTGCGCGACGGCGCCCTCTTCTCGCCCATCCTGACCAAGGGCTTTCTGTACCAGCTTCTCGCGGGAGTCGAGTACCTGCATCAGCAGCGCATCGCCCACAACGACATCAAGCCCAGCAACTTGCTTCTCTTCGAAGACGGCTCGGTGAAGCTGACGGATCTGGGGAGTGTGGGGCCGTCCTACACGGGTCAAGGCACGCCCCTGTACGCCTCCCCGGAGCTGTGCAAGCTGTACTACGGTATGAGTGACAACAGTGACCCCGACAAGGACAACAACAGCACGAGTGAGGAGGAAAAGACCAGGTCGGATGCCGTGGGCAGTGGGGACTGCGAGGTCAACACCACCGTCGATCCGTTCGCGAATGACATGTGGTGCTGTGGCTTGGTCTTGTACTACCTCATCACGGGCCGTCCTGGCCCGCTGCCTGTGCACACCGTCTACCACCACTACCACGACGCGCACCGTCAGATGGAGGAGGAGGGCGCGCTGCACCCGACCTTCCACATGACCCGATGGAACTTGTACCGCGAGATCGCCTCTCAGAAGACACCCGTTGATTTGGATGCCGTGCCAGATCTCCTCATTGAATCCGCGCATCACAGTCCCAATGGAGGAAAGGGGATCAACAAGAACGGTGATGATGATGCGGATGCGGATGCGGAGGAGACGGCCGATGCGAAGGTGGAGGCCACCGCCACCACCACGTCACCAACCGGGTGCTACCCTCCCAACGGTGCGCGTGATTTGCTGTCCCGCTTGCTCGAGTTGGACCCGGCCAAGCGCATCACCGCCGAGGAGGCGCTGCGGCATCCCTGGGTGCGCATGACGTTCAAGCCGTCCAAGAAGAAGAAGGATGAGAAAGCCCAGGAAGCTGCCGCTGCCGCTGCTGGTAATGACGACGACGACGCGGCGTTGCCTGGCGCGGACGGATCCGTCGCTGGCAAGGCCGCCGCGCTCAAAAAGCCGCCGTCAAAGCGTGCGATGGAAGACGCGATTCAGCGTGACGTCGCGCGTCGTGTGCTGCAATCGCGCCACGTCAAGGCGCTCACGCTGCTGGACCGCCAGCGTCACCTCCAGTTCGCAGCCGATTGCTGTCAAATCCTTGGCGTGCCGCTCCCACGGGAGATTCTGCGACCGCGCGGGACGGAGCCGTACGAGGACGAGGCGCGTGTGGACGTCCCACTCCTGGTGGATGGTGCACCAGATCGGCGTACGGAGCCCGCCGCGCCGCCACCCGCTGTGGGTAAAGTCGTCCCTCCGTTCGGCGCGCCCGACGTGATGCCCGACGGCTGCGTGGACCCCAGTCTGTTCCTGCCACTGGATGAATTCGACTACTACGAGCAAAAGTGCGGCAAGGACGAGTTCGACGTGGTCGTGCTGGCCCACCAGCCAATGAAGGTCCGCCAGATGGAGGAGTACCTGCACAACGTGGTGCTGGTGCAGTGCGGGTACCGGACACGCGAGGACCCCGCGTTCGCCGCCACCGGGCGACCGGGCGGGCCTGGCGCAGGCGCCAAGCTTGGACTCGCAAAGGGCAACAGCGACGCGGCGATCGTGAAGGCCACACCAGCGGTGGCCGTGCGCAACGCTGCGCTTGTTATTCGACCCGGCGGCAGCAGCCTCGGCTCCGGCCCCAACACCGGCCTCAGCAGCTCAAGCGTCTTCAGCACAAACAGCTCAACACTGAGCCAGCTTCAGCAGCGACGACGCGGGGGGAGCACGTCACTGCCGCCCCCGCCGGCGGGCATCGTTGCGAACGCGGCGTCTGGCGCCGTCAGCGGCACCGTGGCTGCGGACAACGAATCGAGTCACGAGAACACGCCGTCCAACACCGCGCTGCCAGCCGTGACGGTGACGCGGGATGGACGCCCCGTTGCTGGCCAAGGCGCAGCGAGTAACGCGAGTCAGGCACGCTCACCCGCGCAACGGGCGCGGCAGTCCGCACGACTGAGTCAGGAAGAAGCTGTACTCGCCGCACAGGAGGGCCAGGCAGCGATCAAGGAAAGCTCCAAGTGCTTGTGCGGGCTCATGTGAGAACGCACGTCAGCACTCAATGACGTGTCGTTTGGTTTCTTTCGTGAGTTTTTTTTCAGTGTGTGTCTTTGGTGGGATCTTTAACTTCTTTCTTTGTTTCTTTGTTTCCTTCTTTTTGTTTTTTGATGTGCCTCGTTACACATGTCGTTGTTGATGTTGGTGTTGTTTTGGGGGATTTTGTTCTCTCACATCTTTCTTTCTTTCTTTTTTTCTTCACTCCATTGTAGTTGGTGTTCTTGTTTTTTGTCGTTGTTCACTGTCTGTGACGTCCTCTACGGACTACTGGCTCTCTGACTCTTGTTATGGTTTGATTGTTGTCATTTTGCTGATTTGTGTTTTTCTACAACTTCACTTTTTGTGGGTTCTTAACTATTTTTCTTGATTCTTCCATCTTCTGTTCTTTCTTTCTTTCCTCCTTTCTGTCGTTGCTCGGAGGGCGATTCTCCCTCTTCTCTTCGTCACCCCACTACTGTGTGTGATGTTAACAACTGACACGTCAATGCTGATCGTGTCAATCAAAACTCTCGAAATCAACCACACTCGACGTACGTTTATCCGTCCGGGGAGTTTGCGTGAGAAAGCAAATACGAGCACCACCGAATATTGTAAAGCGGTGTGTGTGCATGTGTGTCTGTTCAAGACCTGGACCAGGACTGTGTTGAACTACCCCGGATGATCCCTGCATGAGCGACGTGTGCACACACACGTGCGATGGGAGACATCTTCACCAACATTCAAAGGTGGAGGAGGCGATTGGGATTTACTGAGTGAAACTGGCACTGCGCGTGACCTTTGCACGGGTGTACGCATACACGTACAGCATCACCGTCGGTACTCCTCCCTCCTCCCGACTCCACCAGCCACCAGTTCCACGTTGTTCACAGTTTCCTGTTCTACCCACTCATCTCCCTCATCTCTTCTTCTCTCTGTACTGGCCATCCTCGCGCTCCTACCACTTCTAAAGCCTTTAAAGCCTTTAACGCCCTCCCCACTCACATTCTCTTCATTCCCACTACCGTACAGCGCTCCACGCCTCCTCGCACGCAGCACAATGTCGTCCAACACCACCGCATGCATCACAACAGTCGGGCCTCTGTGCACCGTGTGCCGCACGGATGACGCCACCCTTTGCGCCGGGTGTATCGCTGGTTACACCCCCAACACTGCGGGCACGGCATGCGTGGCGGACACAACCACAACCACAACCACACGCGCGGCCACCCCCACCACCCTCCCGACGACGATCACGAGCGTGGCTGCGGTGCAGACCCTGTACGTGGCGCTCATGACGCTGTGCCTCATCATCGTCGCCATGTTTGTGCGCTGAAGTGGCGGAGGGCAGTGCGCATCCACACGCACGCAATGGCGCCGAACATCGGCCCAAGGCGCGCCTTGTTTTTTTTTTGCTTTTGTTTTTGCACCGTATCGAATGCCTTCGTCTTGCTCTCACGCCATGGAGTTCCGCTGTCCCCGCCCGCTGGCCGAACAAGGAACACAGGCCGCATCTGTCTTCGTTGGAAGCGCCAGCTCCCAGTGTGCGAAATGCAGAGCGAACAGGGCTATTCACGAGCTCATATCAATTCAAAAGAAGCTCAGCAGTGCATTACTATCCCCATTGTTTTTCCTTTTGTCCTCTCACCTCCTTCATTCGCTGAATGTGAACTCAGTGTAGACATCGCCACGCCTCTTTTTGTGATTCCCTGCGGGAACCCCTGCCGTCGGCAGATAGAGGCAAGAGTGCCGGCCGTTCCCGCCACTCTCCACGTCGCATTTGTCTTGCGCAGTTCACTTTTTTTCTTCTCTTTTTCTCTCTCCATTTTTCCCTCTTGTTTTCGCGTTGACTTGGTGTGCCCCGTGTCGAGGCCACCATCATAGTCCACCATTCTGTCACGCAGCGAGCCGTTCGAGTGGCCAACACAGCAACCGCGCGTGCACAAGCGTCTCTTCCACCGACTCGCGAGTGCACTGCGCATCGGCTCAAAGCGTGCGGCTTCTTTATTCATTTTCTCTTTTTTTTGTTTTTCGAACCTGTGGCTCAGACAAACGCAGCTGCCGTCAACGCAGGCAGAAAAAGGCAGGGCTGTGTGCCCTGACAAACCAATCGAAGCCACGCAGCAAAGAAACGCACTTCAGAAGGTTCGATTCGAGCAGCACCACGATATATGCGCAAACAAAGACAATCTGGCAATCTGGTGTCGCATGTGAAAAAAAATACAGGGAGTCTGGCTCCCCCGGTATATGGTTTAAACACAAAAGAACAGCTTTCATGTTCAACAGCGAAGTCGCCGTGGTGTGTACGACGTGCAGCGACTCGTGCAGCCGGTGCCATCTCGCGTCTTCACTGTCTCTGTCGTCTCTTTCTCTCCATCTTGTGGCACGGGGAGAGGGAGACGGTGAGTGAGCTAGCATTCCTCACAGATGCACGTGTGCCTTGTGTGTGTGTGTGTGTGTGTGTGTGTGAGTGTCTGTGTGAGTGTGCACTCAACGAGGTAGCACATCTCTACCTGCCTCTCCTTCCTCTTCCGACCGGGAATGCAGCTCAGCGAGGCGTCCACTCTCGCACCTCCTCCACTCACAGGTGTGCATGCGTCGCGACACCCACCTCCCCGCCACTCACTTCGCGCTCCTCTTCTCTCTGTCTCCTCTTCTCTCTGTCTCACCGTACTGACCATCCTCACGCTCCCACCACCTCTGAAGACTTCAAAGCCTTTAACGCCCTCCCCACTCACATTCTCCTCATTCCCACTACCGTACAGCGCTCCACGCCTCCTCGCACGCAGCACAATGTCGTCCAACGCCACCACATGCATCACAACAGTCGGGCGCCTGTGTACGGCGTGTCAGCCACTGAACCACAGCCTTTGCGCCGCCTGTCAAACTGGCTACCGCCCCAACGCCGCAGGTACGGCATGCGTGATCACATCAACCACAACCACAAGCACGCGCGCGCCGACACCCACCATCCTCCCGACCAGGCACCCCTCGGGTGTGGCTGCGGTGCAGTCCCTGTACGTGGCGCTCATGACGCTGTGCCTCATCATCGTCGCCATGTTTGTGCGCTGAAGTGGCGGAGGGCAGTGCACATCCACACGCACGCAATGGCGCCGTACATCGGCCCAAGGCGCGCCTCGTTTTTCTTTTTCTTTTTTGCACCGTATCGTGTGCCTCACCACCTCTGTTTCGTTCGTTTCATGTGAACTCAGTGTAGACATCGTCATGCCTCTTTTTGTGATTCCTTGTGGAACGCCTAGCGTCAGCAGAATGAGGCACAAGTGCCGGCCGTTCCCGCCACTCTCCACGTCGCATTTGTCTTGCACAGTTCACTGTTTTTTTTTCTCAATTGTTTCCTCTTCTTTTCGAGATTCGCGTTGACTTGCTGTGCCCCGCGTCGGGACCACCATTCTGTCACGCAGCGAGCCGTTCGAGTGGCCAACAAAGCAACCGCGCATGCACAAGCGTCTCTTCCACCGACTCGCGAGTGCGTTGCGCATCGGCTCAAAGCGTGCGGCTTCTTTATTCATTTTCTCTTTTTTTTGTTTTTCGAACCTGTGGCTCAGACAAACGCAGCTGCTGTCAAAGCAAGCAGAAAAAGGCAGGGCTGTGTGCCCTGACAAACCAATCGAAGCCACGCAGCAAAGAAACGCATTTCAGAAGGTTCGATTCGAGCAGCACCACGATATATGCGCAAACAAAGACAATCTGGCAATCTGGTGTCGCATGTGAAAAAAAGTACCGCGCATGCACAAGCGTCTCTTCCACCGACTCGCGAGTGCACTGCGCATCGGCTCAAAGCGTGCGGCTTCTTTAATCATTTTCTCTTCCTTTCGAACCTGTGGTTCCGATAAACGCAGCTGCCGTCAAAGCAAGCAGCACGAGGCGGGGCCACCTGCCCTGCCAAACCAAACGAAGCCACGCAGCAAACAAAAACAACAGGCTTGAGTAAGTTCGACTCGAGCAGCACCACGATATATGCGCAAACAAAGATAATCTGGCAATCTGGTGTTGCATGTGAAAAAAAAATACCAGGAGTCTGGCTCCCCCGGTATATGGTTTAAACACAAAAGAACAGCTTTCATGTTCAACAGCGAAGTACCACGGTCGCCGTGGTGTGTACGACGTGCAGCGACTCGTGCAGCCGGTGCCATCTCGCGTCTTCACTGTCTCTGTCATCTCTTTCTCTCCATCTTGTGGCACGGCGAGAGGGAGACGGTGAGTGAGCTAGCATTCCTCACAGATGCACGTGTGTGCCTTGTGTGTGTGTGTGTGTGCACTCAACGAGGTAGCACATCTCTACCTGCCTCTCCTTCCTCTTCCGACCGGGAATGCAGCTCAGCGAGGCGTCCACTCTCGCACCTCCTCCACTCACAGGTGTGCATGTCTCTCGACACCCACCTCCCCGCCACTCACTTAGCACTCACGTTCTCCGCTTCTCTCTTCTCCTTTTCAACACGTTTAAACCACAACTGAAAGTCTCTCGCTCTACCCCCTCAATAACAACACACAATCTCTCGCACTCAGCAACTACTCCAACACCAACAAAGAAAAAAAAGTTTCTACGACATGTCTACCACGTGCCTTGCTCTCGTCACCAACTGCCGGAGCTGCAGTGTCCTAGACGGCACGCGCTGTGGCGCATGCAACACTGGGTACTACCTAACCGCCTCGAACACCTGCCAGTATGGTTCACTCAGCAGCTCCGCGACGCACGGCTCCGTGACGGAGACGGTGATTATGACCCTGCTGGTGATCATGATGGTCATCATGTTCATGATGCGGTAGACACTGTGCGCACAAGCACGGGCACACGCAATAACAATGTGTGTGTGTGTGTGACCACCTGAAATACTGAAACAGACAAGAAAAGAAAAACATCGGTGGCCCAAGACGCTCTTTTCATAGTTTATTTTACATCCGTTTGCTTTTTTTTTCATTCGTGCTCGCGCTGGAGGGTGAGGTTTCCGTGCCTGTGTGTGTGTGGATCACACCACCAACCTCATGAGGCACATACACGCCTTGTCTCCGCTTTTGTGGAAGAAAAGAGGCGCACTCTTCTCTCTCTCTCTCATCAACGCACCATTGCCCTCTACCTGCCAAATGAACACATGTGCACAGACAAACGCATTTAAAAAAAGTACCGACGAGCTTGCAATTGTTCGCTCATCTTACTGGAGAACTCTACCGATCAAGTTATGTGCAAACAACAGAAATCAAAAAAACATGACAAAAGTGGCAAGTGCATTGTTTCTTTATCAATGTGATGAGTTATTTTTGTGTCTTTTCTTCTCTCTCTCTCTCTCTCTCTCAACCTTTCCGATTGCACGCTCACGCTTTTGCGGCGTTCCGCCCAACATGCGCGCACACACACACACATACCACTGAGACCTCAAACGTGTGTTTGTGTCTGTGTGATGTTGCTTTTGGGTTACCAATGGGCTCTCTCCCGTGCGGCCCAGGTGGTGGCGTAACCACTCAGTCGCACAGAAACAGAGAGGAGAGAGAGAGAGAGAATCATTGACCATACCAGCAATTGCACACATGGCTCGCTGCCAGGAAAACTACTGGGGACGAGGAAAACCCCGCACACGCTCCCTTTTTCTTCCCTCTTTTTCCATTCGCCTTTATGCGCTGTCACACTGACAAGCTCAAAACGCTTTCGCGCGCAGTGGTTTGATTTTCAAGCATTCTTTTCGTCGGTTCGTGGAGGTTGACGGCGGAGTTCTGCAACGTCTTACCAACCTTGGAGTGCTTAGACAGTCAAAAGTAAAAATAAAAAGTAAAATGCCAGAAAGTTGGCATGGGGAGTAGCTAGGACGTGAGGATGGCAAACGTAGACATCAATGAAGACACATCAAAGAAAGAACAAAACAGAAATGGGTAGAAATGGTGAAACTTTGTCTTTCGCTCACTTTCTCTGTGTTCGCGTCTGTGGACTGAAAAGTGAATTCATTTTTTTTTCCAGCTCCCACGTGTGTGTGTGTGTGTGTTTTCTTCTCTGTGGTTTTCTCTTCCTTTTTTCGCTCTTTTTCTTTCCTTTCTTTTCTGAAACCCTATGTTAGACATGACCAGTTCTTTTCTTTTCTTTTCCGTTGCTCAACGAGCAGTATAACTGGTACGGTAAGGAAAACACACGAAAAAAGAAGAAATGCGGATCGAATCAGGCTTTGCAAAGAAACAGGGAAGCAACGCAGAGTGAGTGCGGCATGGCATGGTACGATACGTTTCTCCCTTGATGCCCAGGGTGACATCCTTTCCTTGCGCGTCTGCACACGCGTCGTCGTGATAGGGAGAGGGGCAGCAGAACTCTCACTCGTTTGTTGCTGCATCTCTCTCTCTTTTATTTTCTCCATGTTTGCTTTGGTGCTCGGTGTTTCCGCTCATTCCCTATGCGCATGTGTGTCGACTAGCCTTCACACACCTTCTCCCTCACTCACTCTCTTTCGCTTTGTCTTGCTTCTCGTCTTTCCATCCTTTTCTTCTTCTCATAGCTGCTTGATCACCCAAAAGAACGGAGAAGAACGCATTCTCAGTCAATCAATCAAAAAAGTCTGTTTTATTCAAAAAGACGCGTTTGCAAGAACCATGTTTGCCAAAGACAGCATCAACATCAACCTCGGCCTGGAGAGGTCCAACTACTTGCCTGGTCAGGTTGTCTCTGGCCACATCAGTGTCCACACTCAGAAGGAAACCGAGTGCACAGCGATCAGAGTCAAGTTCACGTGTAAGATGACAACGCGGTTGCGCATCTCGGAGCAGCGGACCAACAATGGCCAGACGGAGACGGAGACAAACACATACGAGGAGGACCAGACACTGCTGAAGCACACAATCACCTGTTATGGCTTTCCCAAGAGCTCTGGCCGTAAGGGTGGCTGCTTTCTGACGCCAGGTACAGCGTACTCGTACGATTTTAACTATCAGATCCCCATCACCGCGCCCGGCACGGTCTCTTACGACCACGATGATGCGGAGTGCTACATTGTGTGGGCTGCGGAGGGGTACGTGGATATTCCGGGCGGCTTCGACGCAACGCAGGGTCAAGCTTTCACAGTCGGCACGCCGGCCCCAACCCGGCAAGCACTCAGCGGCCCCGTTCAGCTTAAGCCCCAGTCACAGGAAGTGTATTCGTGCGGCTGCACCGGCTGCCTCTGCAGCTCAACCGGAGAGCACGTCCACGTGGCACCGATCATATCGCATCCGATCGTCCTCGTCGGTCCGGACACGTACTCGAACAGCGAGCAGGCCAACGTGCTCGGTGTGCGTGTGGAGGTGACGAACGATTCGGAGAAGGCGCAGCTGGCGACGATGCGTGCGACACTGACGCAGAACATTTGCATCACGGCGCAGGGGCACGTCGAGACGTTTGGCGCACGCCTCGGTCAGGTCGAGGTCGGTCCAGATACAGCGTCAGGATCTGTGCAGAAGGAGGAGTTCGCCGCCTTCGCCGGCACCATGCCCGTCTTCCATGACATCGCCATTCCATTCATGCAGGCCCCCCTTTGTAGTGTGTCCACGACGCTGTGCATTGATTTCCCAGGTGTCAAGCTGGACGAGCTCTCTTACACCAACTGCGTGTTCATCGCAACCGCGGAGGACTGCACAGACCAATCGCCACCGATGCCGCGCCCCAACTACTGTGCGACCCAAGAAACGGAGCAGCAGCTCTGACCAATAACACTCAGCGGTTGTGTGTTTTGCCTCTGTCCACGTCTGCTGGTGTTTTGTGTGTGTGTGTGTGTTTACGTCACAAAACAGTACCGCATGAGTGGATGTGTTATGAGGTGTTCGTGTTCCCTCTTCTTTTTTTTTCTTTTTTTTCTGTCGGTGTAGCTCACACGCAAGTAAAACAAGTAAAAACAATCATAACGTGGCGCGCACTACAGCTGCTTATGTGCACCGTCACGGCAACAACAACGCATTTTTTTGTGTGTCAGAACGAAGCGAAACGTCGCGGAATGACAATCTTCCTTGCGCCCGCTACCAACTTCCTCGAGCACCCATCTAGCTGGCCGGTTCTTTTCTCCATTTTCGTATTTGTTTGCGTGTGTTTCCACCTCCTCACTGTTTTCTTTTCCTGTGCTTTCCGCCCTAGATCATCTCCTGTTTTTTTTTCTTTGGTCTCTTACGTTCTTTCTGTTTTTGGCTCTTTTTTTTCTGTCTACATCTCCCCCGCTTCAATGCTTCAATGGTATGTGTGTGTTCTTTCAGACGCCTCGGAAATCAAAAAATCAAAAAGAGAATGATGTTTTTTGCGTTGTTTTGTGTGTGTGTGCACAAAGTGCATGCGCGTGGGCGGCAGTCGCCGTCTAGAAAAAGAGTTCGAAGGTCAGCAGTGGGCGTCTACCGTCAGGCACGTGAGTGTGGTTGTGCGAACGAGACTGCGCACTGTGGCGCGTTGTCCGCGCCGCTCACTTTCTGCTCTTGTTGATGTCAATATGCCAGCCTCCAGCCTGTCTATCCCCTCCCCTCATTTCACCCTCCTCTCTCTCTCTGTGTGTTTCAGCTTCCCTCTTCTTCTCGTTTACTTTTTCGTGCGCGTAGACTCAACAGAAGTTCAAATCTAAAAGCACACTCACACACAGAGAGAAAGACTAGAAATCTTTTCTCTGCAATGTTCGCCAAGGACAAGATCAAGCTCGACCTTCGCGTGGAAAAGCTCGATATCTACCCCGGTGAGAACATCTCCGGGACGCTAACAGTGGATGTATCGGACGAGGTGGAATGCACGGCGGTCCGTGTTCAAGTGTCTGGCACCAGCACCACGACCGTGAAGGTGAGTGAGGGTACGGGCAAAAACCGACGCACCGTGACCTACACAGAGTCACATGACTTCTTCAACCAGGTCTTCACCTGCTACGGCTTCTCAAAAAGCAGCGGGCGGAAAGGCGGTTGCTTCCTCACGCCCGGTGCCACTTACTCGTACAACTTCTCGAGCTTGATCCCGCCTGGTGTGCCGGGGACTGTCACGTGCAACCAGGGTTCAGCCAGAGTGAACATCATCTGGTCCATCCGGGGCTACGTCGACATCCACCATGGCTTCGACAAGGAGGTGATCACGAATGTCTTCGTGCGTACACCCGCCGCCACCGCGCAAGTTTGGTCCAAGGGCACACAGAAGCCGCGTCTCGACCAGGACGTGGCGTCGTGCGGCTGCACGGGCTGCTACTGCTGCGCCACAGGCGAGCACGTCTCCGTCACGCCGAGCGTCTCGCCATCGGTGGTCATGGTCGACTGTGCGACCTACACCAACAATCAGCCCGCCGGTGCGTTCCGGGTCGACGTGGAAGTGGTCAACGGCTCTGCCAAGGTGATGCTCAAGGACGCGCGCATCATTGTGTCGCAGCGGCTCATGGCAAGAGCGCGTGGCCGGACCGTGACCACGGAGGTACGACTGGCCGAAGTGGTCTTGCCGTGCCCAACGACGTCAGCGGATGTGGGTCACGAGGAGTTCGTTGTGTACTCTGGAAACATCGCACTGGGAGCGGGAGCGGCGTCACCATCGATCGCGTCAGATCTGTTTGTCATTACGCATCTGCTCCAAGTCGACTTTCCTCACTCCAAAGTGAAGGAGGGTATCTTTGAGAACGGCATCGTCATTGCGAACGGCGAAGACGCCAGCAATCAGTGTGTGCCGCTGCCACGCTTCTACCCGTGTGGTGACACTGTGATCGAGACCCAGCTCTAGCACACGCACACCGCATAATCTATTCCCGTGGACCGCGGTGATGCCTCTCAACCACACTCTTTGTGGATTTGCTTTCCCATTTTTCTTTTCCTTGCTTCAATCTTTTCTCTCTCCCAATACCCTCCATCTTTTGTTTACCCGCTCTTTTTTAATACACTTGGTCGTTACTTCATACACAAAAACCTCCAACCGTTGGGTCTTTCATATACTGTTTCGTTTTCCCTATCGCTCTGCTCTCCACTTCCTTCACTGTACCGAAGTCTGCAAAGCGTGTTTTTCTCACGGTAAACCCTCCAGGTTTGTCTTCGTTTTTCATCTCTCTCCCTCTCTATCTATATATATATATCGCTTTCGTTTGCTTCTGCTGCCTTTGTCGAGAGGATGTCAAAGACATGAAATAGTCCGCAGTTCGTAACGAGTAGAAGGCCCCTGTTCGCAAGCGTGTTTTGAAGAGAAGCGGTTGACGAGGCTATTTGATTCTCTGTGGGTCTGCGACGCAGCATGGCCTACACACACGCAGAGGGAGACAAGCACAGCAGCGCGCTGCCTGTTTTCCTTGGCCCGCTCATCTTCACAGTCGCTCCACCACCCGTCCTAGCCACTCTTATTTCTCTCTTCCCCCCACCCCCACCCTCCATTCTGTCTGCTCATGCTCTGACTCTGATACATCGCTTTGCAATAAAAAGTCCAGCTCATTTTCTACTTTCTCTCTCTCTCTCTCTTGCTTCTCCTTTCTTTTTCCATTGTCCCCCACGTGCAAAAGAACGCGCTGTCACACGTAAGTCTCTTTCTCTCTCTTCATTTCCTGTTTCTCCTCTTCTTCTTCTTTTCTCCGTTGACCTTTCTCTTCTTGCTTTCTTTGTGTTTACGTCACTCAGAGTACATTTCTTCGCTTCACTGCTTCAACTCTGTTTGCTTGCTCAGTGCTTCTCACTTTGCTTTTTGTTCACTGGCTTGCTTGCCTTGTTCCGCCACACACACACACACACACACACTCCATTTTCCATTCTCAGCTCTTCCCCCTCTGTGCAATGTTCGCGAAGGACAGCATCTGCTTGGAGCTTTGCGTCGACAAGGATGACTACTACCCTGGCGAGACGATTCTGGGTACCATTACCGTTCACGTCTCAAGCGAGACCGAGTGCTCTGGCATTCGAGTGTCCATCCGCTGCGTCGCCGACACCACGGTCCAGGTGACGGAGCACCAAGGTGGTGAGCAGCGCACCGTCACCTACAGAGACTCTGAAGATTACGTTGAGCACTACATCAACTGCTACGGCTTCTCGAAAAGCAGCGAGCGCAAGGGCGGCTGCTTCCTCTATCCCGGCAACGAGTACACGTACAACTTTGCCTATCCCATTCCCCTCAACGTGCCCGGATCGGCGCACTACAGCAGCATGAGCGCAAGCTTCAACGTCGCGTGGCTGCTGAAGGGCTACGTCGACATTCCCAGAGGGTTCGACAAGAACAGGGAGATCACCGTCTTTGTGCGCACACCCGCGCCGTCCTCGCAGATCTGGGGCCGTCCGCTGGCGCTGCCACCGCGCTCCCAAAACGTCGCCTCGTGTGGCTGCACGGGTTGCTACTGCTGCGCGACAGGCGACCAGATCTCCGTCGCGCCCGTCATCACACCCGCGGTCGGACTCGTTCAGTGCAACGGCTACACGAACGGTCAGCCCGCCGGCGCACTCCGCTTCGACGTCGCGGTGGACAACGTGGCGGAGGGGCTCTCGTTAAACGACGCGCGTGTGGTGATTGAGCAGCGCATCACCGTCACGGCGCGCGGGCGATCTCGTGTGGTGACCGGCCACATCTCCGAGTCGCGTCTCTCCCGCATCAGCCCCGGCGGGTACAACAGCGGCGGTGGTTATGGCGGCGGCGAGTACGGCAGCGCAATGGACTTGGGTGCACAGCGCGCCGCCAGCTCCTCTGTTGTCTTCAGCGGTACGGTGGCCCTCGACCCGAAAGGCACCATTCCGTCCATGTTCTGCAACCTCATCATGATTGAGCACTCGATTGAGATTGACTTCCCGCATTCGAAGGTCAAGGAGGGCTTGTTTGAGAACGCGCTGACGATCGCGAACGGCGAGGACGGCTACAATCAGGTCTGGCCGCTGCCACGTCGCTATCAGATGGTCCGCACATTCACCGAAAACACACTTTAGCGCCGTCTCTCTGTTTCTCTCGCATTCTCTGTGCGTGTATGCAGATGTATGCATTCGCATTTATTCATTCATTCCCAACCTACCACCACCACCACCCCCCCCCCCAAAAAAAAAACTCTCCACAGCGGGAATAAAGCATAGTCATTCTCTTATATCTCATATCCATCTCGTTTGTTCGTTTGTTTATATTTACTTCACCGCGTCTTTCTCTCCTGTTCGTGATGCTGTTGACGCACAAACCAAAAAGAATGATAGTAATGTGAACGCGCTTCTTTGAATGAGGGGCGCGACACGCAGTAGCGACCTGCACGAGAGAATCTGTTCTGCAGTGGGCCTGTCGATTTCTTTGCTAATCATCATTCCAGTCACGCATTGCCTTCGATGCTATGCGCGAGTGAAGGTGAGAAATTTTTTAAAAGACACTTTCCCCGGCACGTGAAAGAATAAAGATGGTAGTCGAATGTTGTCTTTTTTTCTTTGTTTTAGAGTTGTGAATAACCTTCCGTCACTGGCGCCAGTCCAACTGCTTCTTTCTTTGTAAGGCTGCGAATGAATGCGCATAACCACCCTTTTTTGTTGTTTGTTCTCTTCTTTTCGTTTTCGCGTTCATCTTGCTTTCCACCACTGATCAGTCTACTCGATTATGGGCTATCATCTTTTTTTTCTTTTACATTCTTTGTTTTGTTTCCCGTCTTCTTCTTCTTTGTATGAAGCAACTGCTGTACTAACGTTACTACATTTCTCTTCTTTTTCTTCGCCTGGTGCTCTGCATCTGTGTATAGTGCCGCCACACATCTCTGACGACGTGAGGCGAAGATAAAAACATAAAACGTAAAAACGTACGCTTGATAAAGAAGCAAGGGAGTTGGTGGCTTTAGCGCTGTTAGCAACGAGAGGACGATTGTTTCTCGTTTGGTGCTCTTCCTTCTTCTTCTGCTTCTTGCTTAATTGACACAGCCGGTGTCAACTATTCAGTGTCTTGTCTCTCTGCACCTCAGTATGTATGTCCGTATGTATGTCAGTATGTATGTATGTATGTGTGTGTGTGCGTGTGTGTGTGTGTGTGTGTGTTTGTTTGTGTGCCTCCTCTCATTCAGGCACTGAGACAAACGTGAGCATGAGGACACGTCAAAGCCCGGCTCGTACTCCCGTTCTGTGTTGCTTCCGATTCATTTCACTCACTCCCCTCTCTCCCTCACCCCCTCCACTTCTATTCTGTCTTGCCACTTCTCCTTTTGAGAACAGTTTTCTCACCAAAAAAGAACAGTTCGGAGCACATTCACTCAAAACACCTCCCCACTCAACAAAACAAAACAACAACAACAACACCTACTCAAAAAAAAAACCAACAACAAGATTTCTTCAAGCAGAACAGTAACCGTAATTGAAAGCACGCACATGGCTTCTCTCAACGCTGACTACCCTGTCGAGAAGGACGTTCATCAGATCGAATCTGAGAAGCACCAGGAGCGCATGCGCGGCCGCCGCCTCCGCCGTGTCATCTACGTGTACGATGAAGAGGACAACAACGAGGATGATGTTTGCGTGGAGCGCGAAACTGTGAACGAGCCCGTGTACTCTGGTAAGGAGGAGATGGAATGCGTCAAGATGGTTGGCGATAGTGAAGTGTCTCAGGAGAAGCGCCTGGTGGCCAGCAAGGGCCCGCACTGCTGCGAGTGCTGCCAGAACAAGAAGCCCATCTCTCCCAGCAACCCCCGCATTGGTTCCCCGACTCCTCTTGGTTTCTACGCCTTCGGTATCACAACGATGCTCTACAACGTCCACACCGCGGGCATCACAACGCACAACATGGCCACTCTTGGTCTTGTCATGTTCTTTGGTGGCCTTACGCAGTTCGTCTGCGGCTTTTTTGAGCTGATCAACATGAACACCCTCGGCTGCACCATCTCCGCCACTTACGGTGCCTTCTGGATGGCGACGGCATACATGTTCAACGTTCCGGTCGACCCCGACTCCGTCCTCGGCCTCACGCAGGGTGCTACCAGCGATTACCTCGGTGGCTTCTTTCTCGCTTGGTTCTTCTTCGCGGCCAGCTTGTTCGCCTGCGCCTTCACGGACTCGACCCCGCTTCTCGGCAAGCTTCTCTTCTTCCTGGTGCCCCTCAACTTTCTGCTGCAGGCTATTGGCCAGTTCGCGCTGGTCATGACGCTCGTGAAGGTGGCTGGCTACATCGGTATTGTCATGGGAGCTTTGGCGACCTATCTCGGCATCGCATTCCAGATGCGTGATGTCTACGGCCGCAGTATTCTGCCCCTGATTTTCATGAAAGGGTTCCGCATCGTCGGGCTGTAAAAAAAGAGAATACAAAAAAGAAGGAGCGGTGAAAATAAAAAAGGAACAAGATCACACGTGCGGAGAATGAACGGCGCCGCAATACGTCTGTCGTCCCCCCCCCCCCTCCCAATCCGTCTCTTCTGCCCTCATTGTTTGTTTCTTTGTTTGTTTGCGTTCCCTTCGCCCACAAAGCTGGTTTCTCTTCCCCCTCCTTCTCTCTTTGCAGTTGGACACTAACTCTTTCCCTCTCACGCTTGAATGGGTGCTATTGTTTTTTTTGTGTGTGTTTGCTTTCTTTGGCAAGTTGATGCCCCCTCCTTCCATCTCATCTTTGGTTTTTTAGTTGTTTCTCGTTTAACGGGTTTAATCACATGTGTAACGGGGCTTCGTTTTAATGCACCATATTGGCCACCCAACGCACACACACCCTTTCCTTCCTTTTCCTTCTCCACTTTTTTCATTGTTCCTAAGCGTAAATTCAACTCATTTGTTGTTTTTTCACACTCTTTCTCTCCCTTTCTCTTCTCGTTCTTTCATTCACTCTTTCTCCCAGTAAAGGACGCACTCACAAAAGCAGCGCAAACTCGCCATCACACACACTTTAGTCAGTCGTGCGAACCTCCTTTTTTTCAGCTTGTTTCGCGCCTTTCTGTGTTGTGATGTGTTCGTGTGCTGTCTCTGTTGGGAGTCAAACACAAAAAAAGACGGAAACATTTCATCACATCAAGATTCTTTCGTCTTGCAAATTCAATCCGTCTCTCTACTACTTTTATCCTGTAGTTTTCTTTCTGTTTTTTTTTCTTGGTGACCTGACTCAACGAGTAATTCTTTTTTTTGGAGGGTCCACACCAAAAAATAACAACAAGCAAATAATAACACGCGTTGTGGTGTCTCTTTCCCACCCAGTATAGAAACGTTTCTAACAAAAACATCAGATAACAACATCAAAATCAACAACAACAGTAAAAAAAAGAAGAAAAGAGAAAGCCCCAGTATATGTCAGTGTATATGGTGGCACAGACTCCGTTGAAAGCGGTATCGTGCTGCTCTGTGGTATATACGTATGCGCGACTAGTGACCTCCTTCTCTTTCATTCCCTGCACGCCGTCCCGCTTGGCTCCGTTGCTCGACGAAGAGATGCACGTAACTGCTTCTCTCACGCAATGGTGTGCCTCTCTTGTGCCACGCGCATTCGGAGCTCGCGCCTACTCTCCACTCTTCGACTTCTCTATCATTCACTTTACCGTTTCTGGTCTCACTCGCTTGATATTTGTGTTCCTTCGTCTGTGAACGCGCACTCGTCAGCACGATTCCTGATAACACTCAGATTTTTAACTTTTTTTCAGTATTTTCCGGTCACACTCTCTGCACCCAACTGCTCACACTATCTCGCGTTATTGCTCAACTTGTGCCTTCCTGGTGGCTCCGTTCTCTTTTTTTTCTTCTTCCTTTCCCCGTGTTTGAATCAACGTGGAAGGCCAAAAAAAAGAGAATACACGGACGCACACCAACGGAGAACACAGTGACGAGATTTTTTTTGTGTCGCGTTTAACTTGCAGAAACAAAAAAAACGTAAACAAAACTCTTGTTTAGAACGACAATTTTTTTTTTCGGTCTCTTCCTTTTTTACCCGACCTTTCTCTTCTGTCGTCCTCCTCTTTTTTTCATTTCTCTTTTTTTTTCTCGCTTCCCCTTCTTTTTTTTCCTCCTCCTCTGTCTGCTTCTCTTCGTGCACACACAGAGAGAGGAATGTCAGATGGATCAGGACTGCGCTCTAGCAGCGAGTCGCGACACGCACGCGGTGTCGTGACGCCGCATGATCTGGACAAGGTGACCTACTTCGCTACCGCTTTCAACAGTCCGCCACAGGCGTCGTCTCTCACGTCGTATCCTGGGCTCCCTGGACGACCGGGTGGTGTGGCCAGCAGCCATCACAGCCCTCACAGCTACAGCAGCCGCCACAACTACAACCGCAACAACAATAACGGTAACCAGCTGCTGGTCAGCGCGCCGTCGTCGGGTTGGGTGACCCCACGTGGCCTCCTTTCCCCGACGTACCCCACAGCCGTGACCCCGCGTGTGCTGGAGCCTCTTGATGTTGTGGTGAGTAAGAAAAGCACGCACCTCAGGCCCAGCCCCAGCAGTGAGTTCAGCCATGGGTCGGATGATTCGAGCAGCTCCGTTGAAGCCAGCTTCTCTGACACCCGTCATGGTGTGGTGCTTTCTCCTGGTGTCAGTGGGCGCCGTAACGATGCACGCATCTCGCCGTCTGGGCTGCTACTGCCGCAGTTGCCGCACTCACCAGATCCACGAAGCCTTCCGACAGTTAAAGTGCCGCCACCACAGCCGGTCTCCGCGTTCGCGTTTGCCTCGCCGCCATCGACGCTGTACACGGCGAACAGCGCCGCCTCGTATCCGCACGGCGGTGCCAAGCCAAGTAAGTACCTGTTCTCACTCTCCAGCGCCAGCTCGCAGGAGGGGCACACAAACGATTTTGTGTCTGTCAACTCAATGTACAGCCCTGACATACACACCACCCCGAGGCCGATGCGTCTGCCTCTCATCAGCACGAACGACGATGCCCTGTCGATGGCGATGATGAACCGCCAACTGAACCTCCCGGACACCTCCTCGGCGCAGAGCGGTGGTGGTGGTGGTGGTGGTGAGGCGGCGGACGTCTCGGTGCCGACTGCGGGGGCGAGCAACGTGCAGCGCTCCTTGCTCAACGCCGTGCAGACCCTCGAGATGCATCTCAAGGAAACCACGCCGGTCGCGTGGATGCAAGCCAAGCTCTCTCTGTCCGACGCCGCGGCGGCTCCGCTGAGTGTGAGCGAGTCCAAAAGTGAGTTGGCTCTCTGCGAAGAGGAGCGCAAGGCGCTGCTGTCCATGTGCACCATGATCGAGCGCCGCATTGCTGACGGTTCATCCGGCCCCCAGGTCCCACAAAGCAACCACAACAACAACAACAACAACAACAACCGTCCTGAGTTGGTGAAAGCTCTTAGCCTGAGTGAGACGGTGAGTGTGCCGCTGACAGCCAAGCACAGCCAAAGTGGATTCGGCGAGTGCGATGCGGGCCTCACGAGCGCGGCGAGTGTGTCTCCTGCGACGGGGCACGTCACACCGTCCCGCAATGAATTCATGTCGACCGAAGACACGATGATCACCAGTCCCGCCTCCGTCATGCCGCCCATGGCTGCCACCGCGTCCAACAACAACACGACGAACAACACCACACCAAGCTCCGATACCCTCGCGAGTAGTGTCGCCAGCTTTGGCCGCGGCTTCTCCAAGGGTGTGACAGACGCGATGGCGAGTAGGGAGCACGCCGCGCACCGCGTCTACTGTGCAGCGGGCCGCACACTCATGCTGCTGGATTCCTGGCAGTACATCACGACCCATTGCTACGAAGCGTTTGCGGATATGCTCTTCGCAGAGCTGCTCAAAGCCAACCCGCCGTACAGTCTTTTGTTTGTCGGGAAAGACATTCGGCACCAGGCGCTGATGGTGATGGACATGCTCGGTCGTGCTGTCGTCGCCTTCGTCGACCCGACCGAGATGATGGATCTGATGGGTGAGCTCGGTGCACGCCACCGCCTCTACGGCATCACCGTTGACCACTACAAGGCCATGGAGAAGGCCTTCTTCCTCTCTCTCGAAACGCTTGTGCCGGACGAGTCCAGCCGGGGCGAGACCGCGTGGAAAGGTTTTTGGGCGACCACGATCGAGCTGCTCGGACTGGGCTCGCGCAGCCTGCGTGGCGACCACTACGACGGGCTCCGCAAAACGCAGTGGATTAACGAGGTGCAGAAGCTCTTCAAGGCGATGCGACCGCTGGAGGAGGCGGGACCGGAGAGTCTGCGTCGACACATGTTTGCCCTGACGATGTACGAGATCGCACTCGAAGATCGCCCGGAGCTGTCCGCCTTCTCCAACATGGCCACGGTTCGTACCGGCGACCGCCTCATGAACTCCGTCTACTACATCGTCGAACATCTGACGGACGAAAACACATCGGCGCTGGAAGAGTACATCAAGCTTATCAGCGCACGCCACGAGGAGTACGGTGTGGATGCCAAGGCCCTGCAGGACTTCTCACCCTACTACGTGGAGACCGTGCAGCAGTTCCTGAAGAGGCTGCCGGAAGACGCCTTCGCGGAGCTCTGGAACGCCAAAACCTCGCGCCATTTGCTGTCGTTCTGGAACTTTCTGATCGAACGGTGGGCGGATGGGTTCTCCAAGAAGCGCGAACGCACGGCTCTTCTGCAGGGTCTCGACCTCGACGGCACGCACGCCATCACGTTCATCTTCACGGACATCGAGAAGTCGACCTTGTTGTGGGAAAAGAACAGCGACACGATGGCCGCGGCTGTGCGCCAGCACCACGCCGTCATCCGCAGTCTTATCGCCGATAACGCCGCGTTCGAGGTCAAGACCGTTGGTGACTCTTTCATGATTGCGTGTAAGAATCCCGCGGTGGCGCTCAAGATCGCGATGGGCATTCAGCTCGAGTTCATGCGCTATCCCGTCACCTCCGGCTTCTCCATGTGCGACGGCGCCGTCGGCACGGGCGAGGCGCGCTGCTGGCGTGAGGACTCGCTGCGCGTTCGCGTCGGCGTCCACATGGGCACGCAGGCCACGCCCGTCTACGATGCGGTGCACAACCGCTACGACTACTACGGCCCGGTTGTCAACTGCGCGGCGCGTGTGGAGGCGGCCGCGGCGGGCGGACAGATCCTCATGACGCGTGAGTGTGTCACTGAGTTGGTCAATACCCCGGAGTTCAACACGTACGCCGTGCCGTGGCAGTTGCGCACGTTTGAAAACGTGGACGTCACACTTGACAAGGGCAGCTCGGGGCGCCTTCGTCGACGCACCACGTTCAACGCCGACCGCACGATGAAGGATTTTGTCTTCTTTTACGAAGGCGGTGCGCTTGAACTGCGCGGCATCGCGCATCCCGTCGAGGTCGTCTCTGTGGTGCCACGCGAGCTCAACGGCCGCTCCTTCCCAGGCCAGGGTCGACAGCTGACAATCGAGGAACTGCAAGCCAAGTCGGTCGACACCGCAGTGGAAGCGTGAAATCAGAAGGAAAAATAAAATCATGCCTTGTTTTGTTTTGTTTTTGAGTATAGAAAACGTTTAGCGCGAACGGTGCAACGCGCTAAGCGTTGAGTGAAGAACACACAAAAGAAGTGTGCGTCAATAACTTCATGCTTCAGGCATCACCCAAAGGGTTTTCTTTGCTGCTCAACAGAGCTGACAACGTGTTTTGAGGCTCATGAATTGCTCCACGTTTTTCTTTTTTTTTGTTTGTGTGTTATTTGTCGGTCTTACTTTTGCAATTTTCGGTATGCCGTCCTCTTCTTTCTCCATTTTGTTTCCTTGTTCTTGTTTCTCCTGAGATTGCATACCCGTTTCTTTCCTTTTTCACCTCTGTTATGGAGCAGCTGTGGCTATGTGCTTTCTCTCGGCGCAGCCATGGCACTCTCCACAGACGCAGTATTTGGTTTTCTACGCACGGTATACAGTGGTTAATCAAGTTTCATGGTCCTCTTTTATTTTGTTTTGTTTTTGTGTTTTTATTTGTGATATGATGTTCTTTGTGTGTTATCTTCAGGCGATAAGCCATTTCTTCTCTCTCTTTCCAATCGTTTTCTTCTCCATTTTTTTTTTGCTCTCACAAGACTCCCATAGAGAGCCCATTCACCAACGACAGTCTGGTGTACGTTTTTTGTCAGTTGAGCACACGCACGCACGCCTGTAATTGCATTAAAAACGATATGTTCACACAGAAAAAAACTTTTTAACGAGTAGATCTGGACGCCTGGCAAAAAAAAATGGAAAAACTAACTGTGACGTCTTTTGTTGTTGTTTCCTCCTTTTGTCAAGGGTGTAGGAGCTCCTAATCATCTGTGTGAATATATCTTGTGTGTTGTGTGCATGTGTGTACTCGGGGCCAGCCACGCATGGCGTGGTGTCGGAACCGAAAAAAAAGTGGGGGATGAGTTTGGCCGCATTCTCGGTCCCTTTTTTTGTTTTTTGTCGTTCCGTTGGGCTTTTTATTTTGTTCTTCTGTTTTTGTTTTCTCGCTGCATTCCGTATATATCAGGGTTGACCACCACTTGATATTGATGGAATGGTAACTACTCGATGTAAAAAAAAAGGAACTGTTATTTTGGCTACCAGTGACTTTTGCCTTTCTAAAAGTAAGTAAACTTTGTACATTAAGGGTCTTACTTTTTTTTTCCATTTCTCTCTTTTTTTCTTTGTTTACTTCACATCCTGCCAACATACTTACGCATTTTTGTTTTCCACGTTCTTGTCCTGTTTCATTTATATTTCGCGGATCCTTTTTTTTTCCAGCCTGTGTTCTGCGTTTAACGGACGCCCATGTAGTCTACTCTCACCATAACATGGTTGTTAATGGCAATTGTGTCGCTTTTTTAAATTGCGTGATCTTCATTGCTAACTCTTTTTTCTCACAACACTCGAACATGTTTCTTACATCTTACTCACTGCGCTCACTCTCTTCTTTTTGTTGTTGCATCTCGCTTTCTTTCCGAACACAATCCTACTATCCGAAGACACTTTTTTCAAACAGAGCTTTTTTCTTCTCGGTTCTCAAATGTGTGCGACTTTTCTTTTTGGTATTTTTCATTTGCCCACGATGCTGCGCCCATACATACTTCCTATGCTGTCGTTGTTGTTCTTGTTGTTGTTAAATCGTGGTGTTCTTTCACGTTTTTTTTCTGTTTCCAATACGAGAGGCTTTTTGGTCTCGTGGACTCTAGTTGCTGGTCCATGTATACAGCCTTTGTCTCTCCAGCGCGGCGATATCAACTGTGCACACACTCGCCAAGCACACACGAAAGAGATGGAGAGAAGAGAGACGCAGAACACGAATTGAAAGATACACTAGTCCCGCAATTCTTCTCCAATTTGTGTGTGTGTGTATGTGTGTGTGTGTGTGCTTTAAAAATGCAGTCAACTTTAAAAACATGGTCAAACGTGGTTACTTCTGGCCACGGATTTTTGTTCTTTATGTGCGATGCTTTAGCTTTGCTTGCGCTTCTCTCTCTCTCTCTCTAGGGAAAAAAATCCCATGTTGTTCCTTTCCTCCCACCTCCCTTCGTTACTTCACTCCAACTTCAACAATTACGAGGCGAAGGAGATCTCAATTGATTTACGCAAAAGGAACGATTTCGATAAGAAACCAACAAATACTGCCGTCACGTTTGATACATTGATTCTCAACAGTTTTTTCTTCCCTCAACAACGCTGCGTATGCATTTGGTTATGTATCGCAATACAATTGGTTGATCGATGTGATGTTTGTCTGTCTACCCATGTGGACGTTTCTCCATTTTCCTTTTTTTCTTTGTCATTGCTCAGTCACAACAGCTGTTTCTTTTTTCATTATCGTTGTGCGCACAATATCGCAGTGTTTTTTGTGTAACTCTTTTTTTAATTTTTTTGTTTTGCCTGTTTCGTTTTTTTCTCCTTTATGTGTGCACGTGGGGGGCGCGACTCCCCGTACTCTGCAAACAATGAAACAGAACGCTTGCTTCTCTGGGCTTACCATGGAACTAGTTTAAGTAGTGGATAATATCTCGTCATATAAACCAAGACAAAAACCAACAACTACAAAAAAATGGGAAAAGAAAGAAAACACGCTCGTCAACGAGGCGAGAAACGGGTCCGTTGCTGTGTGGCAGAGGTGTGCGTCACGCAACACGCACAATACCCGCCTTGTGGATGCACAATTGCAGAGAGAAGCGAGCACGCCTGTGCACGTGTGCTTGTGTATGCGAGAGAGAGAGAGAGAGGGTGTAAAGGCCGCGGTGCTGCCGCGAGCCGGTCCCAGACGCGTTCGCACTGATTTGTCAGAAGCACGGTGCCGAATCGACATGCTCTTCTCTTCTTCTTCTTCCTTTTGTTGTTGTTTATTCCTATCATCCTCCACCTACTTCTCTCTACCTCTCTCTTCTCAATCGGACTCAATAAAACTGGATCGTGCACGTACAGGCCGCCGCTTCCACATCTAACAGACAGACAAGACCCACTTTCGCACACAGATACAAAGAACCAGTGGTTGCCACTCGGGTTCATTCAGTTCTCTCATCGTCAATAGATCATCTCCCCACTCGCGAGATCACTTCTGATAAGTTTGACCTTTTTCTTTTCTTCACTTTTTTCTAGATTCATAAACTCAGATTCCTCTTACTTTTTGTGGCTTTCGCTTTCCCCTCTCTGCCTAGCTACTCGTCTCTTTTCGTCCTCCTCTTTACAAAGCCAACAGAAATAGAGCGGCATTCATCTGTCTTACTCCTGCCGATTCATCGCACGACACATACACAGTCGCGAACAGAACATGCCCCGTTTGCTCTCCACTGCTCTGCGCACCTCCGGTGATGCGATCGCCAAAACACGCGGTTCAACGTCTGCAAACGTCGAGCCGTCCTTCTCCCCCTCCTTCTCACATCCTCACGCCGATGCAGAGACTGTGTTCTGCGATGAGGAGAACGACGGCCGAGTGCACAACAGCATCGGCTTTGCCGTGCCACCGCTGTCGCCGCACGCCTCGTTCACACACACATCGCTGCCACAGCAGCACATCGTCGAGGGTGGGAGTGACCTCTACGTATTTCTGCCGCAGATCCACAGCGCGTGTGCCGCGACAGGTGCACCCCCACCAGAAGCAGAAGCAAGAGCACGCGCTGACCTCGCACAGCAGCAGCCTCTCCCTTTGCCTCAACCCAACATATCCGGTCGAGCGCAGAGTTGGGCTGCTGCTCCATCCTGCGCGCCATTCAGCATCGCGATTGAGGACACGTCCGTGCTGCGAGTGCCCGTGACGTTGTCTGCACGCGCGCTGCCCAGCACACGCGACCACGACGTGGCGATCAACCTCTTTCATGCCACGACCCCGACAACGACGCAGCGATCTGTTGAATTGAGCAGCAACAACAACAACAGCGACAGATCAGAGGCCTCGTACATTCGCTTCACGGGCACGTGGGAGGTGCTGTGTATACCGCACGTACTCACGGCTGACGCTCAGCACCGCCTCCACAACGAGCTCGCGCCACTACCACGCGACAGCATGCCCAGCCCCGCGCATCGCACCTCGCACAACGACGGTGACGGTGGTCATGGCGATGTCTTGTCAGAGGAAGACGAGCGGGAGGCAGCGGCAGCGGGGTTGAATACCGCTCCCGATGGCGGCGTTGGCGATGAGGCCGAGAGTGAACCCGATGCGTCAGCTGGTGCGGCATTCATGCCAACAACAACAGCAACATCAACGGCACCGATGCGGCTGCACAACGCACGCCAGTGCACCTCATGCAACGATGCAGCGCGTGCAGGGAGCCTGAAGCGCCTCCGCGAGCCCTCGTGCCACGACAAGGATGGCGTCGACGACGCCGAGAACAGCCCCCTTGTGGAGGAGCGCGATGTGCGACGGGCGTTACGCGAGGATGGCTTCGCTCGCTTCCAGACGCTGCACGCGACGTGCCATCGCGTCGTCGGTCGTCATCGCCGCACGGCACAGTCCGTCGGCACGTTCACCACACGCGCCGTGACCTCCGCCACAGCAGCCGCGGCGCGCCCTTCTTCTTCGTTTTCTTCGTCTTCGCCGTCTTCGCCATCGTACGCGGTTCAGTTTGGCCTTCAAGCGCACTGGCTCACCTGCCGCCTGCCGCCTGACACGACAGAACAGCTGCTGGCGGCACTGCTCAGACAGATCGGCGAACGCACACGTCCAGCCGTGATGGTGCCGTTTTGGATTGCGTGTTTCGCGCACACGCACCGTGTGTACGCACCGCTGCTGACGCGCCTGACGGCTGCTCACGCGACACAAGAGGCCTCGTGCGGTGTTCACCACGACAGTTCCGAGTGTCGTTACGGCTGCCCTTATGTCTCGCTTCACTGGCCTGTGTGGGTGCCAACGCTGGCAGCCAGTCTCGGCATCCTCAACGCGCTGCAGGCGGCGGCCTGGTCCGTGGTAGGCGATCTCGTCAAGGCCCTCGCGGCCGAAACGCGCGTCTGCCCTCTCAGCACTCAGCCCACAACAACAACAACAACAACAACAGAGCATGTGGACGAGTCTGTCATGTCGTCCGCGGCGTTATCACTTGCGCATTTCACCGATGCGGTGCTGTCTCCGTCGCGGCAGTGGGCAGCGCTCTCAGTCGTGCAGTCCCACCTCCCTTTTCCTGTTCACCGAGCAGACCTGGCTCGCTATCCGCCTGCACCTCACCAGCAGCAGCCGCGCGGTCTGAGCGAGGCAACGCAGTGCGCGCTGCGTCGGGCGGTGGAGTGGCCGGCTGCTATCACCGGGGCGGTCGATTCATCCTCGTCCTCTTCTTCCTCATCCACAGTGACCCCACACGTGTGGTATCCTTCTCTTGTGGAAGTCGTTCACTACCTCGCGCTGCGTCTGGTGTCGAGCTACCTGCCGCACGTGGCGACGCAGCTGCAGGGCTTTCTGTCACTTCGCATGCAACAAGCTATGCCAGATGACGCATCCACGGCACAACAACGAACAGAGAGTGGCGGTAATGAAGCCGACCAGGCAGTGGCAGCAGCAGCAGCAGCGGCGGCGACGACGGGTGTGTTGTCCGCGGCGGTGGCGCGCACCGTGGCGCGTGGCGTGATCGACACCATCCCGCGCCTGGCTCTCTGGAAGACCTTCTGGCAGTCGCGTGACGGCAGCTTCGAGACCGGTGCCGATGCGCTTCGCATCTCCGTTACCGTCTCGCAGTGGTCGATGCGTGTCTTTCTCTGGCTTCTGCTCCCCACCACACCGGACAGCACCGGTCCCGGTAACGATGTCGACACAGTTGCCCTCCTTCTTGCCGTCGTGCCGGGCCTCTGCCGTGATTTTCTGAACAACCAAGAGCAGCACGCCGTGCTGTCACGCGGCTTTGAGGCGCTCGCCAACGCACCGGCGGCATCGTGCGCAGACGCTGCGTTTCGGCTCCTCGTGGCGGTGCTGATCAGTCACCCACGCGCAAGTGCAAGCGAGACTCGCGATCCCACCACCGCGCAGGCCATCGTGTCCGCGATGTGGGCCGAGTGGCTCGTGCCGCTGGGCCACACGCTGGACACGAGCGTAACTTTGGATCACCTCCTCGCACGCGTGGGCGCTGCGCTGCGCGTGCTGCGATCGCAGCTCCACGCGCTCTCCGCCGCCAACATCGCCGGCAACGAGGAGTCGGGTGGCCGCACCACGGCCGCCGAGGAGACTGCGAGTACTGTCGATGCTGGCTCGTCACTCTTCTTTGCGGCTGCTTCTGCCGCGCCATCGGCGTGCAGTGGTGGGCCTTTGAGTGGCGTCGACGTCGCCGCCGCCTGTTCCTCCGTGCTCTTTGAGATGACAGAGATGAACCGCGGCACGGTGTGGCCGAGGCATTCCTGTCCGTGGTTGCACGACGTGCACCGGTGCGACGTACGCGATCTGCGCGCGTCCTTGCACGGTGTGCGTCAGCGCGTTGATGCGGAAAGGCACGCAGAGCGGCGCACTGGCAGCCTCATCACGCGTCACGCGGCTGCTCGAAACGAAGAAGACGACGAGGACGGAGCCGAGAGGCCTGCGGAGTGCCTTCAAGAAGCACTGTTTGACAGCCACGATGCGCTGATCGACGACGACGAGGAAGAGCAGGATGCGGACGCTGCCTCGTCGAACACCAATGAAAGTCAGGAAGACGAGTACTTCTTCGCTATGCTCGCGGATGGTGGCACGTGGGCATCCTCTCAGCAGAACGCACAACCAGATCGTTCAGCACGCGAGTCGGGCACATTGCGTGCGAGTCAAGCGAGTTCAACCGCGGTGGTGAACGACAGCTACTCTTCGAATGACGACGAGGAGACGCTCAACGGAGAAACGCTGCGCACCGCCTCAGCCTGATATCCCTGGAGAGTGGGGGAGGTCAGAGGCTGGAAGAGTGATGCACGACAGCATTGCCCTATTCTTGTGTGAGAGGACGAGAGAAGAGCTTTGCGTGCGTCTCGTTTCTGATACCACTCTTGTGTTTCATTTGTTTGTTTATTTCCCTTACTGCTCATTTACTGTTTTTTTATTGTTCTTATTCCTGAAACTCTGCTACAGACACGATTCCTATCTATTGCCAGACACGGGCTCCGAGATTTGACTCCCTTTTTTTCTTCAGACTCATTAAAAAAGCAAAGCACAGAACAAAACGAAGCGAAACAAACGTAATCAGTGCTTGCATTCAGACAGAGAGACAAGCAAGGTGTGCAAGCATGCGAAGTCACGTGTTCCCATTGCTGATTGCATGAGAATGAAAGAGGAAGAGGCAGGCAGAGAATGCATCGCCTGGTCTCTCTCATTCACCCGGCATTTCATATTGCTTTTGGGGGGCTTTGGGCGTTCTGACTTTCCCCACCCCACCCCCATCATACTCCAGCACTTGCCCAACTCGCTGTACTACTNGGAAAACGGAAGGAGGAATGAAAAAGAGGTGCATCTGTTTGTCGCCACGTCGGGATGACTTACGGTTGACCCGTTTCTCCTTTGCTTTCCAGACCCACAGTCTCACCCAGGACGTATCTCCCGTGTGATCACGGATGTGTTTGTTTCAGTTTCCCCTTCTGTGTGCGTGAGACGCGCCTGTTTTGGGGGGTAGGTTGGCTGCTAGTCGACGAGCGCTCTCTGCCACCGTCCCTCCGCATTTCGTACCCCCATCACTGCACGCTCGCTTCGAGAGCACACTCACCCCCATCACCCCAATGCGCCTTCACACACATACTACATGTCGCTCTCTGTCTCCACTCCCTCATCGCTGTCGTGCGCCTTTCTCGCATCCCATTCAACGATTCTGACTACCCCTCCACAAGAGTTTCACCCCTTTTTCTTTCTTTTTCTTTTTCCTTGCGCTTCGCAATGTCCAACGAGACCCTCGCTTGCACGTACGCCGCGATCCTGCTGCACGACGCCGGTGTCGCCGCGACCGCCGACAACATCGCCGCCGCCGTCAAGGCCGCCGGTGTGGAGGTCCGCCCCACCCTGCCCATCATCTTCGCGCGCTTCCTCGAGACCAAGTCCATCGATCAGCTCACCGCTGCCGCCGCCGCCGTCGCCCCGACTGCTGTGGCCGCGCCCGCTGCCGGTGGTGCTGCCCCCGCTGCTGCCGCTGATGCCAAGGGCGGCAAGGCTGCCAAGAAGGAGGAGCCCGAGGAGGAGGGCGACGACGATATGGGCTTCGGTCTCTTCGACTAAAACACGCGACCAGCGGCTCTTACGCTGTCTAGTAGCCTGTTTTTTTGTTCGTGCGATGCGTGGTCCTTCTCCAAAAGGTAAGTGCGTCGCAATCCGCTCAGAAACATAGAAGGACGTCCGTGTCTGTGTGGTGAACTCAACCTCATATTCATTTTTCTCTCCTTGTTTTTTTTTTCTTCCATAGCACAAATATAAATACACCCCAAAAAATAGAAAGCTGAACGAAGGCGTCCAACGCCGTTCGTGGTACGTGGTGTCGTGCTCCAGTGAGTGACACACGCTGAGAGAGTGGCACACACACAGTCGAAGAGGGCCAAGTCTCGACAACATGTTTAAACGAGCCTCAGTGTGATTTCGTACAGCGATCTCATCCGCAGAGTCGGTCGTGGGTTTTTTTCCGGCCACAACGCATCAGGTGGTGTGGCACGAGTAAGCATCGCTGTGTTCGTTTGGTTTTTGAACGGATCGGTGTGGTGCTTCGTCTCACATCAAGGTGAGGGATGTGAAACATATCATATCCGGTCCCCTCTCTTCCTTCACTCTCGCCATTAAGCCTTTGCATCTCCTCGCTCCTCTCCCTCTACTCCTTTACTGCCTCTCCGCCTCAAATTCTTTTGTTGTCAGTTTGTTTATCAATTCCGCTCACCAACAAAAAGAAAAATCATCAGCCCAGCCGTGGGCTTTTCCGCTCCATAGTACGGGTTTTTTGTTTGCTCTTTTCCTTTTATCGACACTTATTGCTTTTTGCTTTTCTTTCTCTTTCTTTTTGCCTCTCAACGAAGGTAGTACACAAAAAAAAAGTGCCATTCACACCAACAACAAACCACACACAAAAACAAAAAAGCTCTACCATGACATCGATCACGAGTCTGGAGATGCCAGTTGGACCAGAAGGTCTCGCGCATCTCCAACAGCAAATCGATCTGTGCATGGCCACACTCAACCGCGTCGCGCAGCACTACGCCGCGGAGTCGGCTCTCGACGCGTCACTCGTCGTCTCGACACCGACCGTCCCGGAGAGCGCGGCCCAGCTATCGCAGGTTGACAGTGACGAGGCGACGTTGCAGGGTCTGACCACAACTCTCAGCAGCGCGATTGATGCCGTTGTGCCCCACAACTGGCTGCCCTCCGCGGCCTCACCAACCTTGGACGACGCTGCCGACGCCGTCGTTGACGTGCTCAACACACCACAGGCCGCTGCGCTGTGTGCGACCGGCTACGGCGTGCTGGCCCAGCTGCTGCGCATGCAGCGTGCCCTCGTCGCTCACTTTGGGGTGTCTGTCGCGAGTGAACCGGCGGCCACGCCTCCCTCCGCGGCGCCAGCTAACGAGGCGCAACCACTTCCAGAGGTGGATGCCGTCATGCCACAGCAGCGGTCCCGTGCGCACCACAGCGTAACAGCTCAGCTCCAAGTCCTGCGCGATCGCGAGGACGAGTGCTTCGACAACGCCCTCGCCTTGGAGCGAGGTGCGATGCTCGTGGCGAGTGGCGTCTTTATGCCGCCCGACGCGTCACCGCTGACGGTGCCCAGGAGTGCGAATGCGAACGAAACGACGACGACAACGGCGACGACGACGACCAGCAGCTTTGGCACCAGCGGCAACGTGAGCGACAACAATATCACCGCCACCAACGCGGCAACGGTTGTGGAAGCGGGACCGGGAATGATGCACAACAGTCACACGACAAGCGACACCGCGCCGATTCCTCTCTCGCACTCCTCCTCGCTCACAACAGCCGCCTCGGCGACCACGACAATCACATCGGACGAGCAGCTTTTGAAGCTGTCCTTGCGGCGCGGTGAGCACGCAGCCGAGCGTGGCGACGGCGCCACCGCGGCTGAGGACTTTGCACTGCTGCACAGTCTTTTGTTCCACAAGCTGCTCCTCGTCGAGGAACTTATTGGTTACGCCTTGGCGAGTGCCGATGTCACAGACCCAGCCCCCAGCCAGGCCAGTGACGATGCCTCAGCACCTGCCGTCGCAGACAGCCTGGCAACAGCAACAACAGCGGCAGGGGCAGGGGCGGTTGCTGATTTTACACCAGGTGAGCACTTCATGCTGCCACCGGGCCTCGACGACGACGACTACACCGAGGAGCGTCTCTTCCACGCCCAACGTGAACAGGAACAACAACAACAGCAGCTGCCACGACAGGACACCACCGCCTCATCGCCGACTGACGTCCCCGAGACTGTCGCGAGGCAGCGCGAGCAGGTCCTCGTGTGTTTGCGGCAGCTCCTCGCGAAGGTGCACGCCGATGCACTCCCGCTGCGCACGCTGCAGGAGCGCTTTCGGTTGCTTCTCGCCACGGCAATTCAGGACGGTCGCGCCACGATTGGCATGCGGGAGTCGTCGATGCTGCTCGCCGCGCCGTCGTCGTCGTCGAGTGCTGCACGCAACATGGAGTCGCTGATGCCGAGCATGCAGGGCGGCGTCTCGCGCACCACGTCCCAGTACGCGTCTCGCGCCAGCAGCGATGCGGTGTTGGCCATGTCGACGGCGGGTGGTGCGGCAGCGGCGAACCCCTCCACGTCTCACTTTTCACTCACCGTGCTGCTGGGTCAGATCGCGTGGAACACCGCGTACTGCGAGTGGATCGAGGGCGATGTCCCGCAGTCACGCGACTGGCTGCTCGCGATCAACCTGCCCAAGTTGGTGCGGCGCACGCGCACGGCGATGCATCAGTACACCATCGAGCTCGACAGGGCCGCCAAGACGCGGCGTGCTATTGCATCGGCGGGCGGTGGCGCTGCGAACCTGTCTGGAACGAACTGGATTGGTGCGGCGGCGCAGCGACTGATCGACCAGAACGTGGGCTACCAAGAAGATCCCGAAGCGACGCGACTGACCGTGCCGACGATCAGCTGGGAGCGCATCATGGAAGGCCGCGCCATGTTCACGCCGCCGCGGTCAACAGAAGCAGACACAACAACAACAGCAGACGGCACGGGTGACGCCTCCGCCGCACCGTGCGAGACCGCAGCCGCGTTGCTGCTTGACACGTCGCTTTCGCTTCTGCAGCGGGCGTCCACGCTGCTCGCGGTGTGCGACCTCCTCATTGCGTGCCGAAGCTGCGACGATGTGGTGCACCTGACGCACACGTTGAGTTGGGTGCTCACGCGGCAGGCTCGGCGTGCGTCGACCAGCGCGAGCGTCGCTTCGCCCAACGCCGACGCCACCGCGGAGGCGCTGCTCTTGCTCAGCCACTGCATTGAGCATCTCCTCAGCAAACGCGCGTGCAAGCTGTTCTTTGAGCGCTGCGCCGTGAAGGAGCACCAACGGCGGGAGTCGAAGCTGCATTGGGGGAGCCGCACAGACCTGCACGCAGCAATGAACATGATGCAGGAGGATCCACGCTTCAGCAGCAGCTTGGATGATCCGGAGGTGTTCACGAATGCGAGTGGTGGTGGTGGTCCGCCGTCGTCGTCCGCAGCGGGGGGAGCAAACGAATATGTCAGTGACAGCAGCAGCTTCAGCAGCACCAGCGACAGTGAGAGCAGCAGCGAGAACAGCTACGGTGCGGGTGGCATCAGCAGCAGCACGCAGGCCCACGTCAGCACAGCGGATGCCACAACGGCAGCGGCCACGGCGTCGCGTCCGGCTCCACGCATTCACGGCTCAGAAGCTGGCCTCTACGGTGGTGGTGGTGTGTCACACAGCACACATCCAGCCACCGTCCTCCCAACAACAGCCGCAGGGCAGGTGATGCCACCCGGTCAGCCCAAGAAGCAGCAGCAGCAGCGGCAGCGGCGCCGTCACAGACGTCCACTTGCTACGGCGGAGTACAAGGCGCTCGAGGAGGAGTCCGTCCGCGCGGCCTGCGACGAGCTTGTCTTTGCCTTCACAGGCGGTGCGCTGACCACGTGGGCAGACCTGGAAGCGCACGGCGTGCCGTTTCCCAGCGCGGAAAGCAAAGGACAGGACGCGGCTGGGACCAGCGTGCTGAGACCGGGTCTCTCCACGACGCTCGCCGTCAACGCGCTGAGCAGCGTGCTCAACTTTGGTGCGCTCTTCCAAACCAGTCCGCACTACCGCGCCTTGCGATCGAGCACGCACCGCGCGTACCGCCGAGAACGCCGGCGAGTCTACCGTGGTGGTGCGCCCTCTCGTCACGGTGCACAGCACGCACGAGCACGGCAAGAAGAAGTCAATGTGGATGTGCACGTTGAGGATCCTGACGGGTCGGGCCTGCTGCTTGAATACGTCGAGGCGACCTATGCGGGGACCACAGCGCGGGAGAAGGTTCAGCGGTACCGTGGTGGTGGAGGCGTGGCGCGGGAAGGGGAGAGGGGACTGGCAAACACAGGTCGTGGCCGAGGCGGAGGTGCGAGCGCGACGTCGACAGCAACATCAGCCGCATCGTCGGCGGCTGCGGTGAGCGACCGAGATCGTTCTGTGGGAAGCACCAACAACAACAACAGTACCAGTAGTAGTGGTGGTGGCGGTTGGTTCGACATGGTGAGAGATGCCGCGGCGGGATTCTTCGCGACGGTTGTGCCGCCGTCTCCGTCGCCGGTGAGCTCTTCCGCGCGCACACGCAACGCGACACCAGGGGCTGCCGCGAACGCGGCCCAATCAACTGCCGCAACAGCAGCAACGACAACAACGACCAGGACGACCCCGACGGCGCCGCCTGTGAAGGCTCCGTATGCGGCCCTGAGGCTCCCCTCCTGTCGCTACACCACGGGTGGCGTGTCGTTGTTTCCGTACGAATGCACGGAGCGACTTCGCACCAATGACACCACCACGCCCACGACCACGATGTTACCAAACAGTTTCTCGAACGTTGGATCTGGCGACAATCGCAGCATGCCCGCGCCAGGCACCGTCGCTGAACAGACCGAGGCTGAGGCAGAAATCGAGCGCGACGAGTGCTGCCTTCGCGTCTTGACGCTGCTTCAACGGTACCGCGTTCTTGCCACCGGTCTCACCGTGGCGACAGCGCCGTCCTTGCCCTTCAGCGCCGTGAGCAGTGTGGCCACCAACCCTGGCGGCGCCTCCGTCTCGTCACGGGAGAACGCGAGTGGTGCGCCATCAGGGTCGTCCGCGTGCCCCGAATCTGCGCTGATTCCTCTTGATGAGAGCCTCTTGACGTTCATTTCGCAGGAGCTGAACAAGGCGGTGCACTTGCTGCCGACAGCCGTGCGCAAGCTGGGTCAGACGACTCTGTCGTCGTCCTCCTCCACCTCCCCGCCGCCACCGCCGTCGCCGAACGCGCCAGAGGCGGAGAAAACAGCGGCGGCGATGGTGGAGCAGCGACTGGCGGAGCTGCAGCGTCTCTACGTGCACGCCTTGGCAGACGCGCGTGATGCGGATCAGCGACGTCGCCACGGCATCGGCCGCACTCCACAGGGCCGCATGGCCGCACCGCACGGGCACGCGCACGGGCACCGCTACTCGCACCGCGCGCGTGACAGCCGCACGTCTACTGCTGCGGCTGCTTCTGGTGCTGGTGCGGCTCGTGGTCGCCATGGCGATTTGCTGGATGGGTGGAAGAAGCGTGGAAGCTGCCTCGCGCCGCTGCCCGCTCGCGCACTGATCGACGCGGTCACATTCAACGGTGAAGCACAAGAAGACGAACAGGCGGAAGCCAACCGTCCGAATAGCGAGCGCGATCAGGATAAGAGAAAGACGAACCCCCCTTTGTCGAGCTCATCCACGTCGGCTGCACCCGTCCCGCTTTCATTTGCGTTCATCGTCGCCAGTGACGTCAGGGACACGTCCGAGAACCGTGGCGAAGCCGCGGCGGTGCCGGTTCTGCTCCCAAGCGGCACGATCCGCCGCGAGAACCTGATCGCGGCCGCCGAGGACGAGGCACTCCCCGTCACACCAACCGCCGATGCCGGTGACGCGCCGACAACCGACGGGCTGGGCTCGTTGTGGTGGGGCAAGCCGCTTGCCGTGCCGCGGCGCGATGAGTTGGTCAAGAAGCAGGCGGCGCAGCGGAGTCGTCCCGATCCGCGTCGGACGTCTCCTCGCAAAGGCGTGGATGCGTTCGACGCGAGTTCGGCACACCCGTCGCCACCACACAGCGAGGCCGGCGGTGCGGACCCAGCTGCCCTGCTCGCCTTTGCAGCCCCGCCTGTTTTCCTGCCCGAAATCACGATTGACTTCTCCGGCTTCACGACGTCGTCGGTGCAGGTGCAGCACGCCACCCGGCAGATGGTGACGGAGCTGCAGGAGAAACAAGCCGCGGCGGAGGCGGCGGCCACGACGCCGGAGGAGAAGGCCAACGTCGCGGGCGTATCGATGCTGCCGCCGAGCTGCCGTCTGCTCCTGCACAACGAGCTGCCGATGCTTCAGCAGTACACCAACTGGCGCCTCATCTACAGCACGCGCTTCCACGGCATGAGCATGCAGACGATCCTGCGGTGCTGCCGAAAGGAGCTGGATGAATTTCGCTGGCGTAGTGCGGGCGGGTTGCCAAGCTGGCAGAAATCGGCCCAGGCACCGGCGCTGCCCGGGCCACCGATGCTGCTGGTGATGGAGCTGCCCCCATCGACCACCTTTGGCTTCTCCGCCGACGATGTGGGCGTGCGCGCCGTGTCTGCTGCGCAGCGTAACCCGAATCTGGTTGCGCCACCGCCGTCGTCCATGCACCGTATGCTCATCGGCGCGTACCTGAGCGATATGCTCTGCGATGACAGCCGTCGCTACTACGGCACCAGCGACACATTTGTGTTTCAGATTCTGCTCCCCCCGCCGCCACCACCGAGTGGCGGCCCGGGCCAGGCGCCGTCTAGCAAGCCCAAGCTTCGCGCCTACCACGGCTGTGATGGCGAGAACACACACTTCATCAATGTTCGACATGCACCGGACTCGATCGTGATTGGTGGCGGCGGCGGTGGAAGCAGCCTGTACATTGACGACACACTCGCACACGGCGCGACGAGTAACTGCGCCTCGTTCCACTCCCCACCGCTGACAGAGTGGCTGGCGAACGGCAGCCCCATCGCCGATGGTGGGGCCGGCGCAGACTTTGTGAACGCCTACGGCTCTCGCAGCTTTGACGTGATTCAGTTGGAGGTCATCGTGATGGACAACTAGTCGTCGCTGCGAATGGCAGCATAGCCGCCTCGAGGGAAAGAGAAACAAACAAAAACATCAAAACGACAGTCAACAGAAATCAAACACGTACTATCGATTCAATCGCACAAAAAGCAAGAACAGCATCGGACCCGTGGCTCGTGCGTGCGTCGTGCCTGGTGAGGGTGCCTCGCTCTCCCCGTCTTCGCAGGTTCACCATCCGATTGGCCGCAGACATACCCATCCTCTGTGGCGAGAAAATGCCGAGTTACGCCCAGTACGTGAAAGACAAGCGTGTGTTCGTCTTTGCTTCTCTCCCTCTTTCGGAACTGGTGTGTGCGTAGCGATCGGGTCGCCATGATACGCCACGACTGCTGGTGCTCAGGTTTCCACTTCCCACTACTCTCTCTCTCTTCCTCCTCTCTCTGATCTTGTTGCTTTTAAACTCGCTTTCGTCTATTGTTTTTTTTTTCGCGAGAAGCTGCACCGAGCATAGAGTGACGTTCCGGGCATACAAAAAAAGCAGCGGTATATAAAAAAACTTCAGTTTCACACTTTTCTTTAGTTTCCTTTTTTTTCATTGTCTTCGTGTTTTGGTGTTTGATTCACCTTCCTTCTTTTTCTCCTCTTCCTCTTCCTGCCTTACTTTCCACAACAGTGGTGCTTATACCTTTTTCTCTCTCTGACAGTCTTTCCTCTCTCTCTCTCCTCGTACAGTTCGGGAACACACAACAGTTAGAAAACTGTGAAGCCCCTTTCCCATTTTTACCAGTCACGTTGCAGTAAAAGAGGACGGAGAAGGAATTCACAAAAAAAAAGAGAAGATTAAAAAAGGTTCACGCAGCAGTACGCGCTCAGCCCCACTGCGTGTGTGTTTTCCTTTGTTTGTTTTGTTTCTCTCTTTTTTTTCAGCTGTCTCCTGTGCGATACCGACGCGTATACACAACCTCCAGGTATCACGGGAAAACGCGAGGTAGAAATCAAAACAAAACAAAATACATAAAAGGGTGAAAGGTAAAAGAAAAAGAAAAAAAAGAAACTCTTCTGTGTGTGCTTCAAAGGACTGTCAAGTGGATATCTTCACTTTGCCGTCCCTTGTTTTGTTTGTTTACAGCAAGGCACACCGTTTTGGCACTGACACAGAGCTAGGACTCTTTTTCTTTCTTTCTTTCTTTCTTCTTCCATTTTTCATCTCTCACCGTACTGTACCCTCTTCCCTCTCCTGTGGCTGTTCTGCCAAAGCGCTCTCGTCGCACAGTCTTTCACCTTTTTTTTTAGAGTCACCAGTGATTCGGTGCCGCCGTGGCAAAGACCGAATCCGTGAAAGCAAAGACATACGCGCAAAGAACGTGTGAGAGGCGAAGCGAGAAAAAAAAGCGAACATTGAAAAGCGAAAAAGAAAAGAAAAGCGTGTTCCAAAGATCGACTGCTGTTTATCTCCATTATCCTTTTTTTTTGGTGGAGATAGTGCTTTTCTGCGTTTTTTTCTTTTCCTTTTCTCCTGTCTTTCCGGGTTTTTTTCTTTCCTTGGCACTCGTTGCCGCCTCCGCGTGGAACGTCCTTTCCTGTGTGAGTCTCAGTAGCATCGCACTCGAGAGACACCCGATTTGGTGTAGTGTGTGGTCGTGGTGATCGTTTCCTTTCTGGAACACGTCCTCTTGCTTTCACTCACCTCTTTTCTTCTTCTCTTTTCTCCTTGCAGGCAACTCTTGCCAGCAACGGTAATAACTTGTATCACTTCCCCATTTCTTTTCGCCCATATATATCTTCTTTTAGGCTTTACTGACGTGTTCTTCTTTTGTCGACTTACGTCAGAGAGATCAGCTTCTTGTGTCTCTTGAGCCCTTCTCTTTTTTTTTGTGTGTGTGTGTGATTGCGCTCGTGTTTCTTGTAGCCAATCGTTACACGCCACTTTTTCAGTTTTTCTTTTCTCTCATAGAGTCAGTACGACAACTCCTCTCTGTTGCTGGTTTTTGTTGTTGTTGTTGTTGTCCGTTTCGTTTCGTTTTCTCCAGCATCTTTTTTTTTTTACGCGAGAACCTTTGTTTTGTTTTTACAAAGTCAAAGGTCAGGCTCTCTCTCCCTCACAGCTATTTGCGGCGGCTGTTTTTGTTCGTTTGCTTTTTCACTTATTTGATTCTTTTCTTTTCTTTTTGCTCACCCTACACGCCGGCACAGCTCTCGAGCCCGCAAAAAGGACAAACGAAAAAGAAGAAGAAGTACGTCGACACAGTGTTGAATTTGTTCTTCACTCTTTTCTTTTCTTTTCTCCTTCTTCAGTAAATTTCATCAGTTGCCCGCGTGCAGCTTCAACAACACTAACGCTCCCAGAAAAAGCAGTGGTGAGTGACTCCAAGAAAAAAACAAGATAGACTCGTAATAAATTCGGATCTTCTTTTTTTGTAGCGTTTCTTCCATTTCTTTTGTTTCGTGTACTGAGATCTGCGCGGTCATTGCCGCCGATACTTTCGTTACTTTTCTTCTTTCTTTCTTTCTTTCTTTCTTTCTTTCTTTCTTTCTCTTTTGACGACTGACCGGCTAGTGCGCCGTCTTTTTTTTTTGTGTGTGTTTTGTTTTAGTGTTTTTTTTTTACATTTAGAGACAGAACAGAGTAAAGTGGACAACAGGCCAAGACAGTCTTACGTTCTCCTCTCTCAATTTCTCCCTCTCTCTTGTACCCTCGATACAGTAAATCAGTCGTACACTTGCAGACTGATGCAGAACGATTCAGGATTCGGTCCGTCTGTGCCGCAGCCCTGGCGTGCAGCGGGCTGTACGCCAAGCTACAGCGGCACCGTGGAGTCCATCGTCACACCACACCATCATGCTGCGGCATCGCTGGCGTCACCGATGCACTCGAAGCTGGTGTCGCCGACCTGGTACGAGCCGACTTCGCCAAGCTCGCAGATGGAAATCGCAGACCTCACGGGCAATGCACTCTCGCCGAGTAGCTCAGTCGGCAGCACCTGGCGTTTACCGTCGTCGCAGTTGCCGCCGCCGCTGACAGCACAGGCAGCGCCGCAAGTCAACCACAGGCGAGTGACTTCACTTCACTGGACGCCGCCACGACCTTCGCTACGCGCGCAGCAGCAGCAACACGTGCAGCAGCAGCAGCAGGTGCAG
Source organism: Wallacemonas sp. MBr04 (assembly GCA_030849635.1). NCBI lineage: Eukaryota > Euglenozoa > Kinetoplastea > Trypanosomatida > Trypanosomatidae > Wallacemonas > Wallacemonas sp. MBr04. The sequence goes on along the minus strand of JASANR010001592.1, from coordinate 263,374 downwards.
CAGCCACCTCCTCCATCACACCAACCACCAACTGTGTCGTCAGCGGTGATGTTGCAGGACTTCGCAGTATCAACATCGGCCGGAGCATCGGCAGCCGCAGGTGCACCTCGACAGCCATCTCCACACACACCACGTCGTCAGCGTATTGTCGCACAGCACCCGGCGCACCTACGCTCGCCCGACCAAGGCGGGCCTGAGCGCGTGACCGGTCCAGTGCTGTCGCCGCCTCTGCGCCCCCCACCCGCCTGGTCCCCATCGATGCACTACCCTCGCACAGCCCCGCCACCGCCGCTGGCGGCCTTCACGCTTCCCTCCACACGACCACAACCAATGCATGGGGCACACATGATGACGACAACAGCGACGACGATGGCAAGTACCGCTGCGCCGGCTCCGATTGTGGGCATCACGACGGCCACTGCATCCGGCGCGACCTGCGCACAGCCGTTTTACGCCGCCGCCGCAATGAACAGCCTCTCCGCTTCCTCGGCGCAGTATCTGCCGGCTGAAGACCAGGCGTCGTCGTCTGCGGCTGGAGCCGGCACCGCCACCACGCCCATCTCCTCGACGCTGCAGATCAGCGCGTCGCCATCGATGCGGCGTGCGGTGCCACCTGCTCCCAGTGGCTTGTCCTCGCCCCCCACGTACTGGACGCCACCCCACCACGCACGGATGGGAAGGCATGCAGCGGCAGCAGCGGCAGCAGCGGCAGCGGGAGGGCAGCAGCTTCGTTCGCCCGCGCACGTCACGATCGCGCCGGAGATGGCAGTGATGGCGGCGAGTGCGGGGACGGCTGTGGCACATACACCCGTGCACGTCACGCTGACTCCAACGCAGCGCACACCGTCACGGACCGCGAACGCTGATCCCGCCTCTGCTGACGCCGGCAAGAATGCCCATCACAACAACAACCACAACAGCACCTACGGCGAGGACGACGAGGATGACGAGGAATACGCCGTTGCGATTGATGATGATGGTTCCATCCTGTCCAACAAGGATGTGCGCCGGCATCCGCACGGCTCGTACTACGCACCATCGTCCGTTTCACCACACCCGTCGTACAGCCCTGTCATGATGGCAGCGGTGGCGCGTGGTGGCGGTGGCGCGGCGTCGGTCTCTGATGACCGTCCACGTGCGCTGTGGACGCCGCAGCAGCTGGGCTCGCCGTTCGTGCCGTTCCGCACACCAGTCGCTGTGGCGCGGCCGCTCTTTGGGGCCAACGTCCGCACCCATGCTGACGGCGAGGACGATGACGAAGACGGGGACGTGAGCGACGATGCGTACAGCTTCAGTGAGAAGGCGCCGTCGGCTGTGTTGATGCACGTTGATCCGGTGGCGGGTCGACGAGGGAGTCAGAGCCAGAGCCACACCAGCCTCTCCTGGTTGGGCGATGTGCTGCCCTCTCCGATGACACTCGCTCAGCCTCACGTGGCAACCGCAACAGCATCATCCGCTGCTGATAATGGTGATGATGACGACGATGGTACCATCGCGGCACGCGATGACCTTGTACACGCCACGCAGTGGCTTGAACTGCTTCTCCTGTACCGCGATCGCGACAACGAAAAGCCGCCGAGTCGCGTCACCGCGTGTCTCGATTCATTTACACAAGCACAAGCCGTTTCAGCAGTGTCGGCTGTTGGCAACGATGAGACCAGCAGGGGACGCATCACCACGACTGCCAGCGGGAGCACCCCGTCATCCGCCGCGACACCGCGTTTTCGCACCGCGGTGGCCACACCCAGTCATCGCAGCAGCGGTGGTGCGTCCTCTCCCCGTCGTCGCGTCGCGCTGAGGTGCGACGGTCTCTCGCAAGCGGCAATGATTGAACACACGACGCTCACGTATGTTTCTCAGAGGCGCGCCGATCGCGAAAAGCGTGTTATGGACGCCCTTAACGCGCCGTCTTTCACACATCCCGTGCTGCACGTGCGCTAGAGCGGTACTCTTCTTGTTGTTGTGTTTCTCTCTGTCTTAATTGCACGGAAAAAAAACATCAATGAACTTGTTGTGTGTGCTGTTTTTTCTTTGCTTTTTTTGTTCTTCAGTGGTGCTTAAATATCACCTATTCGTGACGGCACTGACATTGCATGTCAAGCTTTAAAAAAAATAGAATTGTTGGTGCAGATGAACAATAACAGCAATAAAAACAATAAACTTGACTAGGTGGGCCCAGCAACAACGTTTCTTTTTTCTGTGTCGATCAAGAATCGGTGGGAGAGCAGTGAGTGATCTCTTGTCCCTTTTCACGAGGTTTGTATTTGCGCTCTTTCTCTTTTTTTTCTTTTCCCGCTTGTATCTATAAGCCAATCGGTTTCTCTCTTTTTTTTCTTCTTGTTTCACTCCTCATTTTAATCATCCATCCGATTATGTTATTGTGTTTGTGATTTTTGTTTTTCTCTTTTTTTCTTCGTTTCTTTTTGATCGCACATACTCTATTTTCTATTGCATCCGATCATGTACAGATGTGTTTGCGGATCTCTCGAATGTGAAAACAAAACAAAACAAGACCGCTCATTCTGCTCTCCTTCACTGCCTTTCTTGTTTCTCACAACCCACTTGTTTGCTGGCCTTCCCCCTTATCATTGTTGTTATTGCTGTTTTCACTACGTTTGTTGTTGTTAGTGTGTTTTTCCCGTTCACAACCGACAAACATCATCTCCTTTCTTTTTTCTCTTTCTCTTCACGTTTTTATTGTACCGTTCTCAACAGAACTGCTTTTGTTCTCTACATGCCTCCACAGCGGAAAACATAAATCAACGCAAACAAAACAAAATAAAAAAGGAGAACGAAAAACTCGTTGACAGAGTTTCAAACTTCGCCCTATCTGGTCCTTTGTTGTTGCTTTGAGCACTCTCAGCTGCAGTAGTCACTGCAGGGCGGTCTTACCGCGCACGCAGCACCACGTCACTGTATCGTGTCGTCCGCTCGCATGATGAGAGAAAGAGACGGCACACACACACACACACACAGCGAGATGTGGATACGCGCAAACGTGAGCCTTTTGGTTGCTGTGGTTTCCTCGCTCTGTTTTTTTGTGATGCAAAGTCAGACTTTGTGTCCGTCTCAGTGCGTGCTTCCTCGTGATCATGTTGAGTAGCACGCATCGTCTCATTCGTAATTCCCCATGCAGCCATCTCTCTCTCTCTCTCTCTCTCTCTCTCTCTGCCTTTTGCATTTTGTCGTTCCACTGCAACGCTAGTCCTTACACGCGCAGGCTAACACACATCAGCTACACAAAGTATTCGTTTTTTTTTCTTTTTCCACTGTTCACATTGTTTTGTCTTGGCTTCGCTGACTCTCCTTCATATTGACTTTTTCCCTTTTTGCATTCACAACCTCCACCAAAAACAAAAGCCAGTGACCATGTCTGTCGCCGAAGGTGTTTTGAACCTCAAGTGGGACGATGCCCTGCGCCTTGTTCAGAAGACAGACAGCTACTACGCCCGCCCTGAAGAGGCCAGCAAAGCCCCGGCGTCTGCCGCCCCATCGCTGTTCACGCGCGTGCGCAACTACCTTGTGCGCTCCAGCAAGACCCGTCTCTGTGTGCAGGGCTGTCTCGCCGCGTACACCCTCTACGTCCTGGTGCACCCCTCACGCACCGTGCCGTGCGCGGTGACCGTGGCGGTGACGGTGAGCGAGTCCACAGCCGCCGCCGCCGCCCCCGCCCCCGCGGACGCGCCTGAGTCGCTCGTCGCCAAGCTCGGCGCGGTGCTGCGGCGGTTCATGCTGTCGCGGCCCGTGGTTGTCAAGGAAGCGTCGACCACCAACTGCTACCTCTACCAGAGCGGCGAAGGCATGCAGCTGCTGATGAAGTCCCCGATGCCGGCGGCCGTTGCCGTCGCCCACGCCGTCAGCGGCATGCTCTTGATCCCGTTGACGTGGATCCAGAAGGAGTCCGTCTTTGCGATGCGGTTCAAGCGCGACGGGCCGGAAGCGGCGCAAACAGCCGAAGAAAAGAAGGCGGCGCTTCAGCACGCTCGCAGTGCGCGCACGATGCACTCGATCTGCGGCATTTCGACTGTCGTGTGCATGGCGCTGATGACGGCTGGTGGCCTGGCGATGCGCTCGTACAGCGTCTTCTCGGGCGGGCCGCGCGAGCTCATGGCCCCGTGTTGCTGCGCGCATCGTCGCGCCTCCAACACGGCTGCGAGCACCACCAACACAACCGAGGCGGCCGCTCCCGCTGCTGGTTCTCCTGCTGCGAACGGCGACGTCTCCAGTGGCGCGGCGTGCCCCTTCGCGCGTGGCATGAACTTCGGCAGGGCCATCATCGGCTTCGCCGTGCCGTGGGGCATCTTCATCCCTGCCATTATGGCCTCCGCCAAGCTGAGCAAGGTCATCCCTCACGCCGTCGTGGGCGGCTTGATCTGCAAGGCGTGTGTGGCTGTGCCTCTGGCGCGTGTGCTCGGTGGGGTCTACCAGCGAATCATGGGCATCCACGTGCCCATCCCGGCCCAAGTTGGTGCCGGCCCGATCCAGATCAACCAGGCCGTCACTGGGCAGCTGGAGCGCGCCTACTACGCTGGTATCGGCTCCGCGACGATTGTGATTGGTGTGTGGGCGGCACTGGATACGTACAAGCTGGTGCGTGCAGCGGCAGACGAGGTGAAGAGCAAGCCACCCGCGCAGGCCTCTGCGACGACACGCGCTTGAGTCCAGAAAAGAAAAAAACTGAGGTATGCCACTCAAACACACACATACACACATTGGACAACAAATGATTTAGAACGAATCAAACAAGCAAACAAGCGAAAAGGGGGAAAAGCAATTATGTTCATCCCACAAGCTTGGCTTTCAAAACTTCACATTCAACTGCAAAGGGCCTTTCTTACACACTTAGCACACTTTTTCTCTTTTTCCGTCTCTATCTTACCTGTTTCTCGCTTCCTTTTTCTTGGTTTACGGACAACCTATTGGTGTCTCCTCTCTTATTACAAACGTACTCCCTCATTTTCTCTCTCTCCCTCTCGTTTTGTTGCGTTACTTTTGTTTTTTTTCGCTTTTTTTTTCATCTGGTTTCATGGCTGTTCTCGTAGTTTGACGTTTTCTTTTTCCAGAACAAAAGAAAAAAATGAAAGACCCAACGACGGTACCGACGAAAAAAAAAAAAGAGCCTTGCCAGGCATCAGTGAACTCGCTCATATTCCAACAACAATGAGGTGCTGTGCTCGACACCCTAGCAGTGTCTACGTCCCTTTGTTGTGCATACGGTCTTGAGAGCGAACGAAAAAAGAGAACTTATGAGAGGGCTTCATGCTACAAGAAGGTGAGTGGGCAGCCGTGTTGTGTGTTTGGGAAGACGCTTGCAAGTGGCATTCGTTTTGTTTGTTTGTTCCACGCATCACTCACAACCTCTCACTCTCTCTCACTCCCCAACCAACCAACCAAAAACAAATAAACAGCACACTTGTTTGTGCACCAGAGCTTCCATTCGTTTTTGTGTTTTTCTTTTGCTTCTGTTTGATAGGCATGTTGCTCTCCGCGGTCCGCACGGTGATAGTGCTTGTGCTCACCGCACTGCTCACTGCGTCAAACTTCACCGAAGGCCGTGCCGACGATCGTCCACTTCACTCCTGCGCTCGCCTGTTCGAGTGCCACCGCGACGGCCACATCTGCCCCAACAACGCGCGCGATCTCACCGTGCTCGCGCCACCCCTTGCACGTTCACCACACGACTCAGCCGTGGCGCGTGATTGTGTGTTTCGCGCGCCGGTTGACTTGACCCGTCCACGCAGCTCGTCGTCACGCAAGGTGGCGCGGGTGGAGGACGGCGTGTATGTGATGCTGGGCCACGCGGAGGCGTCTCTGATCGCCCCGCTGCACTCGCCACGCACCCTGTTCTTTCAAAATATGAGCGAGACGTACCTGCAGTGGCACCCGGAAGCGCGCGTGGCAACCTCCGTGCAGGGCATCAACGACGACGACGACGAGACGGGTGCTGTGCACGAGAGTGATCGCGAGGAGGCTGACGATGTCTTTGAAGGCACGACTGTGCGCGCACAGCACCACAGTGAAGAGCTGCGACGAACGCTCTGGTACCGTCATGTCGCGCATTGTGTGGTGCGACGACTTGTGCAGTGGCGAGAGCAGGTGCGTCACTACCCCTGGCGCACGCCCGCCGCATTTGCGCGGCTCTTCTGCAGACGTGTCACGCGCCTCGAGTACCGTGTGGCGTCCTGGACAGCAGCGCCCACAGAGTCCGTCAACGCGTTCGTGGCGGCAGACGACGACTCCCGTGCGAGCGAGGCCGTCGATGACGAGGGCGAAACCAACGCGTACGGCGCAGACGTCTCCACCGCATCGCTCTTTTCGCTTGGTTCTGTGAGAGGCCTTCGCGTGGTGTCGTTTCCGCCCACTCCGCAGCTGGTGAGCCCACAGTCATCGATATCGCCGTCATCATCATCATCATCATCATCCGCTGCGTCTGTGTCTGTGGCGTCCGAGGCCGTCCGTTACACGTGTGACTTCCGCGTTGTGCGGGCGGCCAAGCAGCACCTGGACGAGGGGGAGAACTACCTGGGTCAGATTGACAGCCTTGGACGTGGCTCAGTCGGAGCAGCGGAGCCAACCGATGTGCTCTTTGACCTCTCTGAGGTGGACTACGACGCCGCGGATGTCTTCAACAGCGCCACCGATCGTCGTGGGCGGCGCCCCGAGTCGAAGCGGTTCTCGATCATCGCGTTTATTGTGGCGCGCTGGTTGCCCGATGGACTTCTCGGTGGTGCGCGCTCGTCGTCGTCGTCGTCGTCCTCGGCTCGGCCTGTGCACTCGGCCTCGCAGAAGGCGGCCGCGGCGTACCTGGCCATGGTGCACGAGGAGCTGGGGCCGTTCCAACCGTCCCGCACGCTGCTCCCCGCGACCCTTCGTCAGCTCCTCGGCACGCGCCGCATCGGTACACGCCAGCACCTTCGCCTCACCTCCACTGTGTCGGATAGCAACAGTAGTAGTCGTCGCAGCGGTCGTGCGAGTAACGCGGGTGCACGACGTGTTCGCCAGCTCCACTACGACTTTGTGTTTGAGGCCGAGCTGCCCGCCACGCAGCCCATGTGCCTGGGTATCAGCCTCTCGCCCATCGCTGACGTCACCCGACTGTCCGCGGCTTCATCTTCTGTGGGCCGCGAGGAGGCCGACACGAGCTCGGCGGTGGTGGCGGTGCGCGTCTCGGAGCAGCTGGTCTTTGATTGGCTGTGGCTGAAGCTGCTCCTGGCGTACGGCTTGCTGAGCTGGATGCGGCCGCGTGTGCAGGACAGCTGGTTCCTGCGGGTGGTGACGGCTGGTCTGTGTGGGGCGTTCATCCTTCTCGTGCTTCTCGTCTTTTACGTGGCGCGTCACGTGCAGAGGATGTCGGTGGGTAAAGTGGGGCTGGCGGTGGTGATCGCCATGGGTGGGATGACCGCCATTGCGGAGGGTGTCGTCTCTGTGCTACAGTACGCGCTCTTCGCGATGCAGGATCAGCTGACACCCGAGGTGTGGCTCTACGTGGGCCTCGCCATGGCCGCCGTCAGCGTCCTCTCCAGCCTGCTCGTGCAGTGGGTCTTCTCGGAGGCGGTACTGCAGCGCAGCACGCGGTTTGGTCTCCAGGCCGTCTCCGGCGTCGTCCTTGCCCTCACGTATCGACGCAGTGCCGAGGCGACGGTGCTCGCGCTGGTGTTGAGTCTGGTCGCGCGCCCGCACCGCGTCATGCGCGTTGGGCGGTGGTGTGGCGGACTTGTTTGCTGGCGCAGCGCAGACTCAGAACCGACGGACGTGCTGCCGGACGAGGCACGACGTGAGGTGCGCTACGCTGTGCCACTCACATCAGAGGGTCAGCGCTACCGCGCGCCCAACCCCACGCGCCACCGCAACAAGCTCCAAGGTCAGACGCGTGCTCAGGAAAAAGATGGCGAAGAAGGGGAGCGCGTGGGAGAAGTGGACGAGCGCGTCTCGGCTGACTACGCGCGCAAGATGCGTCAGTACGATGACGAAGGAGCCCGTCACACGCGTCTGGCGCTGGAGCAGCTTGCGGCCCATGTGCGAGCCAACCCCGACCGCTATGTGGATCGTGTCGCAGATCCAAATCGACTCTATCGCTGGGCAGGCTGCGTGCAGACTGAGCAGGCGGACGAGGATATCGACGCGGACTTGGAGGCCGACAGCGAGGACGACGAGGTCGTGTCCAGTGACGATCAGCAGCCGCGTGGCGCGGGCACGTGAATGCCTGAGCGACACAGCCGACGAGAGGGAGAGACCGTGAACTGGCGGTGTTAAATTTTGCTGTTGTTATTTTATAGATCACACACGAGTGCTCAACCAGAATGACACGAATCATGTGACACACATAACTATTCAACAAGATCAACAGTGTGCACACACACACACACACAGTAGTGTTCGCATGCGCAGTCACTCATTCGGACCCACGAGACGAGGAAGAGCGCTTCTCTAGAAGCACGACATCCGTTACTCATGACGTAGAGGACTCGCGTGTGCGTTGTCTCACGCAGCTGCGCAGCATGTTTCTTTGTGGTGTTTTTTCTTTTCAATTTTCCATTCACGCAAACCAACCTCCATTCACCTTATCCACGTCCTTGATAACTACCCCGTCTGCCTGTGACTCTCACGTCGTTCTTGTTGCTCTTGTTCTCCCTAGTAGAGCCGCAGAGTGAACTGAGAAGAGCATCTCAGCACGAATACAACGCCTAGATTTGGCAAATTAGGACACGCACACCGCACACACACACACACACACTCGAAAGATAAAACTTTGCCGTACCCGGGCGTCCTTTTTTCTTTTTGCTTTATTTTCCCTTTCTTTTTGTGCACGGACCCGTCTCGATGCAAAAGTCTCTGCAAAGCTTCTGTGACAAGGAGGTGGAGCTCGACGTGTACCTGCCCGGCACGCCTCACGAGACCACCAAGCTCTATGATCTCTTTCCCTACCACATCTGGGGTAAGGGCACCAACTTGGCGGCCATCAACGAAGCCAATGAGCGCAAGAGCGAGATGCGGCGCAAGGAACTGGTCCGCCGGCGCGACAAGCCCTCGTGCTTCGAGGAGGCCTGTGCGTACGGCAACCTGCAGGCGGTGATGCTGTGGTGGGGCCAGGAGGTGGTTGAGGTCCCGTCACGCCGCGCGCTGTACGAGGGCAGTGACGCCTCTGGTCTCATGTGGGCGGCCTACCGCGGCCACCTCAGCGTCGTGCGCTTCCTTGTGGATCGCGGTGCACCGCTCACGTACGAGACCTCGCGCGGTCACACGGCACTGAAGTGGTCCATCATTGGTGGGAATCTGGATGTGGTGCGTTATCTCCTCGACCGCGGCGCGGACCCGGGGCATCGTGACAAGCAGGGCCACGACGCGGCGTTTACCGCCGTGCAAAAGAGCAGTCTCGCCGTGCTGATGATGCTGAGCGAGGACGCCCTAGCCGCACGCGTGCTGGCGATGCGGTCTCTAGATGATCACGCCGCCGCCGCGCAGGACACGAGCAGTGGTGCGCAGCCCATCCTCTACGTCGCCAACGCGGGGGTCGTCAACCCGAACACGGGGAAGCCGTACTTTATCCTGGACACGAAGCGGCGCGATGTGTCTGGCCAGACGCTCGTGCACTGGGCGGCCTACACAAACCGCCTCGCCGTGCTGCAGTACCTCGTCGAGTACTGGGGCTGTGATGTCAACATCGCCGACAAGTACGGCCGCACCGCACTCATCTGGGCGGCGCGCGAAGGTTTCGCGGAGATTGTGGAGTACCTGCTGCTTGTCGGCGCGGACCACACCGTCACAGACGCAGATGGTCTGACAGCGGAGAAGTACACCGTCATGCGCAACCACCCCGAAGCGCGCTACGTCTTGCGCAAGCTCCCTTCCCGACGTCACAAGCTCATGAAGAGTCGTGCACGCGCGAACGGGGCTGTCGAGATGCGCCCGCTCACGCGCACACACCGCGAAGAGGAGGAAGGGGAACGCGACGTGAACAGCAGCAGCCTTCGCTCACCAAAGAACGGCGCCATTGCGATGGGCGTCAGCGAAGATACCGATGCCAGCCCATACAATTCGTTTCTGTCCTCGCCAGCGTCAGGCGCCACGGCGCCGTCCTCGTCTTGGTCGCCTGTCACGCTGATTCGCTACCTTTTGTCGTACCCGCTCAAGATGGCTGGATGGGAGTACTGGAGTGTGCGGGAGCAGCGCGCGGCCAGTACGTTCGTTCTGGTGCTGTGCGACCACGTCTTCTTCCTGATGGCGCTGATGGGCTTTGGCTTCATGATTGCCACAGTTATCTTCACGCGCGCGTTCCCGCCTTTCATGGCCTCGGTTCCCTTTGCGGCGTTCTTCTTCAAGAACATGGCCACCACGCTCATCGTCGGCCAGCCTGAGCAAGGTAGTGTGGACCAGCCCAAGTCGATCGTGGCGCGGATGGGTGTGCCGTCGAGCTTCGCCCAGTCAGTGAAGGGCACGTGGCGCACACGCTCACGCGACCCGTCGAACATGATCGCCGTGATCTTTTTCGCGCTGTTTCAGGCGTATTGCTGGCCCTTGATGGGCAATCGGAGCTACGTCTTCTACGGGCCCTTCCGCACGGGAGCGCCACTGACGGCCTACAGCAACGAGTACCTGTCCGCGCACACGTTGCGGCAGCTGCGCGACCCCTCCTCGTACTTTGGTGGATCGCTCATGGCGCTTCTTGGGTACGAGAACGCCGAGTCGTGTCTCTCCCTGGTGCTCTGCGTGCTCTTTTGGACGATGCTGGCGACGGCTATCGCGTGCAAGTTGCTGAGTCGCCTGAACGTGATCCCGCGCGGTCAGGAAGGCGATATCCACCACGCACCGATCTGGCGCGTGCTCAAGGCGCGCTGTTACAAGTGGCTGCACCCGCGTCTGTATCTCTGTGAGCGCCACATGCAGATCCCCGCCCGCGGCTTCTACTGCCCAGAGCTCGATGTGGTTGTGCGCCGCTACGACGGCTACTCGATTCTGCTCGACTGCCCCATCGCTGGCATCAACCACGTCCTGTTCGTTGTGTTCATGACGCTCTTCTTCGTCTACGAGCTGTTTGTCCTCACGTGGGGCTACACGCAGATTCGTCTTCGCATGAAGTCCCCGGTCAGCGGGTTTGAATCGTACACATGCCGCGTCGCACCCTTCTACGCCAATCTCTTTCTGCCGCTGCGCGGTACAGCCGGTCTCCAGGCAGCCTACGCGAACAACACGATGGTGCATGGCTTTGTGAATATCACCAGCGCAGCACAGGCTGACCGCATCAGCGCCATCGCCGATGCGCCGGTGTCGATCCTGAGTCTGACGTGGCTGAACGATGTGATCCGGGTCTTTGTGCACGGCCTGCCCTGCCCCAACGTCGCGTACCAGCGGGAGCTCCTCCACCGGTACCTGAACGGCCCCAAGACATGGGTGCACTACATCCTCTTTCTCTTTTACTATTATGTCTGGCCATCATCGTTGCAGATGCGCGGCATCTGGGTGCTGCAGTACAGTGCGATCGCTGTGGTGCTGCTTGCTGTGGTCGTCTTCCGCCAGTGCCGCGCCGCTGTGTTCAGGGGCGCGACCTGCATGGAGCTCGCGAACCCACTCGCACCCGGCAGCAACGGTGACCTCGTGCTCATCTTTCCGCCTGACATCCACGCGGCCAAGGTGATGCCACCGTACGACACCGACGAGGAGTACTTCTACCAGCTGACGGACCCTTCCAAGGCCCGCACTGACGAGGATACGCACCAAGGCAGCCGCTGCATTTTCAGTCCGCACAACTACCTGATGAACGCGCTGCGTTTCTTCACCTTCACGCAGGGCCGTGAGTGGAACGATGCGATGTCTGTCAACGCGCGAAATCAGCCAGACAGGCGGCCCATGCTCACGTCCTAGACGGCAGCGGCTTAGTGTTCCTGCACCCCTTTCTCTGTTTCTCTCTTTCATTGGTAGTGGTGGTTCTTGTTGTTGAAAAAGCTACGCGTTCGACACCGTGAGGCACCTGTTTGGTTGACTGCGCTTTTCTTTCGGTGGAGAGAGTCCACTCTGCTCGTAACTTGATATTTTCCCTTCTGTTCTGTTTCTCTCTCCGTCTGATTTTGGTGCGTGAAGTGGTTGGCTGAGTGTGCTTGGTATTAATACACAACAAAAAAAAAAGCAACAAAAAAAGAGAGCATGCTCTGTCGAACACTGAAATGCCAATGTTACGTCCCGAGATGTGTTGTTTTTGGTGAGTCCGTGACTAGGTACTCCCTTCCACTCCCGATGGCGAAACTCACACCCAAAGTCCCGGCTTCTGCGTCGCTGTACAACATGCAGTGTGTGTCTGGGCTGGTGCTGGGCGGTATTGAAAGTTTCTCGTGCGGCTGCATTTGTGATGCGCGCGTTGTCTTTCGGCATTTTGCCCTTTGACGCCTCCTAATGACAGCTCGCTTCTGCTGCCTGAAAAGGTGATGTGCGTGCGTAGGTCATGCACACTCACGCACTTGTTTACACTCCTATCATTCCATCCTCTTTCTTCCCTCACCTTCTTGATGATGATGCTGCGCATATGCGGAAAGGGAAAAAAAAACATCGGTTTACTTTTCTGGTGGTACCTTTCATCTGTGTCGAACATAGACACACACACATTCTTTGGTGTGATTGCGTTTCTGAGCGTTTTTACTTTTGTTTTTGCTTTACACGCTTGCTTTTCATATCTCTCTCTTCCTTCTCACCTTTCACCTCGACTGCAACTTTTCCCTTGTTTGATCCATCCTTTTTCGTGTGTGACTGCACACTATGGATCACTTGCGTCTCAGGGCACAGCAGCCGGCGGCCGCGACTCTGGCGAGTGCTGACCTTTACGACGATGCCGCTGCGAACGACCTTAACGAGCGAGCTGCGCCGACCAGGAGCACTTTCGGCAGCTCAAACAGCCACAGCCACAACAACACCGTGGAGGAGGACGACGAGGTGTCAATAGAGGATGAGCTGGACGGCTTCCTTGTGGCGCCCAAGGCACGCTACCCCATGCAGAACGCACGTGCTCCGCCGAACGCTCGCACCCGCGCGCCGGCAGCCGCAGCAAATAAGGTCACGTCGTCTTCTGGTGTTGGTGTGGAGCACCGCGGAGTGCAAAGGACACATGATGCCCGTCGTGTTGCGGGTTACCCAACGGAGGCATCCATGGTGGGCGCCTACGGCATTGACTCGCTGCTGCTGACGCGCACAGCGGCGTCGACCACCTCCACGCTCGACGCCACCTCCTCCCACTCATCATCTTCACAGTCCACAAGCGCCGGTGGCGATGGCTCCTCGCCGTACGAGGGCAGTTCAGGCGCACACGGAGAGCGCGACGTGAGTGGAGAGAGACAACTGGCATCCACAGACGGCGCCGCTCGTGCTGGCGTGCTGCCCAGCGAAGCGGTGGCGAACGCGGGGGCACAGGAGGGTGTGGACGGGGCGACCGCCTCGCTCGGCTCTAACGACCGCGCGAGCGCGCAGAGCCTCAGCGATGAAGAAGAGCGGGATGTTGAGTTTGGACCGGGCAGTGACGCCGCACACAGCGACGACAATACCAATGATGATGATGATGATGACGAAGATGAAGAAGAGCAGACTCACATGGGAGTACCGCACTCCTTTGTCCCGCTGGCGGCACTCAAGAACCCGCATGAGCTGCGTAAACTGACGAGCTCAAGTCGAGCGGGTCCCGCCGCGCCGTCCTCCGCACCACCCGCAGCAGCCAGTGCGTCACACGTGGTGCCCATGATGATGGCGTCTATGGATGGCGAGTTGATGGAGATTATCCGCGCTTACTATGAGCGACGTCAACGTCAATCCACCGAAGCAGCAGCAGAAAATGTGGCTGCGGTGGCGGCGGACAGCGAAGGCGGTCGTGACCGGGGGAAAGAAGAAGCCACGCCCGCCACAGGGCAGTGGACGCAGCGCACACAGCCGCCATCGCCACGCTCACCAGTGGCTGCTCTCAACAACAACAACAGCAACAATACCGGAGCGGCGATCACTCACCAACACGCACGAGCGGCCGTACAAGGACGTCAGCTGCAAGGGACTGATGCCAGACGCGTCGCCGGCCTCACTGGTGACGCGAGCGCCTACGCCTTGCCTCCAGCCGCTGATCTCCACACGCTGCCGCCGGCCGCGCTGGTCACGTCCGCCTCACGCAGCCCCCCGGATAGGTTCACGCCGCCGTCGCTTGGTGCCGCGAATGTGCAGGGCACACTGCTTCATCCCGTTCAGCGGCACCTCACTCACAGCTCCAGTCACAACAACAATAACAACAACAACGCTATGAGCAACAGCAGCAGCTATGGTGTGTTTGACGGCACCGATCCACGCGGCGCGTTTTCGCAGGTTGGCGTTGCGCGGCGTCCTGTCATGTACAGCCCCGCGAGTTTCTCTGCAGGTCCTGGCCGTGGTGCTGGTGGGGATGGTCACTCCGCCGATTCGGCCCCAACAGCGGCTTCCGTCACGGCCGCGGCGGCGTCGGCAGTGGATCGCGGTGCGAGTGGTGGTGTTGCTGCTGGCGCGGCGCCCAGTGCGGGTGACTTTTCGCGTTTGCCGTCGTTCAGCGCGACATCGTTTGTGCGGGCGTACGTGTCGGACGTCAGCCTCAGCATCGAGCCGGCCGTGGTCGTGACGCTTCTCGCCGCCGCGTTGAACATTGTCATTGTGCTGTTCCTTCAACACCACGTGCTCGACACGCGCGATCACCTCGGGCTTTTCCTCATTGGCAGCTACCTCATCTTCTCGTCGTACTACATGGTGTACTACTTCTTGGAGCGCTTCTCCTCGTCCTTCCGGCGGATCGGGTCGCAGGACAAGAAGTTCTACATCATTGGCAATCTGCTCAAGGCCGGCATTCTCGTCTCCATCACCCCTTTTGCCGTGTATCACCTCACCCGCATCATCGTGTTCGACAAGTGGGAGAGCAACATTCTCCGCAACCTCGGCTGCATCTACGCGATCCCCGATTTCATCTCCATGATCATCGTAAAGCGCATGCGATGGTCCACCTGGATTCACCACCTCTGTGTCGTCGCGTTCAACTACTTTAGCATTCTCAACGACTATCAGCAGGAGAACGTGTGCCGCTGCGTCGTCGTGTACGCTGCCTTCTCCTCCTTTGCGTACTGCGTGAATGTGCTGCTGGCATCACGGTTCCTCGGCGTGTCCGTCTCGGTCGCCCGTGTGCTGTCCTTCGTCGCACTGGTGGTGTACGTGCTGTGCTGCGCAATCAACTGGGTGTGGCAAGTCTACTACCTCCGCCGTCTCATCATGAACGGACACGATCACTGGACGGTGTATGTGTACATGGGCCTCATCTGCCTCGTCATGTGGGACGACGTGGTGTTGAACCGGTGGCTGCTGCACCACGCCAAGAGCACCGCCTTCGCCGCCGCACAGCAGCTGAAGCAGCCCACCGCTGTCTCCCCCATGTCATCGGTGCTGTCAAGCGGTGTCGCGAGCATGTCGCCAGCCTCGTCCCCCACAGCACCGTCAGGAGCGTATGGACTCGGCGCAGTGGGTGGAAACGTCGGCGCGGGTATCAGTGGCGGTGGCGGTGGTGGCGGTCTGGCGGGAGGCGTGAATGTTGTGCACAGACGTGAGGGCGTGATGCCCGGAGTGTGGACGTCCCCACGCTCGTCGCCTGCGGTGCACCCGTCGAATCCTAGTTTGTAGCAAAACAAAACAAAAACGGACGTGCGGTCCTAGCGAGTGAGTGTATGTGTGTGAGAGAGAGATAGAACGCTATTAACAGTGGAGCGAGGGCACAGTTTTCAGTGACGAGGCTTGTGTCATCTTTCGGCTCGTTGTTTCTTGAGGTTTTTCATTGCTTTCTTGACAGCGCATGTGTTTTGTTTTGTTTTTCTTTTGTGTCTATGCAAAACAAACACAACACAAAGCAAAAAAAACAGACATAATAGTTTCCTCTTTTTCTCCTTTCACTTCTTCAGCTGCGTCTGAACGTTCAACCACAGCAACTGGAATTCCACTTTGGAAACAGAGAAGTGAAGCGCGTTGTTCAGGCGCGACTGGCCGCGCAAAAAAAAAAAAGTCGCCAGAGCTGTCATGTCCGTGGCACGTTCACTTCACTGTTTTGTCTCCTACCATGACAAGCTCATCACTCACATCTCCTCTTTCCACCCTCTTTCTCTCTCTCTCTCTCGATTATGCACTGGAAAAGGGAGCATCAACCCCCTTCGGTCAGCAGAGCAGGCAGCGCTCCTTGTGACTCAGGAAGACCCAAGCCTGACCCCTCTCAGAGTCTTGTTTTGTGTGTTTGTGAGTTTTTGCTCGGTACGCTTTTCCTGCGTGTTTTCATTTCGCAAGTGTTTTTTTTTTGCTTTTCTTCCTTCCTTATTCATTTTCTGAATTGCGCCGACACAATCACATCCACCACTCCGTGTGTGAAATTCTTGATTTTTCTTTCTTTTACATCGTGTTGCGTGTGCGTTCACTTTACTTTTTTCGTTCCACCCACACATCTCTCACACGCGCATCGGTCTTGTCGAGTTCACCCAACTAACAAGACCACCTTAGAGGCGCAACACATTGTGTGTCATTCATCTCCTTTTTTTGTTCTTTCTTATTTTTCTCCATTTTAGTTGAGTGAGAAGATCCGTTGCGCGTCAGCATTGCCGAAGCAGCTCTCTCTGTTTTCGTGTTTTTCTTTCATTTTCCTATATAACATTAATCCTCACGTATTTTTCCTTTTCTTCGCTCACCTTGCGTTGTTTCTCTCTTCATATTGCAAAACAGTGAACGCATCTTTTTCCTTATATCAACAAATACAAATATCATCATCATTGTTCACAAGTTTGTGCCATCTGATTCGTGCACTGTAAGTCTTTTTGTTTGCTTTCTTTTGTCGTTGCGCATAGCATTGTCCGAACAGTAACTCTTCTCCGTTTTCTTTTCTTTTCTCGTTACGGGTTTTGTGTGTTGTCAGAGAGATTGCATTCTCACTTGTTTCTTTTTCTCTTCCTTCTTGTTACCACCCCAATTCTTTTTCTTTTCTCGTTGCTGTGGGTGTACTCATGGAGGAACACACGTCCGCGTCAGTGTACGTCCCGTCGAGCTTGGTGCTGCAGCGCCTGTTGGGCAAGTCCAGGGCATCCGCCTCGGCCACAGCCAAGGTCACACCCGCACCCGTCCTCACGACAAGCAGTGGCGAGGCGCCATCTGAAAAAGTCTCAGCAGCGGCCACTCCCAGCGCGCCAGTAGCGAGTCCACCGATCGCGCCGACGTACGCGTCGGTGATTCGCAAGTCGCTGCCGGCGGCGGCCACGACAACAACGCCAACTGGCACGACGTCCACGCCCACTCAAAAGCCCTGCACGGCGAAGGTCACCGTCAGCGCTGCGCAGGGCACACCACCAATGGCGGCGGCAGGGAAGCCAGCCCTCTCGACAAACACGGCAGTGTCCGCACCAGGATCACAGCCGCTGACTCCACACATCATGAAGCACTCGGAGGCCAGCCGCGCCTCTGGCATCCCACGTATGACTCTGCCTCAAACGGTGACCGCCGTGTCGTCTGCATCGATGTCGGCCTCGACAACGCACTCGGACAGGACAGCGCGTACCGCGCAGGCCGGTGCACCACCCCAGGCCTCTGTTCCCACCTCGGCAAAGAGCTCACCACAGCGCAAGCCGACAGAGACTCGGGCGGAGCTGGCGGCGACGTCCCCACCGACGGTTATGATCACGTCATCCCCACCCGTTGCCGCACTTCCCGACTCTCTCGTGCGTCACACCCCGGCGACGACGACGACGGCCACCACCACCACCACCACCACCACGACAGCAGCAGCAGCGACGCTATCAGCCTCCGCCCCTGCCAACACACAGTCCCTCCTCTGCGATGACGACGTCAGCTTCGTCATGGCGACGTTAACGTGGCACGTGGATCTGCTCATGCTGCTGCTGCAGCACGCCCCGAGTCCACTCCGCGTCACGCCACGCAGCCCGGCCAGTGCACCAAAGCCGGCGCCCGCCACGCCCAGCACCGTTGCCGTGGACACCGCCGCAGCGGCGACGTCCTCGTGCCAGACGTCCATGTCGACGACGACCACCACCACCAGTGTCACACCCATCTCTGGCTGGATTGATCTCTTTCAGAACGCCTCCGGCGCGTCGTCCACACCCGCGGAGGTCTCGCGGTCCCGCCGTGTGAAGGAGATCTTTTCGAGTCGAGGCTGGGGCGCGCCATCGCGTGCTCTCCCACGACTTGGCGAAGACAGCGATCGCGAAACAGACGCACACGCCTCACCCACGACAGCCACAGCAGCAGCGTCGCCCTCATCGCCGTCTCGCAGTTGGTTGGACACAGCTTTGTTTCCGTCGCTGGAGGAGGCGCAGCAGTACTGGCTCTCGGCAGGCGGCGGTCGGCGTCGTAACCGCACCTTCTTCGCGCCGACCCCCATGACGCCACGCTCACCAGTCAAGACGACTAATGCGTCGTCGGATGCCAAGACGCCAGACAACATGCCTGGTTTTGGCAGCGACAACAATAGCAGCCGCAGCCGCCGCACGCCGACCGGCAGGACAACCCCCACTTCACTGGCCACACCGCGAGGCAGCGGCAGCGGTGGTGCGACTGGCGGTGGTAGTGGTGGGGCGGTGCTGCGCAAGGCGGGTCTCACGACATCGGTGAGCAGCGGCGGAACGCCATCCTCGGCGATCAACGTCTCGCGTCTCATCACGCACACGGCGGCACGCGCGGGTATGGCCACACCACGCACCCCGCACAACACCAGCGGCAGTCATGCCCTGACGCCCATCACACCGCACACGCACACGACACTTTCGGCGACAGCATCTGCCTCGTTCCCGGCCGCGTGTGCAGGCCATGCCGGTGAGGAGAGGGCACCTTGTCTCCCGACCTTGTCTCGACCCTTGTCGACCGAGTCGCTCGCGTCACTCGTCAGTTTTACCGCGCCAGGCACCGCGGCGTCGTCGCGGATGTCTTCTGCGCTGCTGCTGCCGATCAACACGCGCGATGACGACGATGATGGTGGTGAAAAGAACGTTGCGCTGCGCTCGGGCGCGCCCGTGACACCGACGCTGACTGCGCCGTCTGGCATGACGCCACACTACCACAAGTCGAAGCGCCGCGCGGGCCCCGGTCGGCGCTGCCCGAAGCGTGTTCTGAAGCGGTACATCGCCAACTTTGTCCCCATCAGTGCGCGTGCGCATTTCGTCTACGGAAGCGATGTCCCGAGCAAGATAAACATCGACAAAGACAATGATGAAGACGATGATGACGAGGACGGCGAGGGAGATGGAGAGGCGGTGGCAGCCGTCGTTGGTGATGTTGTTGTCGCAGACGTGGACAAGGCAGAACCGTCGTCTTCGTCGTCGAAGCGGGCTGAGGTCACGCGTGCCCCGCGCACCAATGCGTGGGGGAAGGGCGAAGCCGGGCACCGTCTCTTTCCACGTGCCGGTGCTGTCCCTGTCGAGATCACGCAGCCACACACTGCCATCCCCGATTCGGAGCACGAAACCATGCACAGTGACAACCAGCCCGCCACGTCAAGTGTGCTTCAGGTGGATATGCCGCCGCGTGCCGCCTCGCTGGACACGCTGTCGTCCTCGCTGGTGCACCCGTTTATCCGGCCATCGTGGCTCTACGGGGGTCGTCCTCAGCACGGCTGGGACCTCAGCGGCGGGCTGACGGCCGGTGCGCTGCCATCGGCGTCACGACACGATCGCGCACACGTGCTTGCCCAGCTCCTCGTCTCCAACGTCTCGCTCAACTCAATGTGCAGCGAGACCGACACGGAAGAAGAGGACGAAACGCGTGCCGAGCAAGAGGCCTTCGCCGCCGTGGACAGTGAGGAGGACGTGGTCGCCTCAAGTCTTGCGTGGTCAGCACGCCGGCGACACCGTCATGCCAGTGGTGGGGGTGGTCGCAGCAGCGCGGGCCCTCAGAGTAGCGGCGGCGGCGGCGGTGGCGGCACATCCCCCGCTGTCGTTGCTCGTCACAGTCGCACCAACACGAGCCATGCCGAGGCCGCTGAAATCCTCACAGTCAGCGCGACCGCCAGCACGACGAGTCACCACACGGATGCGAGTGCAGGCGACGGCGGCGGCGGCGGTGCGGGCGGAGACGCGCTCAGCACGCCAAACGTTGGACAGCGCATCGACGTGCCCCTCGAGGAGCTCGGCGCCGACGCCGCTCGGGCACTTCTCCAGCGCACCTTCTCTCCTCCCTCTGGAGCCCCTGGAGCAGCGGTGGTGGACCCGTTGCCAGCGATGCAGCCACATCGCCACCGCAACAGCAGCACCCGCACGCAGACTCGCACTGGACCACACGCGGAGCTGGTCGACAGCCAGAGCGCGACGCACCATGGACGGCGTCACAAGCGCTTCTTCTACAGCGCGCAGCCGCTGCTCGACAAGCAGAAGGAGCGCCGCAAGACGGAGCGAATGCGGCGGCGACGCGAAGGTCGTGAGCGCGGCAGCGGCAGCGACACCAGCTCCAACGTCAGCAGCGGCAGCAGCACCGATCGCAGCCGCAGCAGCCGATCGACAGGAAGTGACAGTGGGGATGACATGACCGACGGGAGCCGCAGCGGCACGAGCACCCCAGGTGTGCGCCTGGATGCCGGCAGCTTCTGCTCGTCGTCGAACAGCGAGGGCAGCCCACACGGCACGCCAACGCGAGCCGCGCGACGACAACGACATGGACGTGGGCGTGCGGCTGGTCATGCGCACCCGCAGACCTCCTCCTCGTCGGCAACCGGTAGCAGCGGCACACCGTACTCGCGCACGACGAGTGGCTACACGCCACCACTGCTTCCGCAGAGTGCGCTCAGCGACAGCAGCACAACACAACTCCCGACGCCACGGCAGGCGCTGCCCCCAGTTGGTCTCATCGCCACAACCACAGCCGCATCGTCCTCCACGAGTGTCGTGCCAACCGTCACGCAAGGCAGCGTCCAGCACCACCACAACAACAACATAGGACAAGGGCAGGGACAGGGTCAGCCGCACTCGACCCAACAACCTACCACAGCGCATGGCGTGGCGACGACGACGCATCCCGCAGCCGCCACAGCCACCACCGCAGCCTGCGGCCCGCAGGTCAAGGTCCTCGCCTACATCAAGCCAAAGCCCAGCCGGGCAACGCGAGTCGACAGCGCCAACACCGGTGCGAATCTGACACCGGCCAAGACACTCGGCGCCCCGTCACAGTCTCCACAGCAGATGCCACAGCAGCCGCCGCCGCCACCCGCGCCAAAGCTGCCGGAGCACTATGCGATTGGCTTCTTCCTGCAAAAGTTCCTACGCGCGGTGCTTGTTGTGCTCATTGCCCAGGTCCGCTGGCAGCAGCCACAGACGACGCTCCCGATTGTCTGCGGCCGTCTTGCCACGGCAGACACAACTCCGCCGGATGCCGAGTCGTGTGAGGCTGCGAAGGAGCATCCGCTCATGGCGGCCCTGCGCCAGGACACACGTCTCGCCTCTTCCGCGCCGATCTCGTCTTCGCTCGGTCATGTTGCGGCGATGGAGGGCGGCAAGAAGGACGCGGATGCCAGTCCATTCCGCCTCAACACGATCGAGTACAAGGCACTGTGCTTCGTCCGTGCGCACCTGCCCGCGTTTCGATCGATGGTCAGCAAATTCGTCATGCGCGGCGCCAACGAGGTGATGCGGCGATCCATGCAGCCGCTTCTGGGTCACCGCGTTGTGGCGGAGACTCTGGCCGAGCTCGAGACAGCCAGCACGAGCCGCGACGCCACCAGCGAGGAACGCGAAGGCTCGACCACCACCACAGCCAGCAACGCGACGACAACGACCACGCACAGCCACAGCAGCACGGCACGCCCGTCTCCAGCCAAGGCCTCAGAAAGTGTGGCTGAGCGGAGCACCGAGGATCAGACAAACCCCACGGCGCCGTCGCTGTCCCCTGCCGTGTTGGCGGACCCCACGCGCTCCGCCGACACGCTGCAGCAGCTCGCTGCCGTGCACGACACGCTCAGCACCGGTGCGGTCGGCACGCTCTACACCGCCGCTGCCGCCGCCACGTGCTACCGCCACCGTCTCAGTGGCACACTGTCTGAGCTGGTCGAGGACGTCGAGCCGCTCAACACGAGTGAGCTCTACTTGTCTGGCAAGGACGCGGCCTGGCAGCCGCTGCTTCTTGAGGTCCAGAACGTGACGCGTGTGCTGCAGTGCTATGCTGAGGCCGTGCACCCTTTTGCCAAGCTCCAGTCGTCTCCCGCTGGCGCCATGGACAAACCCGGCGTGGCACCACAGGCAGCAACCACAACCACCACAACAACAGCAACGAAGCCGCACCACCATCTGCTGCTTGCGGCGTTGAAACGTTTTGTGATGGGGACTGAGCAGCGGGTTCTGGCGCCGACGGCAGCGACGACGAGTGTGTCGACACCACCAACCGCGCATTCCACCGCCACAAACAGCGCCGCCACGTCGACGACGTTGACCCACCCTGACGCCGTCACGCAGGCCCTCCTCAAGACAGATGAAGTGGTGGAGTCGCACAGCTTCCTCGCCTACTTGCAGCCTTTCCTGGAGAGCCCGGACGAGTCCCTCGGCACGACCCACGCAGCAAACTCCATGGTTGCCGCCGATGCACACGTGGCTGGCGGTGCGGAGAGGCGTGGCAAAGCGCAAGCGTCTGGTCTTCGGCATCAGGGTGGGCTGCCTCACAGCCAGAGCTTGCCTGTGCTGCCAAGCAGTACCAGCAGCCAAGAGACGGCAGCCACCACAACAGGCGCGACGAGAGTCAGCTCGCTATCGTCAGGTCCACGCCTGAACGCGCTGCCCATACCTGGTATCCTCGACCCACTGACATGGCACGCCTATACGTACTTCCCCGATGCGTATCCGCAGGCTGTTGACCAACAACAACAGCAACAACAGCAGCAACCGTTTTCACAGCAGAATGGTAGCAATGGTAGTGGTGGCGACCACTACATGATGCTGTACGTTGCCGTGCTGCCTATATCGGGTCGGCTCATCTACAAGTGGGAGATCCCAGCCGAGGACACCGACCGCTTCAACCTCTCCGTCTTTTTCCAGTCCTCGCTCTTCTCCTTCTTGCAGGGTGGGGCGATCCCGCCGCCGACGTGTGCCGACGGTGCGCACTTTGTGCAGGACCAAGCGCGGCGCATGTGTGCCTTGACAGACGTCGCGGCCATCACGTCGACGTCACCGTGCGCCCCCACGCAGGACGCGATTCGCGCCGCCGTGCTTTCCGCGCGGTTTGGCTCCGTGGGGCCGTCCAGTGCGATGCTGCGTGAGACGGTGTACGGCCTCATGGCTGACGCGGGCGTGGCTGGTGGCGAGGGTCCATTGGCGTCGCGACTCACGTCGTGCTCTGCGCTGGTGCACTGCTCGGCCGGGATGCATCGATCCTGCGGCATGGCGCTTGCCTTCTTGCTCTGGCTTCTCTTTCAGGTCGGTAAGATGGTCGAGTTCAAGCAGCTGCGTGAAGGGCGCCGGGCCTCAGCACACCACGGCAGTAGTAATAACAACAATCCTCCAGTTGCGAATGGTCCTCACGTGGCGTCAACAGCAGAGACAGCCACAACGACAGCCGCGACGACGACAGCGACAGGCACAGCTGCCCCGGCCCCGTCCAGTCGCACCTTGGAGGTCTGCATGGCTCACGTGAAGCGCTGCCGGCCTATTGCCGAGCCCATCCCGACGGTTCAGTTTCTGCTTGAGCACTTCGCACGGGAGCTGCAACTCGACGCAGTTGCGTAGCGACACTTGTTCGCTTCACCTCTGTCGCCGTTGTGTACAATGTTTGGCTTTGCACGCTCTCTCTCGTGCTCTGTTCTTTTCTTTTTTTTTTCGTCGTGACTCTTTGCGGTCGTTGTTGTTGTTTTCTTTTGCTTCGCGAGTTCTTTCGTGGCGTCCTGCGGTCTCTTCTTCTCTAATTTTTTTTCGGTAACGGGCTAACCCAAAACACTGATCTCATTTTCAGTGTCTTCCGTTTGTTTGTTTTTTTAACGAATCCTCAGGGACTGCGCGTCACTCCGACGCTTTATCGAAAGACAAGCCAAAAAAAAAATGAAGAGATACAGTTGGTCTCTGTGCAGGAGAGAGAGCCTCTGACGAGTCCAGTCGCACCGATGCGCTCAATCACAAGATGGACGTGCGTGTGCTTTTTTGCGTGCACTGAGAACCGTATCCCAACAACTTTGCTCCACACTACCTCAACACCGGATCGTGTGCTCTGGTGCTGAACGGCTGCTTATGCCCTTATTTATGCCATGTAAGGCTGTGATGTTGTTGCTTTTCTTTCCTTTTCATCTTCCCCCTCCTCACATCTCTCCTCGTGCGTTCCTGATTCTTCCCTCTTCCCTTTCGTCCACTACTTTGTAAAGAAATATTCGAGAGCACGGTCTCTTATTGTACCTTTTCGCTCTTTTCGCGTCGTTTGTTTGTTTTTTCTGATGAGCCGCGAGGATCGTTACGAGTCGCGTGGCAACCGCTACGATCGCGCAGGTCCGAACGCTGGCAGCAACAACCAAAATACGAGTTACAGCACAGGTGCCGGTGGTGGTGGTCGCTACGCTGCACGCGGCCGTGATCAGGATAGTGACGCGTACGATGCTGACCGCCGTCGGCGTCGCTACGAACGTCACGATGACGCGCCGATGCGTCACGACGTGATGCAAGGCGGGTACGGCCCACACGATGGCTACAACCAGCCGTGGGGTGCGGCTCAAGGCCAAGGTGGCTACTACCCACAGCCACAACAACAGCCGCAGGCGATCCTGACACCCGAGCAAATCGTCGCGCTCATTCAACAGCAGCAGCAAATGGGTGGGTCGGCACCGCAACTCCCCACACCGTCTGCACCAGCAGTACCAGCCGCACCCGCACCCGCAACTCGCGCATCCGCGGCGGTGGAGAACTTCGTTCCCCAGATCCCACGCGCTCTCATGACCGCAGCGCGCAGTGCCGCGTCGAAAGGAGACAACCGACTCACTGTCAACGACCTCTCACGCGGTAAGGTGGTGCTCGATGAGAACGGGTTCCCTGTCTACGTCCGTGACCCACTCGCGGAAGGGGATGACGCGTTTGGCGAGGACGAGGGCGACACGACAGGCGATGGCGCACAGGCTGCCGGCGCGAGTGGCCAGGCGCAGGACATGGTGACGAACAAGGAAGGTGTGCTCGTGCTCATGGAGGCCCCGAAGATCGCACTCGCGATCGAGCAAGCTGGGCGTGAGGCGCGTCGCCTTCACATCTCCGGCTTCCCCCGCCTCACCACGGAGGAGGAGCTGATGGAGTACTTCCACCTCCTCATGCCCGATGTGCGGCGTCTCATGACGCAACGCGAGATGGCTGACCTCGCCAAGGCATCGGGACTCGACGACAGCGAGATGCGTTCGATCCCGCCAAACGCCAACACGGGGGTGGATATTGTGCGCGACATCCGCGTCACGCACGCGAAGAGCCGTGACTTTGCCTTCATTGAGCTCTCGCTTGGTGACATTGTGACGGAGATGGTGGACAGCGCGGCCGCCGATCCCGACCGCTTTCAGTTCCCCGCCGCGGACGGCCACACCTACCCCCTCGTCATGCGGCGCCCACGAGATTTCGAGATGCTGCCCGGTGTGGACGAGACCAAGGTTGTGATGGTGGGGTTCCCGCCGGCGCTGTCAGAGGACCGCCTCCGCAAAGTCGCCGAGCAGCACGGGCGCGTGGAAAAGTTCCAGAGCAAGGAGGGCTTTGCCTACATGGAGTTCACGTCTCTGAAGGAGGCACTGGCGTTTCGCACGGCCATGCATGGCCAGGTACTGGCGAGTCGCATGGTCATCGCCCTGCCACTCTACGACTGGCTCAAGGTCTTGTGCCACCAGATCGGGATCGACGTCACGATTGACGATGACGATCCGATCTCGGGCCAGGCGATGCTCAAGAAGCTGACGGGGGCCGGTGGTGACGGCAGCAGCATCCAGACGACATCGGCAGGGGCCTCGAGTGGCACGGCGGCGGGCAGTCAAGCGCTCGTGCCATCCTCGACAGCAGCCGGTGGGTCGCTGGTGGTGTCGGCCGAGTCGCGCGCGATTGATCACATGCGTGAGCTGACCGGGATGGAGACGACCGTGCCGATTGCGGTGTTCCACCTGTGGCAGACCTACCCACACTTGCGGCCGCTCTACGGCAATCAGCAGGTTGCCGTCTTCCCGACACGCATTCTCGTTCTGCTGAATCTCTTTGACGAGGACGAGCTCGTTTATGACGACACGTACTCGAAGCTGGTCCAAGACATCGAGGAAGAGGTGGAGCGATACGGGCGTGTCGTGGAGTTGATCGTGCCCCGTCGCAAGGCGAAGCCCCAGGCCCCGGCTATTCCTGTGCGTGGTGACTTCGACACCCAGGAGGAGGAAGACGCTGCCTTTGCCGAGTACGACACGAAGAAGAAGGCCTTTAACGAGGCGTTCAACGCCTATCTGATGGCCCTGAGCCACCCCGTTCACAGTGCCTTTGGCAGTGTCTTTGTCGAGTATCAGACAGTCGACGAGGCCGCACACGCGCAGCAGCAGATCGCGGGCAAGCTCTTCGGCGGCCGCACCGTGATCACGTCGTTCCTCTTTGAAGATGTCCTGCACGAGGAGGAAGCCGCCACTGACGAAGAAGGAGAGAAGGAAGACGACGGCAGTGATACGTCAGATGACGAGGATGGCAGTCGGGGCGACAAGGACGCGGAAGAGGCGAAGGGAGAGACGAACACAGAAGACCCCGCGCCTGAGGCGAGCGTGGACGATCTCCTTGAGGGACTCGACTAGCGTACGTACCTGTGTGTGATGTCGTTTTTTGTGTATTGTTTTTGTTCACGTTCTGTTTTGTGTTCTTTGTTCGATGAGTCCCCCGGGGAGCAGCCCAAGTAAGCTGGTTCTTGGTGGTGTCGGTGTTGTGTTAACGAACGATTTCGAGTGTCACTCTTAAGCAAGCGAATGTCAAAAAAAAAACGTCAGAGCCGTGTCTTCCATTCCACTGTGTGGTGGCGCGCCACAACAACAAAAACGCGTCGTTCAGTGATTGGCAGCATGCATGCGATCTGAAGAGAGGGTCTCTTCTTGTGCGACCAGCAAGTCGTGGTTCAGCTTGAGTTGCTTTCTTCTCTCTTTGGCCCCACTGAGTTGCCTGCATTCCTCTGTCCGTTGCACACACACACACACATTTGTAGATATCTCCATCTCTCCGCTCCACCTCTTTTTTACTCTCTCTCTATCGATATATATGTGCTTCTTTTCTTTTCGCTGAAGAAAACAGGCGAAAACATACTTCAAGAGTGGTTGGAAGCGTCGGCACGTGCGAAGCGCTCTTGTGTGAGTTCGTTGGTCGGTTGTTGTTTTCTTCGCTACTTTATCAGATAAATTGTAATTCAAACACGCGGTCAACTAAGTTGTGTGTGTGTGTTTTAAGAAGTAACCAAACAAACAAAAAAACGTAAGTCACACATACACAAATATACGCATTCCTTATTCACAGACTGATTTCCCTTCTTTTTTTTTCTCTTTGTTTCCCTTCCCTCGTTGTTTCTCTCGGCGTGGCAAGCGTGAGACCAAAACCAAACGCAACCAATGCTTCCCACACGTCAGCTACTGCGACTTGCGGCTCTCTCGCGAGGAAGTTGGCGGCGCCCGTACCTTCCCTCCTATGGCGCTCCTGTCATAGCCGCTTCGGCTCTGCGCGAGGCCTGTCGAGGCCAAAGTAACAGTGGTGTTGATGGTGTTGATCACGACCGCGCTGATCACACGGGCCCAACGAATCCGCCGCGGGACGGCGCCACCGCCAGGTCAAGCACGCCCAAGTCGTCCACTTCACCACGCAAGTCGCGTACAACCAAGAAGATCAAGAAGAGCCCGAAAGGGGTGCCTCGACACGCATCGCCGCAAACATCACAGCCGTCGCGTGTGGCTGAAGATCTGGACGCGCTGCTGGCGAACGCACCAACCACGCTGCAAAGCTGGGGAGACGCCACATCGCACGGCGCGACGGTCGCCTCACCGCCCAGGACGACCACAAAGGCGGCGTCCGATGCGACGGCTAACCTCACAGACGGCGCACGTGCTGCCGCGCTGGCATCACCGCACGCAGTGGAGCAAGCCGCCCACCGTCGCAACGTACAGGCGCTCAATGAAGGTGATACGGTCGCCTCCGGTGCACGGTACACCGCGCTGGAGCAGGTTGAGCGGCGTCGTAGCAAGATCACCGTGGCGGAAGCCGAGTTCACTGTTGGCGTGACAGAACGCTTGTTTCCAGAGATGCAGCGGCTTCCGGCTCTGCACGAGGTTCACTTTGGGGACGCTGTTGTGCGGGAGGTGGACAGTCACGTTGTGTTCGCTCACCTGGCTGCGGCGGAGGCGCAGCACAACACGGCTGGTAGTGGCAGTGGTAGTAGTGGTGGGGGTAGTGCTGGTGCTGCGACGGGGGCGACTCCGCTGGGAGGTGTGACGGAGATGACCGACGACGCTTTTGCCGCGTTCGACGCTGAGACGGTGCCGGAGATGGACGACGCCACCGACACAACAGCCACAACCACAGCTGAAGGCAGAGAAGAAGCTGTTGGTCATGACGATGGCGACAAGGCCGATCACGTCGACGCGGTTGTTCCGCACGCGCACGGGGCGACGCCGTGGTTCGTGCCAGCCGACGGCATCGTCCGCATCTCGCCACAGACGCCCGAGGACTCTCTCCGTCTGCTCGCCCTGGTCGTCTATCTACGTCACCCAGAGGAGATCACGGCGGCGGCGGCATCTGCAGCAGTAGTAGCAGAACCCAGTGCGTCTTCCTCGTCGGCATCATCGTCATCATTGATGGAACGGATTTGGCGATCATGCTGGACGCCGCAACTCCTTGACTCACTCCTGCCGTTACCCACTCTGCGCCGCAAAGTCACCGCAACGTGCCAGTCTCTGCGCCTGAACAACGCGCCTCGCAGCAGTACCACAAACGATGTCGTGGCGCCGTTGCTTCAGCTCTCGGATGTCATTGCGTACCTTGACACCGCGCCTGTACCCGTCCTCGGCTTCACGGAACTGCTCCACCCGCGCGATGCCCTGGTCAGCCCCGCTTTTGTCTTCACGCTTTACGTGGAGAACGTCTCTGTGCAAAACGCACTGGGGCATCTGGCGACGCTCTTTGCCATTCCGCAGCGCGCCTTCAACACGCACACAGCGGCAAGCAAGATGTCGTGCACGTCTCTCGTCTGCGCGGTGGAGCACAACCGCCTGACGCGTGAGCTGCTGCTCCTCGTCAACACGATGCGTCACCCGGGCTTCGTCCTGCGCGTGAGCGATATTCGCGAGGTCGATCCCAAGACCTTTGGCGAGCGTGGCATTCAGGATCTGTTCGGCGCACTGGCGCGTTGGCAGCCGTTGTACGAGGTCGAAACGCTGCTGCGCCGCGTGAGTGCGCACGGCAAGGACGAACTCGCGCACCGCCTGCGCGCCGTTCAGTCCGTCGGCGCGGTCTTCTTCTGCGCCAACCGTGAAGCCTCCCTCGCGCGGGCGGCCACGGACGTCCTCCACGGCTTCTACCGCTCCGCGATTCTGAACGCGCTGCAGCGCCGCAAACCGCCACTCGCCATGAAACAGTTCCTCGCGAGCCCGAACACGGTCACGGCAGGCCGTGCGAGGCGTGCAAGCACCGACCCGACGATTCGCCACGTGCTCAAGACATTCATCCAAACGAGCGGGGACTGGAAGGAGACGGTGGCCCGCGCCCCATACGTGTGGCGCCGCCGCTGGATCAACGCGCTGCGCTGCACCGTGTGGAACACGATGGCGTCACGTCGCGTGCGGCTCGGCGGACGCCAGGTTCTCGTCGGCGATATTGTCGTGAGGCCGGAGCTCCGCGCCGACGCGCAGCAGCGTCAAATCACGACCCTGAAGGCCGAGCACGTCAAGCTCGTTGAAACCGCCGAGGAGGCGGCGTCGTGCTCGCTTGAGGATGTCTTCCTGCCGTTTTTGCGGGGCGCCTACCCTGGTCATCTCATCGCGCCGGACAGCTCGCAGCACCCTGTCCTCACCTCCGCGAACCTGTTCAGCGTCGTGCAGAGCCTGCACGCTGGACCGCTTCTGACGGGACTCTCCGAAAACAGCCGCATGCTCCTTGACATCCGCGCGGATGTCTCGCCTCTACTCTTTCGCCGGCTGTTGCTGCGGCCGCTGGCGATGCAGTTCACGATTTTGGAGGACAAGGCCCCGTTCAAGTCGACACACTTCGACGCGGCGCGCGTGCTCGCACCTGATCGGTGGAAGGCCTACGCCGGCCCCGCTCAGAATGACGACCATGCAGAAGCCGCAACGTCTGCTGCAGTGGCTGCGGCTGCGCCGGTGTCGAACGCTGCGGTGTCAGACATGTTCCTGAGTGGCACGGAGACGGCGCTCGTGCCGCAGGCCACGGTGCTCGCCAAAACCTCCATTGGTGACCGTCTCTCCACGGGCGTGCTCGCCGAGGAGTTCTTCGACATTCCCAGCCCGCACGACTACCTCGCCCTCGGCCACGCCCGTCGTTACCTCGATGGCGCCATGTTCAGCAACGCGCCGCACACGCCAAAGGAAGAGCTTGATGATCGTCTCTACACGATTCACATTCGCGCGATTGCCCAGAACGGTTCAGTCGGTCTGACGCAGATCTTGCGCGAGTACTTTGTGTTGGCTGGTGTCGAGGACGAAATCGACAGCGCGCTGCAGCACAAGGTCCACCGCCTGCGGCGTGAGCTGGACCCTGAGACGCCGCTGCTGACCGCCTCGTCGTACTGCACCGCGTGCTACAACCGTGATCACGACGCACTCGACACCTGCGCAGAGTTTCTGTTCAAGAAGGGGCAGACGAGTGCGCTGCTGCGGCGCCGGCAAGCGGTCCAGACGACACTCACGTCATCCGCTTCCGAGAGGCCCGACGCGATCGAGTCGCAGCCCACGTCAAGGCGGATCGCAGGCACGTGCACAGGCACAGGCACAGGCACAGGCACAGGCACAGGCACAGGCACAGGCACAGGCACAGGCACAGGCACAGGCACAGGCACAGGCACAGGCACAGGCACAGGCACAGGCACAGGCACAGGCACGGCCGCTCAGCAAGAGGAAGCTGACAGCGGGTCTGGTGATGCAACTGCTGCTGCGGTGGTGGGCTCCGCTGTCAAGACGATGGCGGTCGCACCGTCCAATGCCACGCTGCGCATGACGTGGCAGCTGCGCCGTCGCAACGCGGAGGAAAAGTGGGGTGTGCACCTCTCCAAGTCTCTCGGACTGATCGGCATTGAGGACATTCGACTGCTGGAGAAGGGTGAGCTCTTCTGTGTGGATGTGGAAAGCGATGGCAGTGGTCGTGACGGCGATGGTGCTGCCGTCGCAGAGGCTGGCGAGCGTGTGGCGTGGCCGGCCGCTGTGCTGCACGCAGTGCGCCACCAGATCACTTCCAAGACGCGTGCCACTGCCAAGCCCACTCAGAGTGAAGCCGTGATTGACTTCCTCGCGCATGCCGCCACCGCCGGTTCGGTCGATCTCAATGCCCTAGTCTCTACAGAGACAACCCTGCCCTTCGCTGGTGGTGGTAGTGGTACAAAACACCACAGCACAGACCCGTCCTTCTCTGAACGCCTCTCCCTGCGTGCCAACGCGGCGCCGAAGAAGTTGCGAAAGGGAACGGATGTCGCACAAGATGGGGCTGAAGACGAAACCGCCCCACACGGGCTGCTGCGTGTCTGTGGGTGGCGCTTGTGTGCTGTTGACGGCGCCGCTGTGCGTGACCGACGCGATGTGGCAACCGTCTTTCTCGCACACGAAAAAGACCGGACCATTACACTCACGTTTTCAAATGACGCCTCGCTGCTGCACCACGAACCACCACAACAACAACAAGAACAACTGGACAGCAGTGAGCCGGTAGAGACAGTCGCACCTGAGCAGTCTAGAATGACACGGCAGGTGGAGCGTACACCTGCCACTGCGGCGGCGGCACAGGCATCGCATCCCTCCGTCCCTCCCTCTACCGATGGCACATCCGCGCTCTCGCCGTTTATCCAGGTTCTCTCTGACCCCGACGTGCAGGCCGCGCTGCGCCGCACCTCGTACGCCTCTCGGCGCTGGCTCGCACAACTGCCTCAGTCGCTCCGCATGGTCCTCACAAAGCACCGTCGCCACTACCACAAGAGCCCCGGCTGGGGTCTTCGGTTGGACGCGCGCGATATGGGTATGGTGAACTTCTCCGCGCTCATGGTGCAGTACATGTTCGCCTCCGACTCTAGGGAGCGTTTAGATCTTGTTGAGCAAGGTTACGTGTCGTCTCTGTCGCCGTCCAAGGACTCGTTCCCGCGCAATGACGAGGCGATGGCGACGCAGCTCTTCGGTGATGTCCTGCCACAGCTGGACGCGGTGCTGAATCACATGTACAGCGTCGCGACCGTGAATGGCAAGCGTGTGCGCAACAAGAGCGATGCGGCTGCCGCCATGGCGGCGTTTCAGAAGGCCGTCACGGAGAGCCGCCAACTCGATGTGCGGCGGCAGCCAGAGGGACAGGTTCACCTCGTCCTCACACTGACGCGCAAACCGGAAACGCTGACGTGGCTGAGTCGCATCGCCGCTGTGGAGGAGGGCGGCAGCGCGCTCACGTTGCCACCACCCGTGGCGGCCACTTCCGCCTCCTCCGCATCGCCGCGTGAGCCGTTCGCGCTGCCACCGTCTTCACTCGCGCTGGATCTGGACGGCTTTGAGCTCGCTGTGCCGCAGGAGATGCTGGCCGCAGCCGCAGCCGCCGCACCCACGACAGCCAGCACTGGCAGTGATGGTGAGGCAACTCGTGCGGCCTCCAAGTCGTCGACGACCAACAAAAACAACAAGACCAGCCACGACGCGACATTTGCGCTCCACCGCGATCCAGCCGTGCTGTGCATGTTGCCGTCCGCGTTGGCTTCCGCCACCCAGGACGGCACTGCAGAGCCTGCTGATGCACTTGCAGCGAGCACGACGCGCATGGCGCAGGTTCCATGGCTGTCATCGCGCCAACTCAAGTCGGCGCTCTTCACAGTGGCCATCAACCGGCGTGTGCTGAGTCCTCAAACGCAAGGCAAATGGGGCCTGCGGGTGCAGCGAGGCACGCTGCGGCTGCTCCACCTCCAGCGGAACCAGTTGTTTTCTTTTCAGGTGTACGCGGCGAAGAGGGCCCAGGCGGTGCGCATCTCTGACACGCTGCGTTACGTTCCCCCATCCTCTGAGGGGTCCCAGTCAGGCGAGGAGGGAAGAAGCCGTCGCACGGACAGGTCAGAAAAGAGAGACGCCGAGCCGCATGAAGAACAACACGAAGAGCCGGGTGCGCATGCGCGTGCCACCACTCAGAGCTACACGGACCACCTGTACCTTGTGGAGGCGGTGAATCACATCCCTGTGCACACGCACGATGCGCTCAAGCAAGCCTTGCGCCTCGCGGCGTCGCCGCCGTCATCGTCGTCTGGCTTCTGGCGCAGTGGTGACGGCGCCGATGGGAACCAGATCGGCGGTGTCGCGCAGCCGGAGTCGGTGACGCTGCAAGTTCGTCAGTTCCCTCTCGCGCGTGTGCTCGTACCGATCCAACGCGGCAGCCGGTTCCGCGCGCGCGATGGCGGTGCCGCACCGCAGCCGGTTGGTCTGCACATCAACAAGGACATGTGCGTGGTTGGGGTGGACGCGGACGGTTTGTGTGCCGCTGCACTGCAGCGCACCGTCTCGCCACACTGCTCTCTGATGGGCCTTATTCAGGGTCAGGCGGGTGCCGCATCGGCGGCCGCACGTGTCCAGAGACCGCTGCAACCGGCGCTCAAGGCAGGCCTGGAGGCCGTGCAGAGGTACCTGGGTGGCGTGGGTGATGGCAGCAGCCCTGCGCAGGGTGGCTCGCCATCACGACCTGCGTGGCGCTACGAACTCGATGAGGATGCGATGGAGTCCTCCTCTCAGCCTCCCACTCCCACTCCTCCTTCTGCTACTGCTGGTCCGTTGGGTGCCACGGAGGAGACGGCAGCGGTCGCACCAACGGCAGCCTCTTCACTCGCCTCAGCAACTTTAGTGGAGGCCGTGCTCCGGCTGACGCACACGGCCGAGTCCCTGCTCGAGAGCTATCGCTTCTGCGGTGGTGTCGATGCCGTGGCGTTGCTGGAGGTGTGCGTCGTGAATGAGTTCTGTGAGGCGTGCAAGTCCTTCGTGCCGTCGTCAGCAGCCGCAGCGGACGTCTCGCCCGAAGCGACGCAGGCCCTCGTCGAACAGGTGCGGCCATTGTGGCAGGCTCTCCAGGGACGCCTCAAGGAGGTCGAAGGCGGCGCGTACATTTGCTGGCGCGTCGTCTACGCCGCCACGTCTAAACAAACGCTGCGCACGCCGGCCGATCTCGTGGCGGCGGTACGTCCTGAGGTGAGCGAGGAGGTTCTCGTCCTTCAGCAGTGTCTTGTCCTCGAGTAAAGGCTTTTGTGTGCATGTGTGAGAGAGCGGTCCCTCAGGTCACTCTCTTTCTTGCTATTTCACAGATTTAATAATACGTTTGTCAGCTCTGTTTGTGTCTGTGTGGTTGTGTGTTTGATTTGGGAATGCTTTCTCCCATCATTTTTTGTTTCTTGTAAAAAAAAAAACTTGCATTGTTCACATGATAAGCGAAACAAATTATTGAAAAAAAAGGAGACACAGTCGCTGTCTACCGGCGCAACGGCCTTGTCTGCTGGTTCGTTGTGACTCCTGTGGGTGATACATTCCTGTCCCCCCTACCCTCCCGCCATTCTTTCTGTTTACGAGACCAAAAGATGGAGGACGCAGAACGAGACGCGTGACTCTCACACACACACACCTCCATTCGTGTGCGAAGATCACAAAAAAGCGCGCACAAGTCCCGTTCAGAAATGTGATTCCGTTCGTGCAACAGCATGTCTCTTTCTTTCTCAATGATTCACTTTCACCTTCCACATTTTGCCCTTTCTCTCTCTCTTTCTGTTGCTCTTCCTCTTGCTCTGGATAGAAACATTTCCTTGTTTTTTTCTTCCTTGCTTTGCGTCGCTGCACCCAAGAATCTGAAGACGTGAGCAAAAGCACAGACAGAAAACGGAATAGCTACTATAAGCATACATACACGCATACGACGCGATAAGACAGCCACATCACGTTTCGTTCGAGTTAGCGCTCTTCCACTTTCCCCCATTTGGTCTTCACTGCTCTCCAGAGACTTCTTCAACACTTTTCTTTTTCATTATTTGACTTGACGATGCAGACAAACGCTGCCCTCGATCCCGACCGCGCGGCTCTGCGTGAGAAGGTGCTCAAGCTCACCAGGCAGCGTGACGCCATCAGTGAAAAACTGCGCACCGTGAACACCAACATGAAGAAGCAGAAGCTCGAACTTCAAAAGGTTGAAGATCAAGTGAACGCCTTCACTTCTATCGGCCACTTTGTAGGTGAGGTGCTCAAGCGCATCGACGAGGAGCGCTACATTGTCAAGAGCATTAGTGGCGCCCGGCATCTCGTCGGGTGCAAGAAGAGCATCAAGCCTGAGAGGCTGCGCTTCGGTGCCCGTGTCGCGCTGGAGATGACGACCTTCACCATCGTCAAGGTCCTCCCGCGCGAGGTTGACCCGCGCGTCTACAGCATGCAGTACCTTGGCGACGAGAAGAGCGTGAGCTTCCAGGAGATCGGCGGGCTTCAGGAACAGATGCGGCAGATGCGTGAGGTCATTGAGCTGCCCCTCACCAACCCTGAGCTGTTTGCGCGCGTGGGCATTACGCCACCGAAGGGTGTGCTCCTGTACGGGCCGCCTGGCACCGGCAAGACGCTCCTCGCCAAGGCCATCGCCAGCAACGTCGACGCGGCCTTTTTGAAGGTCGTGGCGTCGTCGATTGTGGACAAGTACATTGGCGAGTCGGCCCGCGTCATTCGCGAGATGTTCGGCTACGCGCGCGACCACGAGCCTTGCATCATCTTCATCGATGAGGTCGACGCCATTGGTGGCAAGCGTATCGAGGGTAGCTCGTCTGATCGCGAGGTGCAGCGTACGCTGATGGAGCTCTTGAATCAGATGGATGGTTTCGACAAGCTCGGCAAGGTCAAGGTCATCATGGCCACCAACCGCCCCGATACACTCGATGAGGCCCTCATGCGTCCCGGTCGTCTTGATCGCAAGATTGAGATTGGTCTGCCGAACGAGGCGGGTCGTCTCGACATTATCAAGATTCACTCGTCCAAGATCACGAAGCGCGGTGACATCGACTACGAGAGCCTCGTCAAGCTGTCCGAGGGCTTCAACGGCGCTGATCTGCGAAACGTGTGCACTGAGGCAGGCATGTTTGCCATTCGCGCGGGGCGTGATTACACGGAGAACGATGATTATAGCAAGGCTGTGCGCAAGGTGGTGGCGATGAAGCGGTTGGAAGGTGTGCCACACCAGTACGCCGATCAGTAAGGCGTCTCTCTCGACCCCAGAAACAGACCGAACGCAAAAACAGAAAACGAGAGAAAAGAAAGAAAGAAGCAAAGTGTGCGGACGTGCCGGAGAGAGAACGTGAGGAAAAGCAAGGCTCGATACGTCATCGAAGTGAAAGATTGTTGTGTGTGAGAGAGCCTTTTGATTTTTTTCGTTTTACCTCTGCCGTGCTTTACGGGATGCTTTCTTCTCATAGCTTCCTTTGTTTCTTCCCCTTTCCTCCACTTCCCTTTCTTGGCGGATGCTGAAGTGATTACGTGCCGCCCACGAGATCCCTGTGTGCGTGCGTGTGTGGTCATTATTCTTGTGTTGTGTGTTTGTTTGTTTGTTCGATGTGACTCAACTCTCCCTTTCCCCACTATTTACTCTTCTTGAAAAAGAAACCTCCAAAAAACAAAACAAAAAAGAAAACAATCCCCCCTGCAAGGAGTGGACGATGGTACGCATCTGGCGCATTCGCTAGTAGGTTGCAAGCTGCTCTCTTCTCTCCTTCCTCTTGGTTCGGCGGTACGACAGACGTCAGCTGTGTCCCATTCTCGCGAAACCATCGTAAGCCTTCTTCGTCTTCATCTCCCGGCCCGCGCGCAGTGATGGAGATGTTTTTGTTCACAAGACACATGGCAGCGAAGGGAGCAACGGTGTGGCTTCCGATGTAAGCGTTACACTCCACCACCTCCTTGCGTTTGGTTCGAGGTGTGCACGCACCGTTTTGCTTGTTTTTTTTTGTGCCTCGTGACTGTACCCTACCCCCATAGCTCTCCTCCTCTCCCTGTATTCCCGTTCTTTTATCCTCTCTCTCTGCGTTCTTGTTTTTTAAGTGAGACAGAAAACTCACACCGTTTCAAGAGCACATCACAATGGCTGCGCTTTCTCCAGAGAGAAGGTCGCAGAGGCTGCCCTCTCTGCGTCGTCTATTCTCCCTCATACTCGCCTGCATCGTCTTGTCCGCTTGTGCCGTCGTCGTCGTTGTTGTGGACGGCGCGGGTTACTCCGTCGTGGCCAACTTTCAAACCAAGTCGTACGCCAGTAGCCCATTCCCACCCTTCTACAGCGACAGGTACAACGCCTCTGGTGGTAACCGCATCTTCACCGATCCCCTGCTCTGGGACATGCTGCTCCCTCAGCAGGGTCTCTCCTCGTACTACGTGGTGCTGTCGAGCTCGCCCTTCACGATGGACACGGGCGGCACCATCAACATCTCCCTCACGGGTGGCTCCTCAGCAAGCAGCGACTCCTCAGACGGCATACCTCAATTCTCGCCCAGCACGTACATTGATTTCACGCGTTCTTTCCTCGTGAACGCCACGGCCGGCGCGGACCCACCGATTGACACGCTCTGGGACTCGCAGCGCGAGTTCTTCTTCCTTGCGCAGCCCCGCCTCCACTGCTTGCTGAATGCACCCTATCTCTCAACGCGTATGGCTGAGGACGGCGTGGGAGCTGTGTGCGACCTGAACACGACCGGCTTCAACAACTCCAAACTCGCCTCAACCGTCATCAACGAGCTGTACATGATGAATGAGGCCGTGCTCGAGCTGAAGATCTTTCAGTGGGATGTTTGGTTCCGCATGACAAAGCGGCTCGCCATGACGACGAGCGCGATGACAACAATGAGCCACCTCGAGGCCGAGGACTTTCTCAAGAACGTGCTTGCAAAACGCTCAGAGCCGTACAACCTGATTCTCGACCCGGCCAAGGTCTGCTCAGCCCCAGCGCTGTACACGGTGGGCTTAAACAACTTGATCTCCGCCGCGTCTGCACCGTCGAGTGACGAGAGCGGCAGCAGTGGTTCCAGCAACGACTGGCCGACGAGCATTGTGATCAAGCACGCGGGCATGCCACAGCGCATCGTCGCCGTCCTTGTCCAGTGCTCAGCGGTGCCCGTCTCTGTGAGCGTGAACGTTGTGTTCATGAACCCGAATGACGTCAGCGGCAGCCTCGAGACCTACTTCACGGCGGTTGTGTACTTTGTGTTCATGTCAGCCTACGCGCTGATCTTTATCCTCTACCTCATGTTAATTATATCGTGTAAGCGGCGCACCGACGCGACCTCTTCGCCGGCCTCCAAGCGGAGCGCTGATGCCGTCAAGGCAGACGCGGTGGGCGATGACGAGTCCCCGCGCTCAGCCGGCTCTAGTCCTGGCAGCACCAGTAAACGCAGCAGCCGCCGTGGCAGCGTGGCAACGCAGCCGAGTGCACGTGGCACGCGCGGTGTGAGCGCGAACAGTCGAAGCAGCAGCAGTCGCCGTCGTCACCGTCGTCGCGAGAGTGAGGCCTCCTGGCGCGATCACGACGACGACGACAGCGTCAAGGACACGGCTGTGACTGGTGGAAACTGCTGCCGCGCGCCGAACCTCTGCACGCGCATCCGCGATGGCATCGTCCACATCTATCACACGTACACGATCATCGTCATGGCGGACGGCCGCATGCAGTGGCTTGTGTTTGTGACGATGCCCGTCAAGTGCCTCATGTGCATCTTCTTCGCCGCCTCCTACTCGGTGTTGAACGCGGCTGCACTCGACGCGATCTCGACGGTCGCCTCGCTGCCGGTTGTGTCACTTGCGTTGGGTGTCGCGGTCGGCACGATACTCTTTGCGCTGGAGGTGCTCGCCGCGTTTGGGTGGGGCCTGGCCTTCAAGAGTCTGACCACGTCCCAGATTGTGGTCCTCTCCGTCGGCTGCATCCTCTACTTTGTGTTTCGTGTGTGCGTGCTGAGCACGTGCCCGGTGGAGGGCCGTCTCGATGCCTTCACCACGAACGCCTACGCGCGCGATGAGTCGCCCGCCAACTGCGTCGCCTTCCAGTACGTCTCCTTTTCCATCTCCTTTATCTACCACGTGTACAACACGATTCAAATCTTTCTCGTGACACGCCTGCTGGGGCACCGCTGTGTCAAGGAGAACCGGGACGTCCTACTGCGTGGTAAGCCGGAGACGTCCGGTGATCTTGTACACTACGGAAGCAGTCACACGCGCCACTCACGGCAGTCCGAGCGCGGATCTCGTGGCGGCGCCGACAGGGAATCACGCCGTGATCGGGATCGCGATCGCGATGATGCGCGGCGCAAACGCAAGCCGCCCCGCCGTCGTCCAGCGCGTGACCGGGGCGACAACCGCACCTGGTCGCCGAACTCGGATGGGCCCTCGTCGCCTCCTCCACCGCCTCCTGCGCACGGCGACGGCGATGGTGACGATGACATGCTCCACTCGTTCGGCTCCAACTCCGATGAGGGGTCTGACCGCAACTCGGGCAAGGCACCGGATCGGGGCATGGTGCGCGGGGGAACGCCCAAGTCAAAGGGAAAGTCCGCTGGTGCGGCGCCCGCGGCGTCCTCGTCGCGACGTCAGCGCAGTCGGCGAAGAGGTGCAGCCGTATCGAACCGTTCCGCGTCTTCCTCCTCTTTCTTTTCGGAATCGTCTTCCTCGGGAGCATCCGCGACCGACAGCAGAGACAGTGAAAGCGCCAGCACGGGTAGTAGCTATGACGATGAGGACGATCGCTGGTCCTCACGCGGCAGCAGTCGTGACAGCGACAGGAACACAGACAGCAGCAGCACCATCAGCAGCACCACACACTCGAGCTCGGATGATGAGGCGGCAGCACGCCGGTCACGACGCAGCCGCGCAAGTCGTCACCAAAGCCAAGCCCGCGGTCGCGCCCCGTCCGTTGCAGTCGAAGGTGGTTTGTTCCCTGCTGATGTGCCGTCTGCCCGCTCCCAAGCAGCCCGCGACTCCATCGAGTCCATGAAGATCTTCCTTCGGTATCATGGCATGCGCTATCCCTTTGCCTTCATCGTGCTGTGGGAGATACTCTTTCTTTGCCTGTCCTTCACCCTCTACGACACGGAGCACTTCTACATGAAGGTCATCTTTGAGGAGGTCGAGTGTCTGTATTTGATGTGCTTCATCGTCCTCTTTTTTCGAAAGGAGCCCTTCTACTGTTGAGTCTGACCTGTACAGTGGTCCCGGGCACCAAAAAGAAGGGGAAAAAAGGCGTCGATCTGAATGTGATTTGCTTGCTTGTCTGTTTTTTGTTGTTATCCTGTGTTATCTCTGACCCATGCTTGATCGAACAGAATCTATACAAAGAAAAAAGATAAACTGGTGTTGGTTTCGCGACTCTCAGCTTGCTCTTACGTTGTGTGCTTTTCTTTGTGCTGATTTCGCAAATGCATCGTGCGCGGCGTTATGTCAACAGAGTACGTCGTGCCGGTGTCTCCCTCACTCTCTCTCTCGTGTCCAGTGCTGATGTTGTCATTCTCACTGTGCTGCATCCCTCCCCCCACTCCTCTTCACTCGCATGTGTGTCCTTCCGCTTGTCTCCTGCAGCAGAAGACAGTGTTTTCCCTGAGAAAGCAAAAAAAAAGGTGTCTCAGTCTTTGTTCTTTCCTATTTGAATATTTTTTGCTGGGTCTTGCTTTTTTGCTTTGCTTCCAGTCACCCTACGATTCGTCAACTTCATTTTTTTTCTTCTTCCGCTTTTCGTCTCTTCGCACAGTGTGGCCACAACACACAAGCCAACACCTGTGCGTCATGTCCCGTCACAGCGCCGCTTCTTCCTCCGCCTCCTCGGCCTCCATCGATTCCTTTGTGGAGGTGCTGCCCAGTGTGGACCCTCCATCTCCAGCAACCGTGCCCAAGGCAGCCAAAGCGAAGGCCTCGTCGTCAGATCCTTTTGCCCGAGGCTGGAGTGACGACGACGACAGCGATCAGTGCGAGGACGACGTGACATCGCCTTTTGTGAGTCACACACGGCCGGCCTCACCGCACGCGCCGCAGCCGTCAGAGACAGCAGCACCAGCAGCACCAGCAGCACCAGCAGCAGTAGCAGCAGTAGCAGCCTCTCCTTCCTCCTTCACGCCCTCCGACGTCCCTGCGTGCGCATCATCATCACCGGTTGCAGTCGACGGTACAGCACCAGCACTCACGCCACCGGAGCCCCGCACGCCTGAATCAGTTCCCGAAGCCATGGCAGCACCGCACGTGCCATCGACACCGCCCGCAAAAACGAATGCAGCAGATGTGCATATCTCGCAGCCCCTCTCATTCTCTTCATTGTTATTCGGCACGCCAGCAGAACAGAGCCAGTGGGATGCCGACCTCACCGAGGTGTTGGGCAAGATCGCGTTCGCGCTTTTGATTCTTTTTCTTGTCATGTGTGTGCTGCGTTTGGTCTACACGATTGACGTGTCCTTATTTGTGGCAGCAGCCACGCTGACACCTCCGCGTCGGGTGCTCCCGACCCACACCCTTCTCGCTTGGGCAGCGCCGATCGTGAAGTTTTTTGTTCGCGCTCTCGTGCTCTTTGCAGTCGTATTCGTGAACGCGGTCGTTCTCCGCTGCGTGTGGATGTCGCGCGCACGGCTTTACGCGATGGCCAACGCCGTGCGTGATCCGCTCTTTCGTCTCCTGATAGGTGATATGAGTGCGCAGCGTTTCGCTCAGCGTATTCGCCACGGTCTTGGCGTGACGTGCCGGTGCGATGGATTGCTTAAGATGTGTCTGTGTGCGGTGCCGTGGATGGGACTGGTATGGGCTGTGCTTTGGTGGGTGCCTGTGATCTTCTGAAGACCGTCTCCGTGTTCTGCCGCCACAGTGTCAAGCTACCCCACCCTTTTCCTCAGTTTGTTTTTATGTTTGCTTTTCTCTCTC
This sequence comes from Wallacemonas sp. MBr04, assembly GCA_030849635.1. Taxonomy (NCBI): domain Eukaryota; phylum Euglenozoa; class Kinetoplastea; order Trypanosomatida; family Trypanosomatidae; genus Wallacemonas; species Wallacemonas sp. MBr04. Next base: position 221,316 of record JASANR010001592.1, on the reverse strand, counting down.
TCTATTTTTCTTGTTGCTATTGTGATCGTTCGTTGAGGCTGCAAAATGAAACAAAGATGGATCTCATCTTCTTCAGTGAAACGCTATGAGAAGAAGAAGGATTCGTGGAAAGAATGTTCAGAGCACGTCATCAAAAAACTCAGAAAAGTACATGAAAAGTGCAAACAAAAAGTGACAAGGCGGTTGGATACAGTCTTGGTGAACACTCAGAAAAGTGAGAAGGAGAAAGTGGGAGAGAGAGAAAGCCACGGAGTTGTGCGCAGCCTCCCACACAATCGACTCGCTCGAGCCATTTTTCGTTTTTCGTTTTCGCTGCTCTGAGTCAGCTCTGTAAAAAGCCTTGTGGGTCTCAGAGACTTTGGCCTCACCCGCTGTCGTAAAGACAGTCTATCCGTCACCATTCCAAACACGCTCTCTCTCTCTCTATCTATCTCTATCTTGCAATTTGCACGTTTCTTTCTGTGAACCCCATTAGACTTCAAGCAACTCTTCAGACAACAACAAAACAAAAACAAAAACAAAACAAGAAAGCTAACAGCACTTGCACTCGTTGCAATATTATCGTACATTTACTCCGTGCTCTCTACCCATACATCCAACACACAAACCACAGTCATGGAAATTCAAGTTGCCGAATACGGTGGTCCGGAGGTGCTGAAGCTGCATCCAGCCCCCGCCCCTGCCTCCTACACGCTGCAGGCTGACGAGGTCCTCGTTGAGAACACGCACGCGGGCATCAACTTTATCGACACCTACTACCGATCTGGCCTCTACAAGAAGCCCAAGCTGCCGTACGTGCCCGGCGAGGAAGGTGCGGGTGTCGTCGTCCGCGTCGGTGCGGATGTGTCGTCGCATCTCCTGGGCAAGCGCGTGGCGTACTACGGCGCGCTGAGTGCGTCCGGCGACGGCAGCTACAGCCGCTTCACCGTTGTGCGCAGCGCAGGACTGGCGGAGCTGCCCGACGGTGTCAGCAATGAGCAGGGTGCCGCAATCATGTGCCAGGGCCTCACCGCACACTACCTCGTGAGGGACAGCTACCCGGTGGGGCCCGGCTCCATCGTCGTCGTGCACGCAGCGGCCGGCGGCACGGGGCTGCTTGTCTGCCAGATGGCCAAGCTGTGCGGGGCGGAGATGGTGATCGGCATCTGCGGTGGGGCCGACAAGGTCGAGGTGGCGAAGCGCGTGGGCAAGGCGGACCACGTGATCGACTACAAGGCCGAGCCGCACTGGCCCGCGGCGGTGCTGAAGCTGCTGCCGCCCGGCCGTGTCGGCGTCGATGCCGTGCTCGATGGTGTTGGCCAAGCGACCTTCCGTGGTAGCCTCTCGGTGCTGCGTCCCCGCGGGTACATGATCACGTTCGGCAATGCCAGCGGTGCGGTGGAGCCGATCGCGCCGCTTGAGTTGATGCGTGCGCAGAGCGTGTACCTGCAGCGGCCGAACCTCGCCCACTTTGTCGCCGACCGCGCCGAGTACGAGCAGCGTGCGAAGGAGGTCTTCGGCTGGGTCGCGGAGAAGAAGCTGACCCTGACGATCGGCAAGGTCTGGCCCTTGTCTGAGGCACGCCAGGCGCAGGAGGACCTTGCGGGGCAGAAGACGATCGGCAAGCAGCTGCTCGACTGCACCGTCAAGTCGTAAAGCCCAAAACTTTATTTATCACATCGGGCACGACGAAAAGGAGAAAAAATGTTGAACGCGGAGAAAACGAAGAAGAGGGAAAGAAAAAAACGACCAGTTGTGCGTGTCACGCACACACACACACAAGTCACATGATCTGTTCCCTGTTATACTGTGAATACGCTCGTGCATATTTGTTCATTCGTTTATTTTATTATTGATAACGCTCAAGGAAACGCAAGACAAAAAGAAAACCCCAAAGAGCGGGTAAAGCAATTCCGTTGGTCGGGTGACCTCCGCCGCTCCGGCATGGCTGATGCGGATACATCTTCTCTTGTCTCTGCTGTAGGAGAGGGAAGAACTGTACGTTCAGTCAACACCACACAACCGAGAGGTTTGTTGTGGCCGTGTCGCACTCTTGCTGGTCTCCCCCTCTTCTCTCTTTGTGTCCATACTTCCATTTGGCTTCCTCCCTCCACGTCCTCACCTGTTACTTTGACATTTGTAAAGGCTTCGCGCACGTGTGTGTCTGCGTGTGTGATTGTGCTTTCCACAGGTGTTTGTTTGTTTTTTGGGGGATTTGATTCGTTGTGTTCAGCGTCATGTTTTGTGGCCCTACGCGTGTCTGCCTTCGTCATGCGTTCCGCCGTGTCGTGACAACGGCTCCGGCCAAAACGCAGGATACTGGCACACGCTCGTCTGAGCCTCCCTTCTCTGTACAGGATTTCAGCTTTTCACCGCTCGCGTGGCGTCCTGCGGAGGATGAACTCCTCATTCGCAACTCCTTCGCGTGCTTGCCGACATGCGTCAGCGCCTCTTCTCTCTCGCCGCTGCCCTTCTACGCCGCCACATCGTCACAAGCGGAAGCGCACAATGCGGGTGAGTCGATCCCGTACGTGGCTGGCCACAGCGGCTCCGGTGCGGTGCTGTCCGTTGGACGTGGGTTGCCCGGCTCGGCGTGGCTGAGTCACCGCGTTCTGTACTCGCACGCGCTGGCCCGCAAATCACTGGCGACGCGCTGGTGCGACTGCACGTCGACTGAGACGAAGGAGCGCTTTGCCTGCGCGCACGGGGCCTACGCGAGTTTTCTGCTGGTGAACGTGGCGTCGACGGCGCTCGTCCCGGCCTCCGTGAGTGATGAAGAAGCCGCCATTGTCGGCTCGCACGGTCTCCTCGCACACTACCTCGTGAGGGACAGCTACCCGGTCGGGCCCGGCTCCATCGTCGTCGTGCACGCAGCGGCCGGCGGCACGGGGCTGCTCGTCTGCCAGATGGCCAAGCTGTGCGGGGCGGAGATGGTGATCGGCATCTGCGGTGGGGCCGACAAGGTCGAGGTGGCGAAGCGCGTGGGCAAGGCGGACCACGTGATCGACTACAAGGCCGAGCCGCACTGGCCCGCGGCGGTGCTGAAGCTGCTGCCGCCCGGCCGTGTCGGCGTCGATGCCGTCTTTGCCGAGGATGACGATAGCCACAGCAGCGAGTGGCCTTGTGCTGTGCGCAAGGCGGATGTGATGGCGTTAGTCCCGTCGTTACGCCCTGGTGCGGTCGTCCTCCATAGTGTGAATCCCCTGCCGTCGGTGGCGATGCCGCGTGACGACGTGTGCGTGCGGGCCTCTCTCGGTGACGCCGTGGAGGCGTACGGCCCAGAGGCTGCACGCGACTGTCTGGCCTCTCTTCTCGCGCGTGTCGCGGAAAAGGAACTGGTCATGGGACTTGGCACGACCTGGCCTCTTCGCAAGATTGGGAAGGCGTACGAGACGATCGCAACAGGGGACGTTGTCGGTGTCCCTCTGTTGAACTGCGTGGACTAATCTGCGCTTTTTGTGTGTGTGTGTTCACTAGTAAGACAGAAAAAAAACAATAATAGTGAAGAAAGAGTCATGTGAATCCTTCATGCCCCATCGGTACACACACACACACGCATGCACTCATGTGGCAGCTCATAGAAGTATTTCACTTTGCTCTCTTCCGGAAACAAAAGCTTTGGCAAACGCACAGCCGAGTATTACGTAGTCCACGTCTCTTCTCCAGTCACGAGTGTGGTTCACGTTGTCAGCCATCTCGACTCTTAGTCGTCATCCAACGTCTCTTTTCTCTCCTCCAACTCTTCCTCACTGTCCTCTTCATCTCCCTCACACACTGACGCATGCGCACAAGTGAAGATTTTGTTGTGATTTGCTTCCCTTCTTTGGCTTTACGCCCTTTGGTGACACCAGCCTGCACACGCTTTCTGTTCATTCGTATCCCCCACTTACACATACACAGATGAAGTTGCTCAAGTTCCTCAACGGTGATGCTCCGCAGACCTTTGAAGGTGCCGACCTCACCCCCAAGAAGCTCACCTTCAAGGCGCGCAAGGCATCCTCGTCCTCTTCGGCTCCGCAGCTCGCCAAGGCCTGGGACATCGTGTCTGGCGACAAGAGCATCAGCAGCAGCGGCACGTACTGGCTACTCGACGACAAGGGCAAGCCCGTGTGTGTGCTCCAGGATGTCTGTCTCGCCATCCCATCGGACGAGGCCAAGACGACAGCGACCGTCCCGCGCGGTGTGACGGAGTCCGATGTGAAGGGCCTGGACCTCCGCAGCAAGCTCGGTCAGCAGCTGGAGCGCGCGCGTGCCGAGTACGGCTCGACGTACAAGACGGCAGCGAAGGCGGCCACCACCATGATGGACGCCGAGGCCACGCAGGTGAAGCGGCACGCCAAGATGAAGCGCGAGCGTGAGGAGGTCGCGGAGGCGGTAGCGTCTGGTGAAGCGCTTCCGGAGAAGAAGGCCAAGCGTGCCAAGAAGTAAAAGTGGAATGTGCGAGGAGGGGGAGGCAGGGAGAGGAGAGGTGGTAAGGGGCTACGCGGTGTGTCTGGCTTCTCTCTCTCATCGTCCGTGTGTCGCCCTCGAAATGCCTTCTTCTTCTTTTACTGGGCACGCTGATTTGCTTTCCTCTGCGTCATTGTTGTTTGCGTCTGTCTGTCTGACTGTCAGTTGTTGTTTTTTCTCTCTCTGTTTATAACCACGACTAATTCAGTAATCACTTCATGTGTTGTTTTTGTTGTTCGCGTTTCTCCTTGTGTGCTACCAAAAACACATCAGCCCCAAAAATCGATATCTCTGCGATGTATAAAATAGAAAAAGTCGTGTTGGCATCGCGTTGCCAGTCCTAGATGGCTGGTGAGAGAGCACTGGATGATGCCTGTGTTCACAGTCGGTGTGTTCAACGCCTCACATCGAGGATGTCCCCGAGCTGATCACTTTCTCAGCTCCCGAACCACACTAGTCCTTTCCGCGTACTTTGATTTTTGCTGTCACGCAAGGCTAATGTGAAGTCATGGCGATGGACGACGAGTTTTTTTTGTGTGTGGCTTGAGTGTGTGATCCCGCCTCGTCACTGTTTTTTCCTTTATATGCATGCCACTCTCTACGGCATCCTCCCTTCCTCTACTTCTCTCTTTCTATTCGCATACTCCTTTCCTCTTGTTGGTGTTAATCTGATTCACCACAGCATCACGCAAAAGCGAATGCCACGAATTGGCGAGTATCACGTCCCCTTTCCATACGCGCCGTACGCACTTCAGGAGGATGCCGTAACAAGGCTCAGTCGCTTCTTGCGCGAGGAAGCGCCACTCATTAAGCGTGCCGTCCGCACCACCGATTCATGCACTCCAGACACCCACCCTGGTGAGAAACGTACCCGTCGTCATGCGAGTGATGATGGGGATGGTCATGAGTGTGAGAGCGAACACGGTCTGACGAGACGCGAACCACAAGAACCTTTTGTGCCGCCGTTGGCCATCTTGGAGTCCCCAACCGGAACTGGCAAGTCGCAGATGCTTCTCAACGCCGTCCTCGCTTCTGTCTTCGACGTTGTCACATCCGATGCGCTGCCTCACGTTACGGCGACAGAAAACGCCACAGCCAATGTGAGTCGCTCTGTGGACGCTCAAGCTGCGGCGCCGGCTCCCCCTCCGTCTTTGGACGCTCTCATTCAGCGCCAGCGGCTTGAGGACGAACTTCAGCGTGTGCGCCACGATCGCCGTCGCCGTGTGCGGGCGGCGCGTCGCCATCTGCGTGTGGCGCGCCAGTACATGAAGCAGTTCCTTTCATCTGAGAGTGCCCACGCCTCACGCACGGCGGCCTTGCTGCCCGCCGAGTTGTTGATTGAACAAGATCCTGTCCAGTTCTTGCGCGAGAATGCACCGGGTATGTACGAGGCCCTCATGCGCCAGTCAGATGGTCACGGAAGCGTGGTGGGTCTGGCGTTCTCTTCCTCCTCGGGGGAGGAGGAGGACGGGGCCAGCAACTCTGACGATGACGAGAAGCAAGGTGGGCGACACGGTCATGAAGACAACGATGCCGAGGATGATGATGCGGATGAGCGTGTCTCTCGCGAGCTCGCCACGTTGGTTCCCCTGCGCAGCCCGAAGGTGTTCTTTGCCAGTCGCACCCACACCCAACTCGATCAGTTGCGCCGCGACTTCACGGTCACGAGCTTTGCGACGGCACGTGTGCGTCCTCGACGCGATGAGACGCACAGTGACTTCGACGCCAATACCAACACGGAGGCCAGAGGAACAGCCGAGCCCATCTCATCCACATCCACATCGCGCCGGCTTCGTGCGGTGCACGTGGCGAGTCGACAGCAGCTGTGCGTGAATCCGCACATCCGCGCTGAGGCGGCACGTCGCGCCAACGCAACTGCCATGAGTGCCGGTGAAAGTGGTGGGGCGGGTGCGGTGCTCAACGAGTTGTGCCTCGCCGCAATGCAGTACGAGTACAGCCCTGCCGGTCGCACCGCACGGCGACGGCAGCGAAAAGAAGAGGCGCAACACGGTGGCGGGACCATCGCCACCACCTCTTTTTCCGGCATCGTTCCCGACACGCATAGCTCGTCTCCGGCTTTCGGAGTGGACAAGAGCGTCGAGGCGAGTGCAACACGAGAGAAGCCACTCTTCCCTGACATGGAGGACGTTGGCAGCCGAGCAGCCGAGGCGAGTGGTGAGGTGACGAGTGGGTGCGCGTTCTGTGGTGAACAGCGGCTTCGGGGACTGCTCGAGTACATTCAACAACAGCAGCGCGCCGAAGAGAAGGGCACCCCACTGACCTCTGAAGGGGATGTGGCGGGGGAAACACACGGCCAGGCCAGTCCCACCGCGTTTCACCTCTCTCTGGAATCGATGAAGAAGCTTGGCCAGGAGCTGCAGGCCTGTCCGTATCTCGTCACGCGTCTCCTCGTGCGTGGCGCCGATCTCCTCTTCATTCCGTATGGTTATCTTGTCGATGAGGCCCAGCGTGAGGCGCTTCTTCGCGGCGTCGTCACCAACCCTGCAACGGAATCTGAACAACAACAACAACAACAACAACAGCAACATGAGCATGCCATAAATGCAGACGGCAGTATTGATGTTTTTGGTGATGAGGACGGAGTGGTTTCAGGGAGTACCGCGCTTGGCTCCGTCCTGTATCGTCGGCGGCGCGTGTGGAATGCAAGCAAACGTTCGACAGCCACCCACAACAAGGCAGAAGATGACGTGGCGGCCATCACGGCGCTGAACGCGCCACCTAACTTTGCGGGCAGTACGTTGGTCTTTGACGAAGCACACAACCTCGCCGATCACTGCCGCACGACGAGCACCGCGGCCGTGACCGTGTCCGAGCTGCGTCTGACCCGCGGCCTCGTGCACGCCTATCTGACGCGCTACGAGAAGCGTCTTGTTATCACTTCGAAGCAGCGATTGCGAGAGCTTATCGTCTTCATTGACGGTGTCTTGCGAGGTGTCGAATCCACCGCACGAGCCGGGCAGACAACGCTTAACGATGCCAGCAGCAGCGCAGCCGCCGCCTCGGCCGCTGTGCTTCCGTTCACGGCATTTCTCTTCAACGCCGGTGTCGACCACGTCGACGTGTTCGCGTTCCTGTCGTTCCTGGTCGACACGCGTCTGTTTATCAAGCTCCAAGGCATGGTCGCGTACGCACTGCAGCGCGAGCAAGAAGAGGCGCTGACCGCGGCACCACAGCGCAAGACTCTGCCACCACCAGGATCTTCCTCATCGACGCAGAAGGGTGGTGGTGGCGACAACGGGCCCGAGCCACTTAGCGCGCTGTTTATGGCGCTTGCTGGCATGCTGCCTGGCAGCACATCCACGGAACCACTTGCCAGGCCTGCTTGCGTCTCGGCTGCTGTTCGTGCGCTCCGTCGCGTGGACCATTTCCTTCGCTGGTTCTACCTCTCCGACGACAGCACACGCGTCCTGCTCACGCACGTCCCGGCCTCTCACGCTGGCGGGGGCGTGGAGGTGAAGCTGGTGCAGCGCCATCCTGCTGCCCACACGCTTCTACCAGTGCTGCGCGCGGCACGGGCCACGGTCCTGGCGGGCGGAACGATGCAGCCGCTCACGCTGACTTGCGAGCCGCTCCTGTCGTGTCAGCGGACGTCTGGCTTCACTGAGACGTGCGTCTCTCGCGTGCGTCCTGTGCGATTTATTCGTGAAGGCCACGTCGTGCCGTCGTCCTCCGTCGCTGTCTGGGCACTTGGCGCGGGACCGAGTGGGAGGTCGCTCAACTTTCGTCACGGTGGGCGGTTGGCTGAGTCAGCAACAGCAGCACCCCTCGCCACTACGACCACGACGCCCATCTCACCGGCTCTCCACGAGCTCTTCACAGAACTGGCGCTGACGTTGCTGAACGTGGCGCGGGTCATGCCGCCCGCCGGTCTTGTTTGTTTCTTCACGAGCTTTGATTTCGAAGCCCGGTTCAGCCAGTTTTTGCAGCAGCATGCGTCGCTGTACTGGGATCCTCTCAACGCAGTCAAGAAGGTTTTTCGCGAAGGTGATGTTCGGCGTGGTGGTGGTAGTGGTTCTGGGGAAACGATCGAAGGTCTTATGAAAGCCTATCGGGACTGGATCTACAACGACGACAGCTCTCGTGCTGGCATTAGTTCACGTTCACGTCGCGGCGCGATCCTGTTTGCCGTGATGGGTGGACGTCTTTCAGAGGGCATCAACTTTGCCGATGACCTCGGCCGGTGTGTGATGGTGGTGGGCCTGCCCTTTGCCTCGCCATCCGATCCAGAGCTGCGTCTTCATCTTCGGCACCTCGCCGTGGACTCCGGGAGCTTCTCTGCCCTCGTGGCAGATGAGTCTGGCAGCACCACCGTGAACCACATGGATGAGGATAGGGACGAGGTAAGTCATGAGCGTTCACGTGTGCCTCTGCCAAGTGATCCACACAAGAAGGCGCGTGTGGAGTCGTCGCTGTCCGTCGCACCCGAAAGGCGCGCTGACCCGGCAGACAAGCCCCTCGATGATGTGACCGCTGCCTTCACCGCCCAGGAGTGGTCACTCTACACTGACATGTGCATGCGTGTAGTGAACCAGAGCATTGGTCGCTGCATACGCCATGCCAATGACTACGCGACCGTGCTTCTGATCGATGCGCGCTACGTTGAGCGGCGTGGCTTGCGACAGCGTGTGTCATCCTGGCTCCAGCCCTCTCTGGCTGTTGCAACCGGTGGGTTTCCGCAGTGCATTCGTGGTGTGAAGCAGTTTTTTGATGGGCGTCGCGCATCGACGTCTCTCTAAGGCGCACACACGTTACGATTCTATGTCTTGTGCTGACACACTTTTTTTTTTTGAGCCACATGACACGTACAGCCAAAAGGAAAAAAAAGAAAATGAGCAGCGTTTATGGAACCTTTGGAAACGACTGTGGCATGGTCGTTGGTGACTCTTCCTCTCGCCTCATGCGTATTTCGTTTCTTCAACGTATTCATGTTTGTTCGATCTCCGTTCTCTTCTCTACTCCCCACCCGTTACCTTCTCTCTTCATCTATCTATCTATCTCTTCCCGTTAGGATGTCCTGTTGTGGAAGTAGCAAATCTCAAGCACCCAAATCACCCTCAGCAACGCCGAAACACGCACACATGCCCATCGCCAAGAAAGGGAGCAAGAAGTCGGGGGCTTCAGGGCCGCAGGTGTGCACGGAGTCTCTGCTGGCAACCGAGACGGAGAAGCACGCCACCTCCAAGACGCTCTACGGCGATTCCGCTGCGCGCATCTCGGGTAACGTCTCGCACATCAACGATGCCATTCGCGAGCGTGCCTACGACGCCGTCCTGCGCAACATCAAGGGCAAGGCACTGCTGCATCTCTCGTGCGGCATGGGCATGCTCTCCATGATGGCCGCCCGCCGCGGTGCCGAGCACGTCGTTGCCGTCGATACGTCGGCCATCGTCGATGCCTCGCGCGTTGTGGCGGAGCAGAACGGGATCACGAACATCACCTTCCTGCGCGGTCGCCTGCGCGATGTGCTGAAGCAGCTGCCGCGGGAGCGCTTTGATGTCGTGCTGTGCGAGTGGATGGGTGCGCTTCTTCTCAACGACGAGGTCCTTGAGGACGTCATCTACGCCCGCGACCACCTTCTCACGCCGGACGGTGTCCTGTGCCCGAACCACTCCTCGATTCACGTCGCCGGCACGTCAGACTACAACTTCCGCATGGAGACCGAGGAGTACTGGAGCAACGTCTACGGCTTCCGCATGGAGCCGATGAAGGAGCTGGTGCGCCGCGAGGTCGAGTGCTGTGCGATCCCGGCCGTCAACATCGTCACCACCACCTGCCGCGCGCACGAGGTGAACCTGGACACGCTGCCCAAGCTGACCGACGAGGAACTGAAGCGCTACGAGGAAAGCGCGCAGCAGGCCGAGGATGATCGCCTCAAGAAGGTTGAGAACCCCGTCGAAGCGCGCTGGAGCCCGACGGAGATTGCGCAGAAGGGCTTCTCCGCCGACTTTAGCATTCAGGTCACGCGCAACGCGACGATCGACTACCTGAGCTTTTTTGTGGACGCGACGTTCCACAACAAGCACGACACGGGCTCGAACTTCGTCATCGGCATCCGCCCTGGCGGTCACAACGCGTGGACCGAGGTTAGTGTGGCGCTCCGTTCGCCACTGCCGGTCAACGCTGGTGAGGTGGTGACGGGCACGATCAAGGCCTTCACTCCCGTCGAGCATGGTGGCAAGATTGCTGTCCTTGAGGTCGTAGCGCGCACGAGCGGTCAGGTAGCCGAGATTGAGTCGCGCGGCGAGTACGTCTACCAAGCCTGGTAAAGCAAAAGGAAAAAGGAGGAGGAAAGAAAACGCGAATGGAAAACAATAAAAAAAATAGTGGAAGAACTGGAAAGGAGGTTTGTTCACGTAGATGCCGATAAATAATCAAAGGGAGAGTGAGAGAGTGAGAGAAAGAGAGCGAGTGGATAGAAAAGATCGGTTACGTACGGCCTGTTATACGGTGTCTGCCTGTCGCTCTCTACTCCCCACTCATCTCGCTCTCCGTCTTGTTGCAGGGAAGGTTTGTTCCTTCGCCTCCTTTCTTTGTTTTTTTTCTCCAGTCCCCTTCGCTGTGGTCTCTCCTTCACCCCGCTTAATCGCTTCTATACCTACGCAACGCACGTGAAATTTAAAGAAAAGAAAAATGCAATGACAATTAAGATGACACAGTAATGTGAGCCGATGAACAACCTTTTTCACCATCTCGGTTCTGCTTTTCGGCTTTGTTATGTTTGCTTTCGACGCAAGGCACAGTACTAAAAAAAAGAAGAAAAAGAAGAATGACGACAGGCATCAGCAGGAAGTGCACTTGTATGTACTCCACCCCCAAGCCAATCAAGAAGTTTCTCGTGGACTTCTCTCTCCCCGCTTCAGTACGCTGCAGAGGGAGAGATGGAGAGAGGGGAAGAGAACGGACCCCACTGCACGCGCTTTCTTCTGTGAACGTTCACGCCCTCAACCCTGACACACATTGGTGCACGTCTCCTTGCTTTTGGCCACACTGGATACGTAACCCACACATTCATTGATACGCTACATCCTGTGTTGCTTCGTGCTGATGGGATGCCATCTGTGTTCACTGTTCTCTCCATATCTCACTCTGCATTGTCCTCTCCCGTTTTCCCCTTCATTGCCTCTTTTTTTTTCGCGTGGCTACATTTGGTGCGCGATTTGTCCAGTGAACCTACTCCCACCCGCACGCGTCACTAGCCACAAACACTTTCGCTCTATCGCTCCTCCCTCGCAACGATGTCTGGATACCCCCGCCTCAACAAGCCCGCCCCCGCCTTCGACGAGGTCGCGCTCCTCCCCGACGGCACCTTCAAGAAGATCAACCTCGCGTCCTACAAGGGCAAGTGGGTGGTGCTCTTCTTCTACCCGCTCGACTTCACCTTTGTCTGCCCGACGGAGATCTGCCAGTTCTCCGACCACGCCAAGGAGTTCCGCCAGATCGGCTGCGAGGTCATCGGCTGCTCCATGGACAGCGAGTTCTCACACCTCGCCTGGACCGAGCGCGACCGCAAGAAGGGCGGCCTCGGCAAGATGGACATCCCTCTCATCGCGGACAAGACCAAGTCCATCATCCGCTCCTACGGCGTGCACAAGGACGATGAGGGCGTGTCGTACCGCGGTGTGTTCATCATCGACCCCAAGGGTACCCTCCGCCAGATGACGATCAACGACAACCCGGTCGGCCGCAACGTCCCTGAGGTGCTGCGCCTGGTGAAGGCCTTCCAGTTCGTTGAGAAGCACGGTGAGGTGTGCCCCGCCAACTGGCAGCCCGGCAAGCCCACCATGAAGCCCGAGCCCAAGGCCTCCGTGGAGGGCTACTTCAGCAAGCTGTAGTCGCGAAGCCACACGTTGGCGCCTATCTTGTTTTTGTTTTTTCCTTCTCTCTTTTTCTCTCTTCTCTTTTATTTTTGCTTTCCAGACTAAAACAAATTCAGTGTTCATCGAAGGAGACCGTCCAATCACGTCATGGCATCGAACAGGCATTACCAAGCATTCCACTGTGTTTGCGTCTGTGTGTGCGTGTGCAGGTATGTGAGACGATGGTTGGTTCTGTTTCCTTTATTTCTATCGTTTTCAAGCTCTTTTTCTTTTCGTTTTGTTTATTCTACCTTGTTCCGGGTGCGTGTGTCTTCTCTCTCTCCCACTTTTTCCTGTTGTTTCTCTTGTTCCCCACAACACGCAAAAACATAAGTCATTTCCACTTCGTGACGGTCTCGAAGACACTTTCAACGTGATCTGGAGACGCCACGACGGCGCTGAAGAGAAAAGAGAGAAAGAGAGAAAGAGAAAGACAAAAGCTGGAAGCCAATAAAGTAGTGGAGACCGAAAGAAGCAACATCCCTCTTGCGAGTCCGATCCACTGTGGCGCAGGCCTCCAACTTCCTTTCTTCTTTTCTCTCCCTCTCCCTCTCTCTCTATTGTCATGAGATGGCTTGTGAACGTCGTTTCGAGCCACAAGAAGGTGGTCTGTGAGTGTTCAAGTAGTGAAGTGGTTCAAGCTAAGAGCCGCACTGAAAGCAATAAACAGCCGAAACACAATTTCCAATAAAAACAAATCCGGTCAAAAAAAAACTGTTTCGTTCACAAACATGGGCGAGACAGTACTGGGGCTTCGCGCTCCTTGTGGTCTCTGGCGGGGTCGTCTCGCATAGGGGATACGCGTGGCCATTTCTGAAGTCAGACAGGCAGCTGGCTCTCACACCTACGTAAGCGCACACACTCATCGGTTTACTCGTCACTGAACCGTCTCTCTCTGTGTGTGCGAGTTAGTCCTTCATGTAAGTCCGTGATGCGTGATGAACGATGGTTTGGGTGTTCGCAACTGGTAAAATGCTAGGGCTTCCTTTCTCATCGCTTATCTCACTTACACATCTGCTCCACTCGTCTCCCCCTCCTTCCCTCCCTGCCTTTCTCCTCTTTCTTTTTCTCTCTCGTGCTCTCTTTCTGCGACACAACGTCGTCTGCAGTGTCGGTGTACAAGCGCCCCCAAATCGGCTTCTTCTTTTCTTTTTGTTTGTTTTGCCTAGCGTTGTCGTACTTAATCGAGTGAAGGCATCTGTTTGCAATTTTTTGCGGTCATGTCCTTTCGCTTTACGAATAATTTGGTCGGTGCGTTCCGGCATCGCCTTCAGCTCGAGGCCGCGCACCGCGCACTGGCGCGCCGCACGTTCACGGGCGCGTGCAATGGTGTGGAGGTGACGTGCACCGGCTACGGCACCGTCCTGAGCATTCGTCTCCTGGACAAGGCGACCTGGGAGCCGTACTACCGCCCCTCCGCTGCCCACACGGCAGAGGATGCGGCTGGTGATGAGTCATCGTCGTCGTCTTCCCCCACTTCGTCGACCTCTGGCATCGATCTTGCTCGGCTCTCCACGAGCATCCGCGCGGCGACCTGGGATGCGATTCAGAAGATCCGCACCGCGAAGGAGCAGGCCCATCACCGCGCCATGGTGCACAACACGCAGCTGGCCAGCGACGGTGAGCTGCGCCACTGGTACGCCGAGGACGCCACCTCGCTCGCCCCGCGCTTCGACGACGGCCTCACGAGTGAGCTGAGCACACCGTGGATGCAGGCGATGCGGTACGGCGTGGCACCCAAGTCAGCGCCCGCCAAGTCCAAGTCGACCACGACAGCCTCTGCACGTGGTCCGGTGACAGCGCTGACGGCGGCAGACTGTGAGCCGTCGGCGATCCGTATTGGCTCGGCTCACCCGCTCTTCACGCCGGCTCTCTTCCAACTGGAGCTGGCCGCGGACAGTGAGGCGTCGGGTCCCGCGAATAGCAGTCACATCGACGAGGGTGCCGTCATTCGGGAGCAGAAAAAGGAGATGGCGCGTGATGAGCGGCAGTTCTGGGAGCGCGTGGAGCTTATCCGGCGCGGTCAGCTCGGCACGATCCCCGGCGGCGTGAAGCGTCAGTACGCGGATCAGGCAGCGACCGTGAAGAGCGACGTCGAGGACAAGGTTGAGCTGCGATTTACGCGTTAATGACGTGAAGCGAAGAAAGGGGGAAAATGCAGTGGTTCGACTTGGTGAACGAAGCTGAAAAAAAAACCTTCCAAGTCGTCACAAGAAGAAAAGGAAACTGCAATTAAAAGTTGATAGTCTTCAGAAGAAGCTGAAGGCTTGTGAAGACGGGTACTTGTGTGAAGACCAACCAAAAATCCAATGGATGAACTCACGCACGGAGTGGTTCTGATCTTTGCTGCGCAAGGCGAAGGCGGTGAACCCACTCGATACATCTCGTTCCTCTGCGTATGTGTGTGTGTTCTTCACGATTGTTGTTGTTGTTGTTGTTGCAGAGGCTGTGTTGAGATGATGAACACGTAGTAACTACCACACAGAAACAAAACATAGAGCAACCAATCGTTCTCTACAAAAATGAGCCATGACCTTAAGTAACGGTGGATGCCATTAGCAAGAGACCCGGCTGAGCCGTGCTGCTTCTACGCCAGCTGACGCCTCTCTCTCTTTTGTTTTGTGCATCTCGCTCTTTCTGTTTTTTTTTTTTGCAACGTCCGTGCACCATAGAATCGATATCCGTCTGTGTACGGTGGCAACAGCCACAATCCTCTCTACAGAACATGTTTGTAGGAGGAGAGGGCCGAAACTGTCACAGAACTCCTCATCTTCATGATACCCACTGTGCATCTTCATCTCTCTCTCTCTATCCTCCCCACGCCTTCTGCAACGTGAAGAGAAAGGAACGTGTACCATCTTGTGCTCGTTGAGAAGCCCCGCAGTGAAACGGCAAGAGCCAAGTCTGACTTCCACGCAAGAAGAAGAAACCACAACCACAACCACAAGGCGGCGATGCTTCGGCGCACCACGTCCTCGCTCATCGCCGTCACGTCGACGTGCGTCCCGCACAACTTTATCCATGCGACGGACCTCGCCTTTTACGCCCCACGCTTCCAGCCCAGGACCCACTTCAACGCCATGGGTATCCCCGAGATCAAAGAGGCCCAGGCACTCCTGCAGTCCGATGTCGAGACCCGTGGTGCGATCAGCAACCCTTTCACCGGTATCGGCAGCGACGGCGCGGAGGACCCCACGGTCGATCGTGAGCGGAAAGAAAAGCTGGTGTTTAGCAACGCTGCGCGCTGGTCCACAAGTGTCAACGACGTCCTGCTTCTCGACCCGACGAAGCGCGCCGAGTGCGCTCGCCAGCGCGACAAGGGGCTGCTTGCATTGGAGCGAGGCATCGAGATTCTGGAGAGCCTTGGCGGCGTTCACAAGCCCGCCAACGCGGCGATCCCAAATCTTCTCCGCCCACTCTACGCGGCGCGGTTCGAGCTTGTGAACGGCGTGGAGCACCTCCCCCGACCCGCGTACGGCAAGCACATGCACGTGCAGAAGTCCATTCTTGCGCAGTCCGCGAAGCTGCTCTTCTACAACGACACCTGGGACAAGTCGGAGGTCCAGCAGCTGGACACCTCGTTTGTGATCCTGGCGCACTTTGTCAAGGCCTTTTCGGCGTTGAACACCGAGCCGTTTAACGTGCCACCCGCAGCCCCCGCTGCGGCACCATCGCAGGGCACCGCAGCATCCCCACTCGGCAAGTCGGTGCGTGTGAAGAGTGGTGGTGGTAGTGGGAAGCCAAATAATCATACGCCAGCGTCGGCGGCAGCGGCCGCTCAGCGCAACAAGCCTGCGCACAAGGATTGGACGTTGTGTGTGGGCGGTGCCGACGCCCCTTCTGATATTCTGACGCTGCCCATCGTGATGGAGCGGCTGGAGGAGATGCTTCGGCTGGTGGAGCGGGCCGTGGCCACACACGGCGCCGCACATCCTGATCTCCGCTGGTACACGCCCAAGCTGCTGCTGCTCCGCGCCATCCTCCGCATTCCCCTCGATGGCCACCTCCTGTACGCTCAAAAGGATGTGGACAAGGCGGCCAAGACCGTCTTTGAGTGGACCCAGCGTGATAATAAACTCCTCGATGGTCTCAAGGCGCGCCTGCATCAGCCCGAGCTGGGTCTTCTGTTCCTTGCGCAAGCAGAGATGGCGGCGCGCGTGTTCAACTGGTCCATGGTGCAGCCAGGCGAGGTCGACGCGGCCGTGTCCCGCCTGTACGAGCAAGCTGCTGAGTTCTACGCCGCGCCGTTCAACACATCCCTCGATGCGGACGGCATCATGTCGCTGGACAAGATGCCGGAGAGGGAGTTCGAGGTGCAGGCGTATGCGACGTGCATGCGCAGCTACGCGAGCTTTCTCCTCAACGCGCCGCGCCCCAAGGCGACCTCGACCCGCGACAGCCCCGTCTTCCTGCCGCATCAGCTGTTCAACCAGAGCCCTCTCCTCACTGTCGTCACGCCGTCCGATATGATCTTCACCGACGTGCAAGATCGTGCCAAGCTGTCGATTGAGTTCTGCCGCAAGCAAACAGGCACGGTCTTGGACCGCGCCCTCAAGATCAACCGCGCCGCGTACCCGGCAGATCTCCGGCAGAACGCCCAGGCTGCGTGGATCCTGCTGACCATGGCCTGCATGTACGCCGACACGCGCGACTACCTCTACGCAACGGGGCTCTTTGAAACAGCCAAGAAGGACTTTGTGGAGCAGTACGGTGAGACGTCGATGGAAACGGCCTTTTTGCACCGTTTGCGCTACGAGTTCCTGGCTGGTGTCGGCTCCGAGCAGGAGGCCAAGACGGCCTCGCACGAGGTGGTCCACCTTCTCAAGGCCCTCGACTCACTCCCGTGTGTGTGAGAGCGGAAAGACACGAATGAATGAGTGAGTGTCGCCTGTTTGCTGTTGCCGTCGTCGCCATCTGGGGTGGTGGTGGTGTTGTTACTTATTTACCTTGTTTTATCGTCGTAATGCTAACGAAATCTCACATACAATTCACAAAAACAGACGAAAAAAGCAATCGTGTTTTGTGGCAGACGAGGGAACTCCTCACCGGAGATGGCAATACCATTCGGTGTGTCGTCAAACGCCATTTCTCTTCCCTATTCGCTGCCAAATGAAGAAACTCACAAGACCCCAAAGCACGTTCTGTCTCACGGATGCCACTCGCTTCCAGCGTGATTGGCGATCGGAAACTCAGAGAACGTGAATCTGATCGTACCTATGGTGGTCTCTATGTGTGCGTCTGTGCTCGGCGCATGTTTTCTCTTCATCTCATCGTCTTGAAAACACCAACCCCCCCCCTCCCACCGTCTCCTCCCTCTCTGTCTGGTGAAAAGAATTGCGACATGCCCAATCAAACGTCACACTCGCCGCGCCTCGCTCCCCCCTCGGACGACTCCGACTCGTGGATCGACACGCTCCTCATCGCACGCCCCACCACCACCACCACCACCGCGCCAACAACCTCGCAGGCATCGCCAACGACGGCGGCTTCTCCTCTTGCCGCCCACGTGGTGACGGTGTCGATGCAGCGCAGTGGTGCGTCGCCCGCCGCGAGAGCCCCTGAACAGACGCGCGCACGGCCAGCGGATGGCCCTGCTCTGCGTGGACTGCACTCCTCTCTGGCAGACACTGCGCCACCTCCTGCCGTCATGTACCAAGATGGCGAAGAAGAAGACAACGGTGGTGGTGGTGGTGGTGTCGTGCGAGAGTGGGTGGCTAAAGTGGCGCGACTGTCACCGTGGGTGCTCCTGCGCGTGGTGATTTTGTGTGCGTGTGTGCTCGGAGGGCAGGCGACGCAGATTATCATGCTCAACTTCTGGCTACGTCAGTTTCCCTCGAGCAGTGCAGACGGTGACGGTGACGGTGTGGCGGGCAACTACACCATCTTGGCTGTCTCCGGTCTCATCTTCTTTTTCTTCTTCCTGATGATCTTTGCCGTCTATGTGGTTCTCCGACGACCAGACCTGCGCTTTATGCGCGAGCCACATGCGTGGGGTCTCCTCATGCGCGCGGCCGCCATGGACACGCTAACCAGCGCGCTCGCCATCTACGCTGCCTCCCACACGTCGGAGGTTCTTCAGGCGCTGTTCATCTCCATGGTCCCGCTCTACGCATCGGTCTTCACCAAACTCTTCTTGAAGGACCACCGGCAGTACTGCAACTCGTGGGTACTGATGAGCTTCGCCTGTATTGTGGCGGGTGTGTTCGTCGCCACCTCGGCCAATTTTGCCTCGCACCACGAGCAGGGCGGCAACGCTAGCAGTCTCATCTCAAGTGGCAGTGGCAGCGACGACGGAACTTCCTCAAGGACGTCCTCTGGTGAGGACAGTCTCTCTGATCGTCGCTGGTGGGCGCTGCTCTTCTGCGCGGCGATCCCCATTCAGGTCCTGATGGACATCTTTCAGACGCTCTTCATGTTGCGCTACACGTACGACCCTGACTTCTTCGCCTACGTGGCGCGCCTGGTGGTCGCAGAGGGAGAGAGTTGGTCAGCACAGAGGCCGCCTCCTCCGCACGCGCACCGACGTGGCAACTACCGTGGTGACGATGACCCTGCGGATCAGGATGAAAGTGTCGCTGTTCTCCTCCCTTTCGACGAGGACGATGAAGTCGGCGATGGCACCGATCCGTGGCGACAGCGGGCCTCCTACAGCTACAGCAACAGCCGCCTGAGTGGCGTCTATCGCTACCCCACCTCAGTAACGCGCTTGATGCCGCTTGCGGATCCCTTCACCGCACGTAGTCACCAGCGTGGCGTCATGGCGTTGGAGGCCTCCCATGCCAGTCGCGACGATGCGATGCGCCGCACCTCACCGTCTCGCCTGGGGCATCTCTCACGGCAGCCAGATCCAGCCTCTGTCTCCATCGCGGCTGTTCCCGCCCTGTCGCCCGTCGCAACCCCATCGCGAGACGCACACTTTCCAGACCCTGAAGGGGTGCCCGAGGTGGGGGTGGACGACAGTGGTGATGCGTGGATGCTGAGCGCGGGTCGGCTGCGGCCCACAGGCGACGACACGACCGTGAAGCTCACCATGTTGTGCCTGCAGACGCTTTTCCAGTGTCTCTTCACCTTCATGTGGCTTCCGATGGACGCGCTGCCGTGGTACGGTGGCAGCAGCAGCGTCAGCGAGGCGTGGACGAACTTCGCCAAGGGCGTGGACTGCCTCCTGCACTGCCCCAACAACCTCCTCTACGGCGCGCTCTACAGCACCGGCTTCGTGTTCGTCTACATTGGCGCGGCGTACCTCAACCAGTACAGCGTGACGCTGTGCGCCATGGTGAGCCAGCTGTCGGGGCCCGTGACGGCGCTGCTGCTGATCGCCTTCCCTGTGCTGAACGTCACGGGCGACGCCGCGCCGTGGTACGTGAGCCTGGCGGCCGTGTGTCTGCTGATCGCCGGCACGTTCGTCTACGTCGTGTGGGACGAGAAGACAGCCGCGGAGAAGGAGGCCGGCGAGCTGGAGCTTAAGATGGAGATGCACGGCCTGAGTAACTTGGCGGCACGACATGACGAGTACGTGGCAGTTGAGACAGAAGACCATTCATAAAACAGAAGTGACTCCCTACTCTTGTGGCGGCGACCTCCCTACTACGCTCTCAGCTGCGAGAACTGCTCGTCTGCATTTGCTTGTCTGTCTGTGTGTGTTTGTGTGTGTTTGTGTGTGTTTCTCTCTCTATCCATCTCTTGTTCGATGCGTAGACATTCTTGCTTATCTGTGCTTTTTGACTTATTTTATTGTTTCCCCCTTTTTGCTTCCTGTTTCTGTGTGGTGTACGTCGTGGCACAGTTCCTTTTTCCTGGCAGACCAACATCCCTCACCCGCCCAATCACACGTGTCTGACCTCGTCCGACCAAGCAACATCACCACAAAGTAATGACCTGCCTGCTCGTGACAGCGCACTCGCACAAAGCAACTCTCTGACTGTTTCTCTCGGTTTTGTGTTCTCCTTCAACCTGCTCATAGGTTTACCGATAAGCTTCTGCGTCACCTTGACCATTTACATCCACATTTCGTTTCTTCCTCCCCGCCTCCTCTCTCTATCCCGCTCTTTCTGTTGCTAACCCGCTCAAACACTGGTGCCCACTCGTCTCTCAGTGCCCGTGCCACTCACTTGGGCCCTTCGATTTTTTTAATATTGCAACACGTCTACTCGACATTGTTTTTGCTTGCTTCACCTTTCGTTTTTTGTTTTCGCTTTTTTTTGTGCTTCCCCTTGTGGTTCCTTGCGAGTTTTTCCATCTTGTGAACAAAAGTGACTGTTCAACCCCTCATTGTGAGTCATGTCAGCCTCTCACCACCACTCCGCCGAGGACAATGGAGTCCCGATAAACGAGCCGGCGCAGAACGTGGAAGGTGAGCTGGGCAGCGAGGTGTGGAGTGATACAGCAAGCGTTGGCACTGTCTGCGCGTCCGTGCGGGCGGTCCTGCGTGGTATGGTGGCGCGCGTGGCTCGTATGTCACTGCTCTCGCTTCTGAAGATTGTGTTTATCGTCTTGTTGTTGCTCTGCGGTGGTGCGATGCAAGTGATCTTCCTCAACTACTGGTTGGATTCGTTTCCGGCAGACTTGCAAGGCAACTACACCATCCTCACAGTCTCCGCCATCCTCTTCGCCGCGTTCTTCTTGGTGTTGCTGGCCACGTACGTCGTCACGTGCCGTCCTAACCTGGCTTTTGTGTGCCAACGCCACAGCCTGACCATGCTGCTTCTCATCGGGCTCGCGGATGCGGTGAACAGTGCCCTGGCCATCTACGCGGCGTCACACACGCCAGAAGTGCTGCAGGCGATCTTCCTCTCACTGGTCCCCATCTACGCGGCCGCCTTCACGAAGCTCGTCCTGAATGACCCTCGCCACTACGCCAATCCGTTCGTCGCGGTTGGCTTCACACTCCTCATTCTCGGCATCTGCCTGGCCTCCTTCTACGTCTTTTTCGAGGACACCACCACCACGTCCCCTGACACGGTGAGTGGTGGTGAACGACACCTTGCTGTGGGAATCGACGTGGATGATGATGACACGCTGCCGCGCAAGGTCTGGGTCTTTTTCTTCTTCATCTCCGTCCCGCTGACGGTCCTGATGAACGTGGGGCAGACAGTGTACATGTTGTGCTTCACGGATGACACCCCGGACAGGTCGAATGTCGTCTTTGTGGAGGACGTGATCGACGGTGAGAGTGGGGACTCGCAGGCCGATGAGCCGGCTGCTGGCGGGCACGTGGCAGAGGAGGTGGAGCACATCGACTCCGAAGGCCGGCCTTCACGCACGCACGCGGCGTCCCATCACAGCTCCGCCCACACCTCGACGCGGGCCGCCTTCTCCTCCGCAGCCGAGGCACGCGCGCCGGGCGTGGCACCGAACGGGCTGCGACTCGGCGATGACATTGCGGTCAAGCTCGTGATGCTCGCCGGCGGCACAACGACGCAGGCTATTATTTGTCTTCTCTGGCTTCCGATGGACGCGCTGCCGTGGTACGGTGGCAGCAGCAGCGTCAGCGAGGCGTGGACGAACTTCGCCAAGGGCGTGGACTGCCTCCTGCACTGCCCCAACAACCTCCTCTACGGCGCGCTCTACAGCACCGGCTTCGTGTTCGTCTACATTGGCGCGGCGTACCTCAACCAGTACAGCGTGACGCTGTGCGCCATGGTGAGCCAGCTGTCGGGACCCGTGACAGCGCTGCTGCTGATCGCTTTCCCTGTGCTGAACGTGACGGGCGATGCCGCGCCGTGGTACGTGAGCCTGGCGGCCGTGTGCCTGCTGATCGCCGGCACGTTCGTCTACGTCGTGTGGGACGAGAAGACGGCCGCGGAGAAGGAGGCCGGCGAGTTGGAGCTCAAGATGGAGATGCACGGTCTGAGTCGTGCAGCCGCCTACACGCAATTGGCTGTTGATGTGCAGCACGATTAACTTTTTGGGTTTGGGATTCTTCATCTCCTCCTTTTGTTTTCTTTGCTTTTTAGGGGGTGAGGGTTTACTTGTGTCTCTTTCACTAGTTGGTGCTGCTTTATCATCATCATCATTCTTGCTTTTTTTTTTCAACCTCCATCTGGGAAAAACGCGTTCAGCAAGTAGCGCTCCCGCCCTCGCCTCCAATGACATCGTAAATGGTCATCATGTCAGAAATGACACATCTCTACAACAGTACTGAAACGCAAGATTCTGAAGGTGGTTTTATGGGATGTGTGTGTGTGTGTGCCTTCTTCGTGGTATCTTTTTCTTCTCTCGCTTTGCGTCTGATGCTTGATCCATTCACGGGTGCTGCTCACTTCAGTTGCGAAGGACTTAGTGAGGGTGCTGCTGCTGGTACACGTCATTCTGCTTATTCCGCATATTCACACGCACTTGAGAGAGAGAGAGAGAAAGTACCCACTTCACGAGAGTGGAAGTAACAAAACCGTTTTTCCATGCCGTCCCCCTCCCCCACACCATTCACTCCACTTATACACGCCTCCCTCTTATTGACTGCATCTTTTCCTACCTAGTTCACTTCTCAGCATTTTTTCTCTCTCCTGTTTGGTGACGTAACACTTTTCTCACCATCTGTTCCACGAGTCACCGATTTTTCTCTCTTCCTAGTACCCGCGGATACAGACTCGCTCTTTTCTCCACAAGTGTTTTCTTTTGGTTTTCCTTTCCTTTTTTTCTTTAATCAGTCCTCTCCGTTCACTTCCGCTCTATTGAATGCAGACAACTGGTTGTAAGCCGCCCGATATACTTTCATCGCAGCACGGCATTTTCCAAACTCCACAGACTACCGACTCCAATGACGGCCTAAACAACGTCCCTGTTCTGTCTGTGACCAACCTGGACCCAGACATGCCGCCAGATGTGCGTCGCAACAAGGCCGCCCAAAACGCCAGCGATCACAATGGCGCCGCTCGGGAGGTGGGCCGGACCCCGCGTAACGCTTCGATCGTGACGCCGCCGCACAGCGACGACTGCGACAGCTCGCGCGTGTCCGTGGCGGACCGAGACAGCACGCGCGACCCGTTCTCGGATGGCCACCCGACCCCTGGCCCCGATGCCGACCTCTTCACCACCACCCACGTTGTCCAAGCAGAGAGCGGGGACACGTTCAATGATGGCGTGGCGCCCAACAACTACGCGACGCCGCTCAACGACGAGGTCGAGCCCATTGAGGACGACGACGCGGGTGCCCATGGCAGTGACACACCCCGCCCACCGATGGCGCCGTCGTGCATCCGCACACGGTGTCCTTGCCTTGCCGGCCCAGTAGATGCGCTGATGGCGTCCGCTGCGAACCTCGTCTCCCGTGCGCGAGGCATGACGTGGCGACAGATCGTCTTCGTCAGCGTGCTGGTGGCGCTGGTGATGGTCGGCAACTTCATGCAGATTCTGATGCTGAACTTCTGGCTGGTCAGTTTCCCCGCAGATGGTGCCCCGGGCAACTACACGGCCTTTGCCGTCCCCGGTATCCTCTTCTCCCTGTTCTTCGTGGCGTGGTGTGTCGGGTACATTGTGATTCGTCGCCCCAACCTGAGCTTCGCCAAGCACCGCTACGGCTGGACCCTGCTGGTCTCCATTGGGTTCTGTGACACGTTCAACAGCTGGCTCGCGACGTACGCTGCCTCGTACACGTCAGAGGTGCTGCAGGCCCTCTTCACCAACCTCTCCCCCTTGTACGCCGTCTTCATGTCCAAGTGGATCCTCAAGGACCCGCGCAAGTACTTCAACCCGTGGATCATCTCCGTTTTTGTGCTCACCATCACCGGCATCCTCGCCGCCTCCCTTTACGGCATCATCAAGGAGGGCAAGCACATGGAGGATGGTCAGTTGTGGATTCTCATCTTCTTCTCCTCCATCCCACTCCGTGTCCTGCAAAACGTGCTTCAATCTCTGTACATGATTGTGTACACCAAGGATGAATCCTTCACCTTCTGGCTCCGCAACCGCCTCGCACTGAAGGAGGGTGTCGCAGACCGTACACGGAAGCGCCGAAAAGGCGGCAAGGGCGCCAAGAAGCGCAACAAGAGCGTCACCGGGCAGTCTGCGACGGACGGCATGGTGGACCTGGACGACGAGGATGACGACGTCGGTGCGCGCCAAGTCGGCAAGCGCGACAGCTCCATCCACCAAGCCCGCTCTCGCAACGTGAGTCGGCTGAAGCGAACAGCTGAGATCACCGACAAGGAGAGTGGCTACGACGAGGACGACGATGCGGGCGAGGACGGTGACACCGTTCTTGACGAACGCGCGCTCGCTCACCGTCTTCTGCACGATCACTCGGACGCGTCGTCTGTGGTGCCGATGATCCTGCACGCACCACCACCATCCATGGCGGCCTCCTTCTCACGCAACCCAGACCTTGGCAACGCCGTCAGCAACACCGCAATCGCCCAGGGGCTGCTGCCCCGCGAGCCGTCGCTGGTGGCGCTCGGCAACGGTTCCGACATCCACATTCACAATGACATCCGCAGCGCTGGGTTCTCAAGCGGTACGCCGTCCGTCGTCGGGAGTGGGCCCCGCTCTGTACGCGAACAGCCCACACCCGCACCTGCTGCCGAGACCGGCGCTGAGGCAGAAGCCCCTGCAGCGCCAGTCCAGGAGGACGAGGAGGTCGTCGCCGTCCGCTACCACCAGGGCGAGGACACGATTGTCAAGCTGGTGATGCTTGCGGGCGAGACGGTCGCGCAGGTCTGCTTCACGCTCGCTCTTCTCCCGGC
Source organism: Wallacemonas sp. MBr04 (assembly GCA_030849635.1). Lineage (NCBI taxonomy): Eukaryota > Euglenozoa > Kinetoplastea > Trypanosomatida > Trypanosomatidae > Wallacemonas > Wallacemonas sp. MBr04. The sequence continues at coordinate 196,331 of JASANR010001592.1, read as the reverse complement.
TGATGCACTGCCGTGGTGGGGAAACAGTGACAGCGTTGCCAACACCTGGAGCAACTTTCTGGAGGGCATCATCTGCGTCTTCACGATGCCCAAAAACTTCCTCTTTGGCTGCCTGTACACGTTGGGCTTCGTCTTCACGTACGTTGGCGGGGCGTATCTCAACCACTACAGCGTTGCGTTGTGCTCTATCGTCACCCAGCTGTCGTCTCCGCTGACGGCGTTGGTGCTCGTGTTGGTGCCGAGCTGGAATGTGATGGAGGGGGGCGACTCGCCGTGGTTCTGCAGTGTCATCGCCATTGTGTTCCTCTCCGTCGCCGCACTCTTGTACGTCATGTGGGAGGAGAAGACAGATGAAGAAAAGATCGAGGGCGAGCGTGTGTTGAAGATGAACAAGCTGCACGTCCGGCCCATCGAAGACGAACTGGAGCACGTCGAGGTCAGCATTGTCTCCTCCGACTAGAAGAGCTCCCAGTAGCACACAAGCACACGGGTGCACTCACATACACGTGCTTTTCCAAAAAAAAAAAATCTATTCAGCATCTGTACATAAGATAATAATCGTGATAACAAAAGCAGCCATGATAAATGAGGTCACGAGTGGAAGAAGGAAAGGAGGTGCTGTTGTCCTTGGTGTCGTGGCATTTTCTCTTTATCCCCACCCCCTCCCTAAAAAACGAAAGCACAAACCGTAGAGCAAATGTTATCCCGTGCTTCCTAAACTGTGTTTTTGTGTTGGTTTTTCTTTTCTTTCCTTTCTGCCACACCACATGCGGCCGCACGTTCCTTCATTCCCTCAGGCTTCATTTTGTCATGTTCCCCCCACCCGTTAAATTCATAACGTTTGTTCCTTAATATATTTTTGTAGTTCTTTTCTGACTTTTTCCTTTTTTCTTGTTTTTGTTTTTGGAAGGGGGCTGTTGTTTGAATTCATCAACTCTGTAGATTTTTTGTGCAGCTCCAAGTGGAGTTAATCTACCGTGAAATTAAGGAATGCATGGAAAGCTAAAATTCAAAAATCAAAAATCAAATCAAAAACAGTCCCATCATGGCTGCTTGCAATGGTTCACACATTGACTTTTCGTGCCTCCCATTGTCTTGAGAAGTTGTTACTTTGTCTTCCTCGTTTTCATGTTTTCTTGTTCCCCTTTCTTTTCTTGTTGTTGTTTTGTGTTTCTTTCTGTTTATGTGGGATATCGAGCTCCTTGTGCGCTGGAGTCTTTTTTTGTTTTCCATCCCCAGTCTTGTTTTGTTTTCTCACTCTTTTTCCCTCTTTCTCTCCCCCCTCCTCTTCTCCTCCCTGTTTGCGTTTATTGAATCGTTGGTGTTGGTAGGCTATGGTGTAGTTCCTTTTCGTTTTGCTTTTTCTTTTGGCCATGTGTCTCGGGAAGGATCGTACGAGACAGTCAGAACGCGAAGGAAGCGACACGCTTGTTGACAGTTGCTATGGCTGACTTGGTGAAAAACAAAAGCAAAAAGATAAAGGCTGGAGTGACAGACACAAGCTGTCCCTATCGTAGTCACTGAGCAGCCGAAACGGTGGCTATCTCACTCTCTCTATTTCTGTTTGTTGGTATCCGTTTGGGACGTGAGGCAGACAAGTGGAAAGTCTCTCCACGTTTTCGTCCGAGTTGCAGACTGACCTCGCGCGTGTCGCGCGTCACAACCGGGTGCTTGTGACTCCTCACAGCATGCAACCAAACTGTATCACCATTGGTGTCACCTCCTGTGAACCTGCTCTCTCAACACTGCTGTTTCCCTCTCTCACCTTCTCCCTTCTTATCCCTCTTCCTTGCTCCGCGCTGTCTGATAACGGAAGAAATACAAAAACAAAAAACAGTCGAACTCAAAGAGCGGGTGTGCAAGTTGACACAACTGCCCAGGCTCCACACGGTCAAACCCAATGTCGAGCAAGGCGATGCGTCAGGCCGCCGCGAAGGGCGCGAAACGGTGGAAGCAGCTGCGCTTCAGTACGTTGAACGATGTGCTTTTGCCGTCGTCTCTCCGCGCAGAACTTCGCCTGCCTGTTGAAGTGGGGACCGCATCAACACCGACTACCTCGAGCTCGAACAGCGTGATTCGCCTCGGTCTCTCCACAAACGCATCCAGCGTCCTTCGACAAATGGAGAAGGACATTGATGGTGTGTTCCTGTTGTCCTCTGCGTCATCGCCGAAGAAGAAGGCGAGCGAGGAGGAGGATGATGCAGAAGAAGCTCTTGCGGTCGTGGCTGAGTCCTCCCTCAACGTGCACGTGGGAGCGCCGAAAGACCTCGGCTTCCCTGTGGCCCTGGAGATGGAGTCGCGGAACTGGATGGACGGTGTGATGCGGGGAGAGCAGCACGCGTACGCACACTTCGACGACGTCGTTGAGCGTGACGACGGCAGCTTCGGCCGCAGCCACCCTCGCTATGTCCCGTCCACGCGCTGGCTCGATCAGCTGTTGCTGGACGGCTTCGTGTCACGTCGCATGGATGGGCGAACCGGCTATACGACGCCCAGCGTTCTCCGCGCGCATGAGCAGGCGCGGCTCTTTGGTCGGCAACTCCCGCCTTTCCACCTGTCGCCGTACTACGGTGCGAACGAACTGCTGAGCGCGTGGTGCCTCTTTGCCAAGACAACTGGGGAGCTCTTTGAAGGGGGCTCAGACAGCCCGAGCTCCTCCGTCGCGACAGACCATCACATCCACCGCGCATCAGAGCTGGCTTTGGCGGCGGCGTTTTTGCCTTCGCTGCAGGGTGTCTGGCTGCACGGTGCCGTCCTGACGAACAGCCGGACAGGTGACGTGGTGTGGATCGCTGGACCGCGTCGCAGTGGCAAGACCACTCTCGCGCTTCACGCCCTCGCGGCGATGCCAGAGCTGCGGCTGACCGCCGCCGAAACGTTCTGGATGGCCTCTGGCGTGGCTGTGCAGCCGCACTGGGTGCAGCCTCTGCTGTTCGCGAGCGTGCCGGCGCCTGTCGAGGTGGGGCTTGGTGCTGTCTTCGGCACCCTTCATCCGAATCCAGCTGTCGCGGCGTGGGTGCAGGCGCACCACGAACTGCCGGCCTCCACGCAGACGCCGCAAGGCATGATGGCGTTTCTGCGCAACTCGGACGGCCGCATCTGGGACATGTCGCTGTCGTATCCCGTGTCGCTCTCCGAGGCCCTTCCGAATCCGGCCGGTTCGCGCTGGTCGCCGGCAGTGGCGGGCCGTCTCAAGGCGGTGATCTTGCTGGATTGGGACGTTGAGGCACTGCAGTCGACAAGGACGGCGCCAATCGTGACGGGCCGTGTGGGGCGCGCGCCGCTGAACGATCCTGCGACGTGGGCTGCGTTCCGTCAGACGTTTGCCGACAAGCGAGCACTGTTCAAGAGTCACTACCTCATTCGATCAGCGTACGACGACAGCGCCGACGCGTTGTGGGAGCGGCTGGAAACCCTCTTGCACGAGGCCGAAACCGCAACGAGCCAGTCCCCGGAGCTCTGCGTCATGACGGGCGCCGTCAACTTTGAGCAGGCCGTCGAAGCGATTCACACCGCCTTCCGTCGGTAAGCCACGTCACCGAATCCGCCGTCTGTCCCAGTTTTCTTCACAATAACTCCCTAATGACACCCCCAAAAAAAAAAGAAGAAAAAGAAGAGGAAATTGAAAACAGAAAAGAGATGCCTCGTCACCACACAAAGAGTGCAAACCCATCCCCGTGTCCGCACTCATTTCGTGCCAACACCCATCTCCACCCTACCATCACGAACTCGCACACTCCTCCTCCTACTATCCCTTTACCCTCCTTCTCCTCGGCGTGGCGACATGAAAAGGGAACGTAGTCGAAGTGCCGTCAGGTATTGTGATCCACTTTGTGTTCATTTCGTGGGCGTCACAGGTTCAACGAGCACAAGAGACATCAAGGGTGGGTCGGTGGCGCGGCGCCTTGCTTCGTGGGCGTGGCGCGTAGGCTTCGCTCGAGATCGGATGTGGCGGTGCCGCTCGGGGCAGGGGGAGCGCGGCAGGGGCGCGGTGTTCAGCCCAAACAGGAAACACACGCAAACGAGGCTGCAGCCACAGCTCGGGGCGACGCGGCATCACACCACACGCAACGCGAACGAACGTCGCAAAGCAAAACGGCCCGGCGGAGTTGACGCAGCGCCCGTCGGAGCCGAACCGCGCGTCACACCACGTTATCCAACCGGCGAGGAAACGGGTAGGCCCTGCATGTCCTGGGGGCCATCCTAGCGGTTGAAGGGCGGAGTGTTCTCACATGCCAGCGCGCGTGCGCCAGACGTGCCGCCAGTACCGCTCCGTGTGGTGCCGAAAACGTCGGGCGCCCACGGGCTGGTTCCGATCTCGTTTGGAAAGTCGGTGCTGGCTGCTGCATTCCGTCCTCGCCTCGTTCGTGCCGCGGTGACCGCGGGTGCGCGGGCGGAGTGGACAGTGGGCGCTCCGCGGCGGGCGGCGGCTGTGTGCGGGTCGTCTGTTGCGCTTGCGTCGCATTCCCGCGGCTCGGTTGGGGATCGCGAGGCTGCGCGTTCTCCGATCCCCCGCTCCCGGCCTGGGCACGCGAACCAGCACGGGTCGCCCCGCCCCCACGTCCTTCCGCAACCACGCACCACACCACCACCACACCCCCGACCCACCAATTCCCCGACCCACCCCCCATCCCGCCTTGCAAAAAAAAAAAAAGATCCCCCCTAAACCATGCACACTACTTCTCCAACCCCGCTCTTCTTCGCTTTCCTCCTTGCCGCATCGCTGATGTTCTGCGTCGTGGGTTGCTCCTCACAAACGGCATCACTTTGCACTGTCCACCCCAGCGCACTGCCAGATTTGCTCCCTTTTGGGCCACCTGTTTCTCTGAACATTGAAACAGCAATCTCACATCTTATCCGCTGGGAAGCACATGCCGTTTCAGCAAATGTAAGCTCCATTGTGGTCGACCTCACCGTGTCGCTCTCTCCAGGTCCTGCTGCCAGTCGCTCCACAGTGCTTCGCTACTGCTCGCACATCGCAGCGCCTCTCGTGGCCCACTGCGCAAGTCTGCAACTGGACTGCCTCACAGGCGACGCCGCGTGGCATCATGCGTCTGCGGACACCGTTTTCGCTCGCTTCTCATCTGGCGAAGTGGAGGTCTTTCACATGTGCCGGTCGCCGCATGCGTCACACGCACGACTTTTGCGCGTCACATACCAGTGGGACCCCATCTCTGCCCAACTCACAGAGCGGCAGCGAAGTGTGGTTGGGAACATTCCGGGCACATGTGGCCCTGCCGGCACGCCGCTCACCGCGTGGCTTCAGGCAGACGGCAGCGCGGTGCTGGCTTCGCTCGCAGTGGGCCACCCAACCGTGGCCGAGCTGCCTCATAGTTTCGCCAATGGCGAGCTAACACTGTACTCTGCCTTTTCTCTGCAGATGGCCGACCTCGTCGCACAGCCACAGTGGGTCACAGGATGCTGGGAGCCACAGCTCCGAGTCGGCGCACTCATTGTCGGGGACGCCGGGAACATCACAGGGCTCTCCTTGTTCTCACTCCCTCTGACACACTTTCAGGAGCCGCTCGAACTGCTGGCCGGTTCGCAGATCTCACCGAGACCGACCGATCCCAGGCGCTGCGTTCGCAATCTGGATAACTCCCCCCTCCGCCGCTGCCACATCTCAGCTTCCGCGCCATCCAACACACATTCTCGCCGAGAAGCCCTGGTTGTGGTGGAAGCTGAGAGTCACCAAGAATGCCAGCAACATCCCAGAGAGGGCATGAAGCCAGTGTATTTCCGCAGCGTTGTCTCACTTTCAGCTCCCAATCACTGGAGCGTGACTCCATTCACCGAATCAAGCGGCGATGATAAAAACGGTGCCGAGGCCAAGATCGTTCTAAAGGGCCCCATGTGCCCCACGGAACAGCGCACTCTGTCGGACGCGATAGGGTTGTGCTCGGAGGGCTGTGCAAATCGCATCCGTCAGTGGTGGACGTCGCCAGGTGCCTTGGAGCGCTGGTCATGCCGCACGACGCATCTCACGATGATGGAGCTGGGCTCGCGCGCCGTCGTCTCTCTCGCCATCGTTATTGTGCTGGCGCTCGTTCTCAACCCAATGCTCTTCTGAGAGCCACTCCAGAATACCTGTATAGACGCGTTCCTGCCTTTGTTTTCTTTTTCTGCTCTTCTGCTATGCTTTTTCCTGTTTCAGACAGAAACTCAGACTCCACATTAGACGCGTGATCCAGGTTACGCGTTTCCCTTTTTTTTTTGTGTTGAGACATGCGCTGTATCGACGGTCGTGGAAGTTGGACATCACTCGTCACACCCGCACATGTTCCACTCCAATAACCTGCAAACTCTACCCGAAGTGACAATCTCGATGTCGTCTCACTCAAATACACCCATCTTCTTCCCGCTCGCCTAATCCTTGACAGTAGTCCTTTCTCGTACTCACGTACCCCATAGCAAATACGCTTGTTTCTTTCTGTTTTCTTTTCCTTCTTTTTTTCTGTTGTGTTTTGGCCCACTCCCGAGTCTTGCTTTCCCGCCTTGTAGAGAAGCCAACCGCCGTTTGGGGACCCACCACCATAGACCACCCCATCACTATCGGCAAAAAAAAAATCCAAGAGCACTACGTACCACGTAGACTCATTGTGATTATCACCTGACGCCATGGCACGTGGAACCGCTGTCTCCACAACTGTGGAGGATTGTGTATCTGCTGCCAAGAAGGCCATCAAGAAGAGTGTCGGTGGCGAAATCCTTGAGGAGAAGTCCGGTTCCTCTGTGACGGAGATCAGTTTCACAAATGGAGGTGCGCGGATGAAAGAGATTGTCGAAGCCATCTTCAAGGCCATGATCAAGGCGTCGTGTGGCTCTGACAAGGCTGTGACAAAGATCCCTGTTGGCGAGGTTGAGATCGACGCTGGCAAAGACATGGAGGAGAAGGGCTTCACTTCCCTCGTGAAACTTTCCGGGTTCGACTTTGGCGAGTTGCCAGCCAACAACGCAGGGCTCTCCGCCATCGCTGAGGCCACGTACATCCGTTACATGCAAAAGCACTCTCCCCACGCAGCGTATTCCATCACCGGCTTTCCAAAGTGCCTCATGCAAGACAACACAGCACGCCTCGATGTAACTATTGGCGGCTATGTCATCTTCTCCGTGACTTCGAAGGACGGCAAGCAGTCTTCCATTCGGCTCTTCACCAAGAGTGTCGACACGACGTTCAGCAGCATGTGCAGCTCCAGTTTCACGAGCGGCGTCCTCCCCAAGAAGTGGAAGAAGATCGCATCGATGGAGCCATTCCAGCTGATGGACCTCCTCGACGACGTCGCCATGGCGATCTCAGAGCATTGGAACGACAGCGCCCAAGACGAGCACGCCCGCTCCGAGACAATGTTTCTCATGACCACCGTCGGGTCTGACCTGTGCGACTACTTCAAGGCCCGTGTGAAGAAGGATGGCGGCGTCTACCGCGGCAGCAAAAGCACACTGGAACAGGCTCAAGGCCGTTTGGACGACTGGGTGACGACGTGCTTCAAGCTCACCACGATCGACTGGGGCGCGACGTGGGGTGAAAAGTTCGCCGACGCAGGCCTCGCTCAAGTGAAGGGTCGCCTGACCACCATCATGGGTCTGCGCGATCTGCTGGAGGAGGCCAGCACGCTCCTCGCGGCTGACGACTTCCGTTCCCTCAAGACGGAGAGTCTCTGGGACGCTTTTGGCGACGTCGATATCTTTGATACCACAGGCGCGACGGAGAAGCAGTGGACGATTGGCCTCAACTCGTTCTACCGCCGCCTCGAGCCGATGGAGCACCGCTGTGCCGCCGCTCTCCGTGACTTCTTCTCCTCCCGCAGCAACCTCGCGCCGCAGACGGTCCTGAACGAGTTCGCCGACTACCGCAACCTCGTGAAGCGCCCCATCATCTCCAAGGAGCTGGTGTCAGAGCGCGACGGTCTCCTGGCCAAGCTGAACGAACGCATCCAGATGATTCGACTCGAGTTCGAGCACCGCTCCGAGAGCGTCGAAGACGAGGCCATCCTGGAGGAAGAGGACCGTCGTTGCCAGGCAGGGCGTTTCATGCCAGGCGTGGTGAACAACATCATTTGGCTGCGCCAGCTCCGCGGGCGCGTGGAGGAGATGGTGACCATGTGCAACGCCATTCTCTCCGACCTCGGAAACGCCAATGACTTTGTCGAGGCCGCCAAGCAGTTGCTGGAGGAGATCGACGACTACGAGCAGGAGACGTTCCGCAACTGGACGCAGGATGTGGAGGATAACAGCTATACCTTGACACTGGACGCGAATGCACCGCTGATGGACATCAACGCCGATGGCGAAGTGGAGGTGAACTATTCCGAGCGCTTGGTTCAGCTTCTGCGCGAGGTCCGCATCTTCCGCTCCCTGGGCTTTCCCATCCCGCTCGCCATCACCAAAATGGCCGACCAAGGCACCAAGTACTACAGCAAAGGCCTTGCTCTGAAGCAGGTGGCCACCACCTACAACTCGATGACCGACCACATCATCCCCTCCACCCGTGCGATGCTGCTTGAGCCGGCTGTTGGGTTTGAGCGCGTCATCACGGCGAAGGACAACAGCAAGCTGACGTGGCGGAGCGAGGAGGAGACCGAACGGTTCATCCGCAAGTTGCGTGATGCCTCGCAGTCCTTGACTGAGGACAACCGTCGCCTCCACAAGCTGCACGATGAAATTCGCGCAATCGTGGTGGAGCTGTTTTCCATCGACCTGCTGCGCTCCCGCGAGCGGTGGCTGGCGAAGGTGCGGACGATCCGCGAAAAGATTGAGGGTGCCGGGTTCAAGAACATGACTGCGTGGAAGCGCTTCTGGGACATGCAACTATACAAGGCGATGGAAAGCCAGTTCCAGCGCGGCCTGGAAAGCCTTCACGAGACGATGCCGGAGATCAAAGCTGACATCATGTACGACCAGGAGACTGGGCTGGCGGCGCTCCGTCCATCACTGGAGAGCATCCGTCAGCAGTACTACCAGCAGATCAAGGACTTCTTGACGTTCCCCGAGCGGTTTCAGGGCTGCGGCGACAACGCGGACATTTTTGCCGACATGCCAGCGCGGAACGAGCAAAACATGTTCTCCGTCATGGTGCACGCCTCGCAGCTTTTCAAGAAGCTCGAGAAGGAGCTGGACCGGTTCAACCCGATGCTCGTCATTGGCCGCTGCGGCAAGGGTGGAAGCCCTTCTCTCGAGGCGATTGTCAGCCAGTCGCTGTCCGAGGTGCAGCACTGGGAGCAGAGCATCCGCCTGCTCAAGCAGAAGGGCAAGGAGATCAACGCCGAAGACTTGTTCATCAAGTGCGGCTGCGTGACGCTCTGCACGGCAGGCATCAAAGGCACCGTCGAAGAGCACCTGTCGAAGCTCACCGAGGCCCTCAAGTCGACCCTCAAGCAGAGTGCCGAGAAGCACTTGACGGGGATTGATAGCTTCCTGCAACGGGTGGAGGACTGCCTCGACGCGGAGCTCACCAAGATGGATGAGATTGGCAAGTCGAACATGCTCTACGCGGAGCTGATGGAGCAGCGGCCAGCCATGGAGGTCGAGTTCCACCACTTCTACAACAAGAATGTCCTGCTGCAGAGCATGACGGGCAGCGCTGGGCTTGACTTCACCAAGACCAAGGAGAACTGGGACTTCTACATGAATCGCCTCGACTCTCGCGAGGCGGAAGTGGAGGAGCAGATGACGAAGCTCAAGAAGGCGGTCACCGCAACGGTGTCCAAGTGGGACAAGGACGTGGAGCGGTTCATGAATCAGTGGAATGAGCTGAAGCCGAAGGATTTGGAGGCCTCCAAACCCCTCGAGTTCGTCACGCAGAAGCGGGAGGAGCTGGTATCACTCAAGGAGACCGGCGAGGAGTGCAAGCGGCAGTGCGAGTACTTCCAGATGGACGAGCTTGATACGCAGCGGCTGACGGATCTGGAGGCTGACATCAACGACTACTTTGAGATGTGGAGCATGCTCGGCGACTTCCAGGGCGAGGTGCAGCAGCTGTGCAAGGAGTCGTGGATCAGCTTCCGGTCGAAGCTGTACCGCTTCGAGGACTTTGTGAAGATCTGGCAGGACAAGCTGAAGGAGATCACGGCGAACCCCGTGACTGTGCACATTCGCACGATGCTGGACAAGTGGGGCCAGTGCGCGCCACTGCTGAAGTTTGTGCGTGGTGATGGCTTTACACCGGCACACTGGACGGAGCTCTTCACTCTCCTGCACCTTCGCAACGTCACGCAGGACACGGTCACCTTTGGCGAAATCCTCGACAAGTACGAGGTCATCCTCAGGAACGAGAAGGACATCAAGAAGCTGCACAGCCGCGCGCAGGGCGAGGCGCAGATTCGCGAGGCCCTTGACGACGTGCGTGCGTGGGGCACGGAGGCCCGTTTTTCGCTCACCCCGCACCCCGACCGCGCCGGTGTCATGCTCGTCACCGACTGGAAGGACACCATGTCCGCACTCAGCGACAACCAAGCGCTGCTCTTCAGCATGAAGGAGTCCCCGTACTTTGGGCTCTTCTCCAGCGATGCGTCCAAGTGGGAGGAGCGCCTGGTCACGCTGGACGAGTATCTGCGCAACATGAGCCAGATCCAGCGCCGCTGGGTCTACCTGGAGCCCATCTTCCGCCGCGGCGCGCTGCCGAACGAGCAGGAGCGCTTCAACCGCATCGACACAGAGTACCTCGGCATCATGAAGACCGTCGCCGCTGACAGCCGTCTCATGGCGCTCGCCGAGCACAAGGAGTACAAGCAGGTCCTGCAGAATGTCCTGGAACAGCTGGAGCGCTGCCAGAAGTCGCTGAACCAGTATCTGGAGGAGAAGCGTGACAGCTTCCCGCGCTTCTACTTCATCAGCGACGACGATCTTCTGGAGATCCTCGCACAGAGCAAGAACCCTGTCGTGATCCAGTCCCACCTCAAGAAGCTCTTCATGGGCATTCACAGCGTGCAGTTCGACAGCCAGAAGGAGAACATCCTGCGCATCTACTCCCTCGAGGGCGAGGTGGTGCCGCTCTCCAAGGCCGTCCGCATCACCGATGAGGTCGAGTCGTGGCTGTCGCAGCTGGACGACGAGATGAAGGGGACACTGAAGCAGCACCTCGCCAAGTGTGTGCAGAAGCGCGACATTGGTGCCTACGCATCGCAGATCCTGTGCGCGGCAGAGATGGTCACCTTCACCCGCAAGACGGAGGAAGCCATCCGCGACGCCAAGTCGGGTGCGCTGAAGAAGCACAAGGCCAACCTGCAGGCACAGCTGCGCGAGCTGACCGCCTACGCAGGCAGCAACAGTGACGCGCTGATCAGCCTCAAGCTCAAGGCGCTCATCATGGACCTCATCCACAACATCGAGGTCGTCGACGCCCTCATCACGAACAACGTGGAGAAGGAGACGGACTGGCAGTGGAAGAAGCAGCTGCGGTACTACCTGACCAACGACGGCGCCTGCGTGCTGCGGATGGTCGATGCCGAGTTCCGCTACAGCTACGAGTACCAGGGCAACGCCCCGAAGCTGGTGCACACCCCGCTCACCGACCGCTGCTATCTGACCCTGACGCAGGGCATGCAGCTCGGCTATGGCGGCAACCCGTACGGTCCGGCCGGCACGGGCAAGACGGAGTCCGTCAAGGCACTCGGCAACGCCATGGGGCGCCAGGTCCTCGTCTTCAACTGTGACGAGGGTATCGACTTCAAGTCCATGGGCCGCATCTTCACCGGTCTCGTCAAGTGTGGCGCGTGGGGCTGCTTCGATGAGTTCAACCGTCTCAAGGTGGACCAGCTGTCGGCCGTCTCGCAGATGATTCAGGTCATCCAGGAGGCGCTCAAGAATGGGGACTCCCACTGCCACCTCCTCTCCCGTGACATTGACGTCAACGCGAACGCGGGCATCTTCGTGACGATGAACCCTGCGGGCAAGGGCTACGGCGGCCGTAGCAAGCTGCCCGACAACCTCAAGCAGCTCTTCCGCTCGATTGCGATGAGCGCCCCTGACAATGAGCTGATTATCGAGACGATTCTCTACAGCGAGGGCTTCGAGCACGCCAAGGACCTGGCGAAGAAGACGGTGGAGATCTTCGACCTCAGCAAGCAGCTGCTTTCGTACCAGCGCCACTACGACTGGGGTCTGCGTGCGATGAAGGCCGTTCTGCGCCTGGGCGGCTCGCTCATCCACAGCTTCCTGATGGACCGCATCGCGGGCAACGTCGAGGCGTCGCCGGAGCAGGTGCTGCAGAAGGAGAGCGAGATCATTATCAAGTCGCTGCGTGTCAACACACTGTCCAAGCTCACCTTTGACGACGCCATTCTCTTCAACCACCTCGTCAGCGACGTCTTCCCCGGCGTCCCCGTGCTCGAGATCGACTACAAGGAGCTGCGCCCGGCGATCGAGGCCTCCGTGCAGGACTTGCACCTGCAGCTTGTCGAGCCTCAGGTGCAGAAGATTTTGCAGCTGTACGAGGCGCTGCGCCAGCGCATGGGTGTGGTGCTTGTGGGACCGAGCGGGAGCGGAAAGAGCACGCTGCTCAAGGTGCTGCGCAAGGCACTGGAGCGACTGGGCAAGGCGGTCCCGCTGTACATTGTGAACCCAAAGGCCCTTCCACGCGATCAGCTGCTCGGCCACATGGACCCCGACACCCGCGAGTGGTTCGATGGTGTCATCACGGAGGCCGCCAAGAAGGTTGTGAAGGAGCCACAGGAGGTGCAGTCCTGGATCTTCTGCGATGGTGATATTGACCCGGAGTGGGTCGAGTCCCTCAACTCCGTGCTCGATGACAACAAGCTACTGACCATGCCGAACGGCGTCCGTATTCAGTTTGGCGACAACGTCAACTTCCTGTTCGAGACGCACAGCCTGGAGTACGCCTCGCCGGCCACCGTCTCTCGCATGGGTATCATCTACCTGTCTGAGGAGGACGTCGACCCCAAGATCGCCGTCGCGTCGTGGCTGCAGAACCAGCCGGAGGAAGCGCGTGCGCAGCTGAAGAAGTGGATCGACGAGTACTTCTACAAGGCCATCGACTCCGTCATCTCGACTGAGAAGCTGGTGGTGAACACGACCCGCACAGGGCTCGTCATGTCTGGTCTCAGCCAGCTGCAAGGATGCACAAACAAGAGTCAGTTTGCCCTCGCGCTCATCTATGGCCTCGGCTCGTACCTGCCCGAGGACGCCAAGAAGGACTTTGCCAAGGACGTGCTCTACCTGGTCGGCGAACGCGCACCGGATGGCAAGAACCCGCTCGACTTCAAGTACGACGCCGAGCGCCGCGAGTACGTGCGCCTGGAGTTCGAGTCCTCCGGTGACCTCACCGTGGACGAGCTCTACCGCCACCCGATGGTCCCCACCGTGGAGTGCCAGCGGGCGTTGGAGGTGATGCAGGCGTGGTCGCGGCCCATCCGTCCCGGCGTGTACCGTCCGTTCGTGCTCGTCGGCCCTGAAGGCTGCGGCAAGACGATGCTGCTGAACAACCTCTTCATGAGCAGCCACAACACGCGCGTCGCGACGGTGAACTGCTCCTCGCAGACGGAGGCCATTCACATCATCCAGAAGCTGCGCCAGACGTGCCAGGTGTACAACACGAACCAGGGCAAGGTGCTGCGCCCCAAGGAAGCCGAGCGGCTTGTGCTGCTCCTCAAGGACCTGAACCTGCCCAAGCCGGATCGCTACGGCACCGTGCAGATCCACTCCTTCCTGCAGCAGCTCATCATCTACAACGGCTTCTACGACTCGGACCTGGAGTGGGTGACGGTGGAGCGAGTGCAGGTGGTGGGCAGCATGAACCCGCCCGGCAGCATGGGCCGCCACCCCGTCGCGCCGCGCTTCCTCGCCATCGTCTCCGTTCTGACCGTGGCGTACCCGTCCAAGGACGCGCTGCAGCAGATCTACTCGGAGTTCTTCAACGTCATGATGCAGAGCCAGCGGCTCCAGCTGAACATCCCTGGCAAGGGTGCGGCCGACATCGCCCGCGTCATGACCACCGTCTACGAACTCATCAGCACCCGTTGCACCGTCGACGTCGCGTCGCACTACGTCTTCAATCCACGCGACATCACCAAGTGGGCCTTGAACTTGCTCAACTACAACTCTGGGGACATTGGCGATGCCATCGGCTACGAGGGGCGTCGCATCTTTGTAGACCGCCTCGTCACCGCCGAGGAGCGCAGCAAGCTGACCAAGGTGATCAAGGACAACCTGACTTTCCTCGTTGGCCACAAGGACTCCCCGACGGACAAGGAGAGCATTTTCTATGTTTCCTGGCTCGAGGGCGCCGTGGGTAGCAAGAAGAAGAAGCTTCTCTCCACGTCCCCGGACGACGTCAAGGCATCGGCGGAGGTCATGCTGCGCAACTACTCACGCGAGTACGCGGACCTGAACGTTCAGCTCATTCCCGAGGTGTGTGCCTGGATGGCGCGTGTGGACCGTGTGCTCTCACAGGAGCGCGGCAACTTGCTGCTGGTCGGACGGGCTGGCGTGTGTGCAGCGGAGATTGTGCGCCTGGTCGCGTACAACAACCGCATCGAGGTGATCTCTCTCGGCATCACGCGCGACTACGGCATGAAGCAGTTCAACGCGGAGCTCAAGGCGGCCATGATCAAGGCCGGCTCCGACGGCCAGAGCGTCGTGCTACTGCTCGAGGACGCCAACTTCTTCAACCCCCACTTTCTGGAGACCATCAATTCCGTGCTGGCCTCTGGTGAGGTGCCCGGTCTGTTCACGCCTGAGGAGCAGGAGTCGCTCCTCGGCCCGCTCAAGGAGGACGCGATCGGGGAGGGCCTGACGCCGTACAACTACTTCATTGATCGCATCGCGCGCTTCCTGCACATCGCGGTCGTGATGGACCCGTCGAATCCCAACTACGAGCTCCAGTGCCGTGCCAACCCTGCCCTCTTCACACGGTGCAACGTGTATTGGATGGGCACATGGGACAGTGGCAGCCTCAAGGTCATTCCCCGCCTCATGCTCGGCGACATCTTCAAGGACCTCGACGGCCGCGGCGGTGAGAAGAAGGAGTTCAGCCTCACGACGGAGCTCGTGCACATGCACAAGAGCTTCAATGACAAGTTCGCACCGCAGCACTTCAAGGCACTCTGCGAGACGTACGCGCACCTGTACACCATGAAGAGCAAGGAGGTGACGGACAGCGTGGCGCGCCTCAAGAGTGGTGTGTCGAAGCTGGACGAGGCCCAGGAGAACGTGGACAAGATCGCCGGTGACGTCTCGGACAAGAAGAAGTTGCTGGAGGTGAAGCAGCAGGAGGCTGACGAGGCGCTCAAGGAGATTCAGGCCAAGATGGAGGAGGCCGGCGAGCAGAAGCGCGGCATCCACAAGGTCCAGAAGGAGCTCGACAAGGAGCAGCAGGCCATCAAGGAGCGCAAGGTGGTGATCGAGGACCGCCTGAGCGGCATTCAGCCCGTGCTTGACGCCGCTCTGTCCGCCGTGAGCTCGATCCGTTCTGACCACTTGTCAGAGCTCAAGTCGATGAAGCAGCCGCCAGCGCCGGTGCAGGATGTGATGGAGGGCGTCGTCCTCCTTACCAGCGGCAACGAGGGTGCGGACACCAACTGGGCCGCCATCCGCCGCGTGCTCGCGGGCGACATCAAGGGGCAGATTCTCAACTTTGACATCAACAACGTCGACGTCAACATCCGCAACCGCGTGGAGAAGTTTCTCGCAGGTAAGGCGAACTCGTTCAAGAAGGAAGTCATCGGACGCGCCTCAAAGGCGGCTGCACCGATGGCCGAGTGGCTGCAGGCCGTCGTGGAGTACAGCAAGGTGCTCGAGACGGTGGCGCCGATGCGCAACGAGCTGAAGGAGTACGAGGAGAACCTCAAGAAGGGTCAGGAGAAGAAGCAAAAGTACGAGTCCAAGCTGCACAAGGTCGAGGAGAAGGTCGAGCAGCTCAAGATCAAGTTCGGCGACAAGACGACGGAGGCCGAGCGACTGAAAAGCCAACTCGAGCAGGCGGAGCAGCTGCTGAACAACGCGACGGAGCTGCTGTCGAAGCTGAGCTCCGAGCACGCCCGCTGGTCCGCGCAGATGAAGAGCATCGGGTCCAACCTGGATCTGCTGCCCAAGCGTTGCCTTCTCGCGTCTGGCTTCATCACGTACCTTGGCAACGAGCCCGAAGACGCCCGCCGCGAGAAGCTCGAGGAGTGGAAGGAGAAGATCAAACTGAGCGAGTTCAACTTCTTCACCTTCCTGCGCGAGGAGAGCGTCCAGCTGCACTACAAGGCAGAGGGTCTCCCTGGCGACGAGCTGTCCATGGACAACGCCGTGATGATCCAGGAACAGGTCAACACCCCGCTCATCGAGGATCCATCCGGGCAGGCTCTCATCTGGCTCCAGGCCCACCTCAAGGCGCAGAAGGACGTGGTCGAGGTGGTGAGCATCTCTGACGAGCGCCTGGTCTCCTCGCTGGAGCTGGCACTGCGGTTTGGCAAGAAGTTCATCATCAACGATGTCGACCGCATCGAGCCCTTCATGTACCCGATCCTCCGTAAGGAGCTGCACAACGAAGGCACGAAGCGCGTCATTCAGATTGGCGACCGCCGCACCGTTGACTACGCGGATGGGTTCCAGCTCTACCTTGTCACGCGCTCAGCTGACCTGCGCGTGGCACCGGACGCGCTCAGCCATCTGACCCCCGTCAGCTTCTCCATCACGCAAAGTGGTCTCGAGGGCCAGTTCCTGGGCCTCACGATCCAGCACGAGCAGCCCGAGCTCGAAAAGATGAAGCTTGAGAATCTGGAGAAGGAGGAGAAGCTGCGGATGCAGCTCGCCGACCTCGAGGAAAGCCTCCTGCGTGACCTGGCCAACTCGAAGGGCTCCCTGCTGGAGAACGGCTCGCTGATCGAGTCGCTGAACCAGATCAAGACGCAGGCCGCTGAGATTACGGAGGCCCTTGGGACGTCCAAGGAGGTGCAGCGCGAGATCGACGAGAAGCGCAACGTGTACCGGCCGTTCGCCACCACAGCGAGTAAGGTCTTCTTCTTGACCAAGAGCCTCAAGGAGCTGTCGCACATGTACCAGTTCTCCTTCAGCTTCTTCATGGATCTCTTCAAGCGCACGCTGGAGCACCACAAGGAGCTGCGCACCGACCCGGAGACCAAGATCACCGCCTTGACGACGTCGTTCATCCAGTTCACCGTTGGCGCTGTCGCACACGCCCTGCTGAAGGAGCACCGCGTGGTGTACGGCATTCACCTCGCCCGCTCTCTCTTCCCTGACCAGTGCACGGCGGCCGAGTGGGACTTCTTCCTGAACAAGTCGGTCGCCACGGATGCGAAGAAGCGCGAAGTGCGGGTGCCGACGTTTGTGCTGCCCGACAGCGTCGAGGCCTACCGCAACTACGCCGCTCTCTTCCCCGACATGGTCAACAAGATCCGCGTGCAGGAGGCCGATGTCTGGCTGGAGTGGATGCGAACGTCAACGCCAGAGAGCGACTACCCGTCGTTCCTCAAGTCCCTCACCCACTTCCAGCGCCTGCTGATCATGAAGACCTTCCGCGCTGACCGCCTCGTCGCGGCGATGAACCTTGTCGCGTGCGATCTGCTCAAGGTCGAGTCCCTCGGTGAGAGCGCGAGCCTCGCGACGACGCTGCAGGACACCGTCGCGACGATCCCCGTCCTGCTCATCACGACCCCGGGTGCGGACCCGTCGCAGGATCTGCAGGTTCTGGCCTACGATCGCGTGGGGAAGGAGCGGTTCCACCAGCTCGCCATGGGTGGTGGGCAGACCGACGAGGCGCTGCGCCTGCTGAAACTCGCCGTGGAGCGTGGTGACTGGCTCTTCCTGAAGAACCTGCATCTCGTGATCCCGTGGGTGTACACCCTGCAGAAGGAGTTCAACATGCTGAAGCCGCACAAAAACTTCCGTCTCTTCCTCACCACTGAGGCCCACGACGAGTTCCCGTCCATCTTGCTGTCGCAGAGCCTCAAGATCTCCTTCGAGTCGCCACCGGGCGTCAAGCAAAACCTGACCCGCACCTTCACTGACTGGGGCAAGGAGACCGTGGAGTCCAAGGAGGACAAGCAGCGCGAGTTGCTCTTCATCGCGGCCTCGCTGCAGGCCGTTGTGCAGGAGCGGCGCTCCTACATCCCGCAGGGCTGGACCAAGATGTACGAGATCACCGCCTCGGACCTCAAGTCCTCCGTCGACATTGTCCTGCGTCAGTCGCGCGGCGAGGTGGACTGGCAGTCGATCCGTGGCCTCCTCCTGAGCGCCATCTACGGCGGCAAGATGGAGACCGACTACGACACCCACATCCTCACCACGTACGTTGACAGGTTCTTCAGGCCCGACTCACTGTCCACCGCGAAGCACCAGGAGCCGGTCTTCCAGCACGTCCGCGTGCCCGCCGGCGGCAAGTACGCGAGCTACGTCGAGGCGATCAAGGAGCTTCCCGACAACGACGTGCCGGCGCTCTTCGCGCTGCCACCGAACGCCGATCGCGTCGCGCAGATCTCGCGCGTGCGCACGCTCATGACGGATCTGCAGCGCATCAACGAGGCCAAGGAGGACACCACCATGAGCCGTGAGGAGTGGGCGGCGCGTTTGACCCCCATCCTGCAGACCTGGACGGGGCTGACGTCGCAGAACCCCGACCTGCTCACCCATGCCGCGGGCAGCACGCAGCTGGCGAACGCGAAGCCTGTTGAGGGCTTCCTTGCCAACGAGCTCGCGTCTGGTCTGCGCCTGGTTGGCCTCGTCGACGCCTGCATGACGGAGCTGCAGAAGGTGACGGAGGGTGCCGCCCTGCTCAGCGAGAACCGCCGCGCTGAGGCCGCTGAGATGCTGCTTGGCGATGTGCCCGCGGCCTGGGAGGATTACTTCCCCAGCCACGCCCGTATCATCCCCTGGCTGCAGGCGCTGCTGCGCAAGGTGGTGGCGATGAAGGCGTGGCAGACCATGTCCACGAACGGCAACCTGCTGAAGAACCCGCTGGACCTCTCTGTGCTGTTCCGCCCGCAGACCTTCTTGAACGCTCTGCGCCAGGAGACTGCCCACGCCATTTCGAAGCCGCTTGTGTCGCTGAAGCTGGTCGCCTCGCCGTCCGCGCCACCAGAAAACGCCGTCATGGCAGCCTGCGTGGAGGGACTGCTGCTGCAGGGAGCGGTGATGGACGACAAGGACGTGCTCCAGGGAATCCAGACCGCCGACGAGCCCGCGGTGTTTCCGCTCACAAAGATTTACGTGTCGTGGATGGAGCAGGAGCCGGTGAGTGCGTCCGGGGCCGTGGTGAGTGTCCCTGTCTATGCAAACACATCCAAGGAGGACTACATCTGCGACTTCTCGTTGTCCTGCGTGAATGCCCTGGCGGCGAAGAACTTTGTACTCGCAGGCACATCCATCGTGCTGGAGCAGTAAGCATGACAGGTAGATATGCAAAGACACTTGTACCCCCCCCCGCTCTTCGTGGAAAGAAGTGGAGAAGGAAAAAACAAAAAGAAACATAGATTGTTCTGATGAGTATGTGTTTGTGTTCGTGTGTGACCATCCCCCGTTTTTTCCCTTTTGTTCAGCTCGTTTTTTTCCTCCTCCTTACTTTTCCACCATTTTCCCCAATGTATGTGATTTGTTGCCGTTGAACGGTAACTTGAACTGATGTGTTTACGCAAGCTCAACAAACAAAAGAAAAACGGACAGAGACAGACGAGTTGGGACGACAGAAGGTCTGTCTTCACGCCATTCTGACTGCACATGAATGAAAATGACGACGAAGGCAGCGAGAACCAACCCGCCAACGAGTACCGCAAACCCAACAAATCATATCACTGTGTTCGTTGGTGCTTCGCCTCTCTCTTTCTTCTCATTCTGTTTCCGTCAGGTTTCTTCGCCGAACTCGCAAAGTTCCCGAAATGGTAAGCCCAGCTGGACTCTTCGTCAGCCCTTCATGACTTTTTCATGTTCTTCTGCGCGACTCCTTTTACCTTTACAAGCCTCTTTCACCACAACAAACTTCCTCCCTGCCCCTCCCTCTTTCCTACTCCTCATCTTGATCTCGCTCTTTCATCGATGACGCATTTGTTCGCTTGTCACAGGTGAAGAACGATTTGTACATCGTGCTTTCCACACGCTCTCCTCTATCATGTCCGGGAACAGCGGGTCTCCAAAAGGCTACAGCGTGCCTCGCCACGAGCTGAAGGCGGCCTCCAAACACTGCCAGCACTGCCAGTCCACCGAGCACTGGTCCTTCGAGTGCCCTGACAAGGCGTCCGCGAAAAAGTCAAGCGCCACGGCTAGGGGGCCGAAGCTGAGTGCCAGCTTGCTTCTCAAGTACGGCATCCAGAAAAAGAAGATCCTCTTCGAGCCTGAAAAGACCGAGGCGGAGCAGTTCAACGATGACATGAAAGAACTCGAAAAGCAGGCGAGTGAGCTGGAGAAGCTCGCCCAACCAGCCGAGTCTGGCCCCGAGTCTCACCAGAAAAAGCACAAGCACACGACCACGGCCAAGAAGGAGGCACGGTCCTCCGACGATGATGATGACGTCACGGAGAGGGACGTCACGGCGCCTTGAGTCACGCTCGCAGCTGCTTCTTATGCTCCTCATGTTCGATCCGATTTAAAACACAAAGAACAACATATATATTCCTCTCTCTTGCTCACAAGACAACAACTTACAGAGAACATGGCTGAAGGTTTCTGTGCCCGTTCTGCGTCGTGTAGAGTTCTCTTTACACAGTGAAAGTGCGGGGCTACAGTTTTTCTCCCCATCCTCGCGCTCCCCTCCACTGCTGAACGACACCACCTTTTCTCTCTCCTCCAACTCTCTCGCTCTTCGGGTTTCAATGGTCTTCCTCGATTCGTATCCCCCAATAACAGCCTGTGGTTGTGCTTGTGTGCCGATAGCACTGGCGTAACTGCAAGAGCAAAAAGAAAAAGAATACCACGAAACATACACGCACAAAAAAAAATACTTGGAGAACAAGTCGACAACACTGTAGATTCTTGGACGTACATAAAGAAAACATACTGAGCAGAGGAATACGGGAGAATGCGGGCGACTCGACAAGGCAGCACCGCACCGCGGCCAAAGAGGTACCTGATCCTCACCATCCTCCTCATCCTGGTATTCGTCACGATGTTTCTCCACTCACAAATGATGACGTCGTTTGAGATGCAAACAACCGTCATTCCGATTTTTCACCCGAACGCACAGCGAGGTGGCGGTCGTCCTGCGACAAAGCCTTCTGGTGACACCTCCGCAACGTCAGCATCAACAACGTCAACGACAACGACAACGACTGTCAACCCGCTGTTTGGCCCGCCACCACCGCTTGCCAATGACCCAAACGCACAGGTGTACGTTTCGACCACGTACAAGCCTCGCGGACCACGCCGCCGTCCGACGACGACATCAACACGCCGGCCGCGCAGCCCATTCGGCAACGACCGCGACACAATCGATGCCGAGGAGCAACAAGCAGCACGCGAAGCCGAGGACAGGGCAAACGCAAATCGCACCCCCACCTCTACGACCACCACATCTTCAGCGGCGGTTGACTTTCTGACCGCCTTGGACACCTTCGAGGACAACCTGCTCATGGTGGATGTCGGCGGCAACCCCGAGCAGCCGTCTCACAGCTTCGTCGATATTGAGGCTGATATCGGGCGTGGCGTCGCCCTCCCGTACGACCCGTCCTTTGTGGAGGAGGAGGCGAGGTGGCGTGCCTGCGACCCACGCAACGTCTCCTTCTCCGAGTCTCGCGACGCGCTCTGCCAGTCGTATCTCAGCAATCTCAACAACATGCGCTTCATCAAAGCGATGCCGTCTCGCCTTCTGCAGGGCCGCACGATCAAGATGAAGGTGTACTACGCGCACAACAACATCCAGGCCATCGTGAAGCTGGCGCAGCGCAAGTTCGTGTACGAGGCTTCCAGTGAGTTCTTCGCGTACGCCTTCGACCGCGCACTCCAGTTCAACCGCGTCCCCACCACCGTCTACACCCCAATCCCGCTCGACTACCTTCGCGCCGCGACGGCGTACTCGCCGCTGCTGTCGCAGTGGTTTCATCGCTTCGTGGTGCTGTACAAGCACACCAACGAGAAGCTCAGCAACTGCACCTACTATCCACCACTCGACGCACCACCAGGCAGCCTGGAGGACCGGTGCACGGATGCGTCGGTGCAGGTTTGGATGAAGGACGTGCACCCGGCCCTCGACACCTTCCTGGGTCTCGCCTACGAGTACACGGAGAGCTTCGCACGCAAGTACTACGTCCCTGGGCATGCGCTCTGGGAAGGCACAAAGAAGAGCCGGCTGCGTGCCGTCGGTGAGCTGCTCGACCGCTTCATCTTCGACTTCTTGATTGGCAACACAGACCGCGGGATGAACGACCACAACAACTTTGTCTACGGCGGCTGCAGTGCCAAGACAGAGTGCGCCGTGCTGCCGCCGTCTGAGCGTGTACTGAGCCTGGCCAAGTACGCCTACATCGACCACGGGAGCAGTCTCTATTCGCACAAAGAGCCAGAAGGCAACCCGTTTTTTGGGCAGTCAGATCGCATTCCGATCTGCCGTTTCCGGCGTTCCACCTACGCTCACCTGGTCCCGTGGCGTTCGCGGACGTACAGCCACTACCCACTGATCCGCGAGATTGAGCGGCTGGCGCCGGCCTCGCTGTACAAGGTCACGGAGCCGTCCGTCGTGCGCCGTGTGCAGGGTCGGCTCGACAAGGTCCTCCGCATCGTCGAGAGCTGCCTCGACAAGTACCCGGACACGACCGTCTTCAGCATGCCCGAGTACGATGAGGTCCGCATCTACGAGGAGGACGTCACCCTCGACGCGCTCGGCGTCAACTTTGATGAACCGCAGATGAGCATGGACGCCCACAATACCGCGAACAGTGCAGACAGCTCCTCGGATGACGCGTCGTTGTACGGCTCAGAAGATGAATCTGAAGACGACGGATCGGAAGAGGAAACAGCGGACAGCGAGAGCGAGAGCGGCAGTGAGGAGTGGGAGGACGACTCTGGCGAAGGAGAAGAAGAAGACGAGTCTAGCGTGGATGAATTAATGTGACGCACTGCCTGACAATGACATCACTCTTTTTTCCCCTTTTCAGTCAACAGTGTCTGTGTGTACATGTGCTGGCGTTCTTTTTTTTCCCCCTTGCTTGCTTGCACAGACATTTGGCTTCATGTGCTCTTTCATGTTTGTCTTTCCATCGCTTGTGCTCTTTTTTCTTCTGTTTTTTTTTGCTTTCTTGTTGTGCCGCAACATTTCTCGCAACCAGAGAATGTTTAGAAGCGGTCTTGCTCTCCACTGAGCATGGAGACACACACATACAGTCACTCAACGCAGGACGACCGAACAGACAAGCATCTGTGAGTGCTGTCTCGCCCCCTCCACCCCTTCCCACTCAGCGCACTGTCAGCCACTTTATGGCAGTCACGATCCGACTCGTAGTCCCACCAACGCGAGGGAGGTGGCTGCGGACGACATTTGGCCCAGCACCGCATTGTTGTTGTCACAAGAACACCCACGTAAACGGCTGTCTGACCCCCCCCCCACACACATTCTTTCTTGTCCTGGCGCACCCTCCACTAACGGGTCTTCTGCCTCTCATTTTTTTAAACTTCCATGTCGCATTCTCAAAAAACAACTACAAAAAAAAAGAATTCAACGCAGAGACAAAACCACATCATCAACGCAAACACAACGCGTGCGTTTCTTCTCTCTGAATTATGAACCTAGACGCCTGGGAAGAGAGCATCCGCCGACTGGAGCCGCTGGAGCTGCGCGAGATGCAGCTTCTGCTTCGCACAGCCACGGACCTGCTCATGGAGGAGAGCAACGTGCAGAACGTGCACCTCCCAGTCACGATCTGCGGGGACATTCACGGTCAGTTTCCCGATCTGCTGCGACTGTTTCAGGTCGCTGGCGAGCTCCAGGGCGAGACGAGTAGCATGAACTACGTCTTCCTCGGGGACCTGGTTGATCGCGGCTACAACGGAGTCGAGGTGCTCTCCTTCCTGCTCATTTTGAAGCTTAAGTACCCGCACAAGATCACACTCATCCGCGGTAATCACGAGACACGCCAGGTAACCACCATGTACGGCTTCTACGACGAGTGCAACCGCAAGTACGCGACCGTGGAGGTGTGGAAGCTGTGCACCGAAGCGTTCGACTGCATGCCAATCGCGGCGCTCATCGAAGGGCGCGCGCTGTGCATTCACGGTGGTCTTTCTCCAGAGATCCGGGCGGTGGATCAGATTCGGCTACTGAATAGGCACCAGGAGATCCCCAACGAGGGGCCCTTCTCCGATCTCGTCTGGTCAGACCCCGACAACGTGGATGGCTGGGTCGTCTCCCAACGTGGCGCAGGCTTCCTGTTCGGGGCACCCGTGACGCGTGAGTTTATCAGCCGCAACAAGCTCAACCTCATCGCCCGCGCTCACCAGCTCGTTCACGAAGGCTTCAAGTACCACTTTGATGAAGAGTACCTGTGCACGGTCTGGTCGGCGCCAAACTACTGCTACCGCTGCAATAATCTGGCGAGCGTGTTGCGTGTGTACGACGATGAATCGAGGGAGTTTGTCGTGTTCAAGGAGGTGGAGCGGCAGTACGTAGAGGGCGAAGGTCCTCGCACGCAAGAGCTGTCTTACTTCCTGTGAAACAGAACGCGAACGTTGGGTGGACCAAGAGGAAGAAAAAAAACGGGCGGAGACAAGAAGAGCTCTGTTTGGTGTCTCTGTCTGCCTCCCTTGTTTTCTTCTCCACCACGTTGACTTGCTGAGTTTTTGTCGTTTTTGTTGCTGTTGTTGCTGCTCGAACCGACGATGGTCTGTTTCACTCGTTGTCCCTTTTCAAAGAACAAAAAAATGCAAAATCAAACAGAAAGAATCAACGTCAGTGCGTGCCTGTGACGACAAAACACACAGCATCGTACGCACGCCTAACTGTTGTGTGGGAGCGAAGGAAAGCAGAACACGGAGCACACCCACACCCACGCACACACCACCCAAGCACTCTCCTTCTGCTGGGGTTCCATTGGTGAGAATGAATAGTGCAAGGAGCTCTCCTTGTTATCCTCGCCTCTCTCTTCATCGCCACAATCGACACCCCACAGCCCGCTTGCAGTCTCACAACATACTCCATGTTCTCTTCTCCACTTCACCCGCCTCCTTTTCCCTCTTCTCTCTCTGTATCACGTGCGCACACTTTTCCATAGCAAACAGTGGCAATACTACCCGAACCACCTCCTCTCATTTTTCTTTCAGATCACTCATTTTCCCTCTCTCCCCCCAAAAACAACAACAACACCATGGAAGCGCCCGACTTGCTGCGTGTGGTGATGGATGCTTTGCGTGGCAACGCCGTCACGCCAGAGGCTGGCGACATGGCCGTCTTCTTCGCGGTGTCCTCGATCATGGCGGGCAACTGGCAGCCACTAGAGCAGGTGCGTGCACCAGTCAAGAGTTTCCTCGACGCCAGCGGCAAGTTGAACACAGCGCAAGATCGTCAGACTGCCGTCGATGCCATTGTAAACGAGTTTGTGCAGCCCTTCTCGCAGGATGACGACGTGAACCTGTTCCTCGCTGAGCACGCGAAGCCAAATGCGGATGTGATGGCTGCGGTGCGTCGCGTGCTGCACGAGTACACTGGCAACGTGATCAACGGCTTCCTTGACTACCCTGGCACACCTGAGCTGCCCTTTTCGACGGCGCTGCAGGGGACCATGATCAGCTTTGCTGGCGAGTGGTTCACGAGTCTCTCGGCGTGCCTGGACACGCCCGAGTCGGCAGACGTGCTCGCCGTGAAGGCCATTGAGTTTTCCAAAGCCACTGGCCTCCGCGAGTTCCCCGATCGCGCTGGCAAGATTGAGATGGCTGCTGGCTGCGCGATCCAGCTCTACCAGAACCTTAAGCTGCAGTACTTGTCGCAGCAGCCACAGTAAGGGCACCCGTTGGCGTTTGATTAGGAGGGGTAGAAAGAGAGAGAGCCCCTTGCAGGAAGAGGAGTCGGGTCTCTTCAAGTCTGACCGTAGATGGGTGCGTTGATGATACCAAGCACTCCACAATGCTTTCTTCACAAAACGTGCTGTGCTCTGCCGCGCGTTATTTGTTTAATAAGACGCCTGTTTTTTTCCCTATTTGAATCCGCGTTTGTTCCCCTCCCAGGTTTTTGTTTGTTTGATGAAGCGCTGGCTCGCTACGCGTCAGCTGTCGGGAATCGAAGAAACGAATATGTGTGACTTGCGTGAGGCAAGCAGCCTGCTTACACCAATGAAGAGACCGTTGCAGCAGTCAGCACTCTTTCTCTCTGTGTTTGCAGGCAAAACCAAAAACAAAAATAAACCGCACTTCCTCACGTTCGTGTCTGACCTGTTCTGCCACCCACTTCTAGTCGAACAACAACACCAACAACTCTACCACTTCCCTCCCGGCTCTTCTTATCTTTCCCAATATGAACGTCACACCAGAATCACACAAATATCACAAAAATAGCCTCCAGACACAACACCGACCCACGCCATGTCCGTCTCACCCATTTCCATTCCCCCCATCCTCCGTATTGCGATGGAGTCGTTCAAGGCGGGCCTTGGCAAGAAGAGTGTCTTCTTGGGTGATGCCGCAGTCGGCATGGCGCTCGCCACGATCGCGAGTGGCAACTGGCAGCCGATGGAGAAGACCCGCACCCCTGTGCGCACACACCTTCAGGGTCTGCCTGACATGGACACCCCCGAGCACCGCGAAGCCAAGGCCACAGCGACGGCGGATCACTTGGTGGCCGCTCTCATGAAGTACGACGGCCCCAGTAGTTTCATCGAAGCGCACCGGAAGGAGGACGTGGAGCGTACAGCGGTTGAGCAGACGATTGGGGGCCTGGTGCGCGGTCTGGCGCAGTCCATCGTGGACTTGTACCTCAGCTTCGAGAACACCGCGACGAGCTCCTTCTCCGAAACGCTGCGCCTTCGTTGCGTTCAGTTCTGTGGCGAGTGGCACGAGGCACTGCTGACCGTGTTCAAGGACGCGAGTGACCCTGACGCGTTCACCCAGATCTGCATTGATACGCTGCAGCACGCCGCGGATAACAGTGTGCGCCGTGACCAGCTTGTTGTGCAGACGGCATGCAAGATCCTGTATCAGTTCTACCAGCAGTTTAAGAATGAGTACGCGAGCACAAAGGCGTAGAGGGGGCAGGAGGTAGATCAGATGCGATTTCATCGCTATTTTTTCTGTCAACTGTTTTTCTTGTTTTCACATCGCGTGTCTCACGTCCTTCTTTCGGCTTCTCTTGCATGAACCCTTTCACTGTGTGTGTGCCTACACTGTTTAGTGTGTCCCATGCCAACAACGTAGATTGTTTATACTTCTTAAACTCTCCCTGTTTTAAACTTTTTTTGTGATCCTCTTCATGTTCTTTACTTTAAACTGCCCTGTGCTCAACACACTCCCCGTTGACGTTTGCGATTCGAGGAGGAGCAGAGCACGTCATGTGTTCAGGCAGAGACTCTTTTTTTCCTTTATCTTTTTGTTTTTCCTTTCCCTCAAGAATTTGTGACCATCCTGATGCGTCGAATGGAAACTCTTCTGATTATCGCTCTGCAAGTGTCTTTCCGTGTCCACTGTCGCATGCTGATCGGCCAAATGAAACCTGGGTCACTCGGAGCACATGTCGCCTTGTTCACTGGACGTTTTCACACGTGCACTTCACCGACCCACATCTCTTATTGTTCTTCACCACCATTCTCTGTACCGACTCTGCCCCTTCTTCCTTTCCCTATCTCTCTCTCCGTCTTGCATCCATGTTCGCACGCCATTCACCTATCTATCACAAACACGAACAAAAACATAGCTGACTACTACTTGCATTGACGGGTTATCAACTGTCACTGCGTCTGAATTTGCCATAGAGCTTCTCTCTTCTCTATTCCCTCCCCCCTTTTCCTGCTGTTTCAACTATGCACTCGAACGACGTGCTCGAGCTGTCCAACCGCCGCCTTGTGCTGACGCTGACGGACACCATGAAGACACTCGCCATGTCGGAGGAGGCCGCGACCGCTGCCATCGACGCCGCCCACGCCGCGTTCCCGAAAGAAACGCAGCTGCTCTACGCTGTCTTGACGGAGCACAAGGGCAGCGTGACGACCACACTCTGCATCGGCCCCGAGGAGGCAGACAAGCTTCTGTCGGAAGCGACCGCCAACATCTGCGGCACCGCGCACAAGCACCTCTACGGACTTCAGCGTCTCTCAGCGTGCCTGAACGGCGCCTCTTCACCTGTCGCGCAGCCGGCCCCGCGCTTTCGGCCGGGGTTCACACCGCAGCTCCGCGCCTATCCTCTGGCAACGCGTGAAGCCGTGGAGCGTGGCGAGTCAGTGCGCACACCGACTCCAGCTGCCACGCCCGCCCAGGCGACGGCCAAGGTGGAGGCGGCACCGGTCAAGGCAGAGACGACAACGACAACGACGGCGGTGAAGCAGGAGGCGTCGCCCAGCACATCCACCCCCAACACGACTGCTGGGAAGCAAGCGGCTGCGGCCCCTGCAATGCCGTTCTTCCCTGTGAAGAAGGAGCCCGTCACGGTGGATGAGGAGGAGGTGGAGGACGTCCCACGCGAGATTCCTGCCGCGGCGGAGAAGCCAAAGCAAGCTGTCACACCGCCCGTTGCTGTCGTCGTCAATGACCCAGTGGCTGAGCCAGCTCCCGCATCTCCCGCAGCTCCCGTTCCCGCGCCTGCACCCGTGCCTGCACAGCGACAGGCATCTCTCTTCGACATGATGAAGGGCGCGAAACCAGCGAAGACGGCAGCAACGACAGCAACGGCAGCAACGACCGAGGCCGGTGCAACCAAGCGTGCGCGGACGTCATCGCCGTCCAAGGCAAGCGGCACGACCGCACCTGCTGCGAAGAAGAAGAAGTCAGAAGCCGCGCCCAAGAAAGCCGCCGCTGCCGCACCACCCACACGAAGTCTCGCCAAGCTTGCCAAGGCCTCTGCCAAGACTACCTCCAATGCTGCGGGAACACAGCCCAAAGCACAGGCTTTCGACTTCGATGAAGAGGCCACGGACTCGGAAAGCGACGACGACGAGACGGTGAACCACAACGACGGGTTCCTCTCCAACGACGTGTTCAACGAGGCGGCGGAGAATGAAGAGGTAGCCGCGCTGGATGTGGCGGTCACGGCTGTCAACGATGAGATCATTCTCTGCGATGACTCGGCCCCCATGGCATTTCGCGAGCCAGTGAAGCTTGCTGTGGGTGGCGAGTCGACGGGTGGTTCGGGCGGCGCGACAACGTCACGCAAGGCCGACACCAGCAGTGCACACACACAGCAGCGGCGGCTCAGCACCTTCTTCAACGCCGACGTCGTCGCGCTTCAGAACCAGTACACCAAGGAGCTTCAGACAGACATGCGGCTCGAGGATGGCGAGTACGTCTGCGTCGATGTCATTTGCTACCGCAACAAAAAGACCAACGAGGTGATCAGCGAGTCCGAGTTTCACCAGCGCTCGGCCGAGGTGGCCGCGCGTCAGGCGGATGAGAACACCCCAACCAAGGAGGCGGGCGTGGAGGGGTCGAGTCCGGCTTCCACATCCAGCGCGGCCACATCGAACACGCGCACGCACAAGATGAAGGTGTCGAAACTCGCGAGCGAGGCGGAGGATCAGGAAGAAACGGCGCCTAAGCCTGCACCACGCGCTGAAAAAAATCTTCTTTCTTTCTTCAAGCAATGAGAGCAAGGTATAGAGTTGGAAGACAAGGAAAGCTTTCATGGCAATTGCTTTCGTCATGATTGCGTTTGCTTCATTTTATTGTTTTCCTTTTCTCTTTTTTTTTCATTTTCCATAGAAGTTTTTCTCCCTTTTTGACCGCGTCACGATAACCATAGAGAGGGGCCGCGTGCCCATACATCGTCGAGAAGCAGAAATAGTTCATAGATGATCTTCCTTTTCTCCATGCCCAGCTTTTTTGATCGAGCCAGTGTGTGAGTGTCTCAAACGCTTGCTTTCTTGTGTTTCTCTCCATTTGACCCCACTTTCCAAACACACAAACAAACAAAACAAAACAAGTTCAACCAAACGCCGTTCAATACAAAAAAAAAAAAAGAACTGATTACGAGGACGGTTGCCTTTAACACGTACACACTGACTGGTCATCAGCGTGTGAGTGTCGTCCGGAAAGGACCGCCGCGGTGTGTCTCTCTCTCTCGTACGTGTTCATGAACACAAACAAGCAGTCATTGCTGCCCTCGAACAGGTGGCCTGCGACGCACAGAACGTACGTGCAGGTTCAGTCATCCCTTCACATACTCGCACTCTTTCACCTTCAACATACCTCCTGCTCCACTGTCATCATTGTTCTGTGTGCGTGAGCAAGGTAGTCCGCAAACACAGCCGCTGCAGTATGAACAAGCAGCTTCTCCAGACGCTGCCCTTGGCCAAGGGGAAGGACGTGCATAGCCGCACTGCAAAACTGGCGCTCTATAAAGAGTGCCTCGCGCTCGCCAAGCTCGTTGATGACCCGCTGATTCGCCAGCACACGCTTCAAGAGGTGCGCGAGAAGTGGCGCGAGCACCGCGGTGACGGTGGCCACCCGCTCCAGGTCCAACTCGCGAGCTGTCTTGACCGCATTGCGTACGGTCGCTTGTGCCATTCCAAAGCGCGTCAGCGCATGCTGCCGAATGCGAGCGAGCGGTACGACTGGGGCGTCGTGAATCCGCTCGAAAACCACGAGAAGCTGATCCGCCGGCGCGAGGAGCGCGAGAGCCCCGACGCGTTCAACCACGGCCGCGGCAAGCGTGACTTTGTGCCCATGTCCAACTGGGGCTTCCAGAACATGGACCCCGATGCCGTCGCCAAGCACAAGGAGCTGACGGATCGCCAACACTTCATGGGACCCCATTGGCGTAACCGGGCGAAGCCCATGGTGCTCGAAGACTTGAGCTTTGAGGAGGAACTGCACGTGCACTTCCAAGGCAAACCAAAGATGCGCAAGACTCCAAAGAAACATTTCTAGAGTGACGCGAGACAAACATGAAAACAAAAAGCCTTCAGAATGTGCTGCATTCTGATGAATGATGTCGTTTGTTGTTGTTGTTATTGTTGCTTCTCTTCACCCCCTTCTTTTTTTCCCCCTGAACGTGTAACGTGCTCCTCGCACATTCAGTACTCTGAAAAAACAACCACAACTCACAAAAAAGCAACTTCTTCCTTTAGCGACTTGTTGAAAGGACGACAAACAGTCCTCTACTGCCTTCGCGTGCGCGTTGGATATCTTCGTCTGAAGCGTGCAGAGAGACAAAACTCTTCCAGTGGCGGCCTTGTGTTTCTCTCGGCGCGTGCGTGTGTCACCAACCTCATTGTATCACGACCAGATAAAAGTCTTCTTTTTTCCCTTTGTTGAGGTGAGCCTCTCAATCCCTGTGCGCGTACACAGACGTCAGTTCCAGCTTTCCTCCCTCTTCTCTCTTCTCCCTTCTACAGCACTTCCGGTGCGACAGTGTTCGATCTCGTCATCTTCTGTGTTTCGTCTCAGTTTCTTTTTTCCCTTTTTTTATCCTTTCATTCTCTCTTTTCCCTTCTTCCCAAAGATGGGCCAGCTCGGGATGATCAAGGACCAGCTCCTGAGCCAGGGCGTGAATCACTTCATCATCCTCTCCTCCAGCGGTGATGTTGTCGATGCGAGCGGAGACTTCAGTGCGCCAGAGCGGCAACGTCTGGCCTTTACCATTCTGCAGCAGTGCGGCCTGCTGCTCGGCACCGAGGAGAAGCTGAAGCGTCTCTCCATGACCTTCGACGACGCGGTGTACGTGGCCTCGACTGTGACGGATGGCGATGAGGTGTACGGGGTGATGGTGCGGCGCACGGTGTCGAACACCGAGGAGCTCTGAAGCCGCAGCAGAAGCCAGTGTCTCCCTCTTTTCTCCTTCCCTCTCTCACCCCCGCCTTGTTGTTTTCTGAACCTTCACTCGAACTGCCCCTTGGCACTGTTGCTTTTCGTTGTTGTTTTCTTTACTTTCGCGCGAGAGTGAATGATGTTGCTTAGTGACTAACATGAACAAACAAAACAACAACAACAACAACAATAGTGTGTGGTCTCATCACAAGGCAACACGTTGCGGATTGGGGTACTTCGCAGTGAATGGAAGAGACGAAACCCCGTTGAGTGACTGAATGTGCGACGCACACAGTCAACATCGCACTCACAACAAGAAGGGAACAACTGACACAGTCAGGTGGTG
Organism: Wallacemonas sp. MBr04; assembly: GCA_030849635.1. Classification (NCBI taxonomy): domain Eukaryota; phylum Euglenozoa; class Kinetoplastea; order Trypanosomatida; family Trypanosomatidae; genus Wallacemonas; species Wallacemonas sp. MBr04. The sequence continues at coordinate 164,170 of JASANR010001592.1, read as the reverse complement.
CGCAGTCCGTTATATTTGCACTGGCTGGTCTCTTGTCTTTCTCTCTCTTCCATGCGCATTGACTACTCTTGTGATCACCCCTTCACCACACATTCTGAACTCTCACATTCGCTTCTCCGACTGCATCCCTTTTCTGTCCTTGAAAGGTTTCTGTTTTATTATTATTATTTTATTTTCCCCACGTGCGACAGTAACTCACTCTCCTTCCTTCCTTTGCTCACACGTTCATTGGAATATTTGGATCATGCCACGAGCTGCCGGACGCAAGCGTACCCGTTCGTTGCTCGATGCCGTCGCCTCTGTGGACGACCTACTCAACGTGACCAGCCCGTTGCGCAGTCACGGCAAGACTGACGGGAACAGTCACAGCGACGTGGAGAACGACGACCGGGATTTGTCTGAACACGATGAGGTGAGCGGTGTCAGCGCCTCACCGTGCGTGGATGGCCCTGGATGGACAACCGCGAGCACAGTACAGAACCACCACCACAACCACCAGCCGAGTGCGCTGGCGGCCGACTCACCCCCCTCGGCCCCTCTCGACTCGTTCGTGTTTCAAAACAGCGGGAGTCTTGGTGGGACGGAGATGGCGCTGTTGAATCGCCAAGACGAGGAGCTGGCTGACATGGCGGTGTTCCTGGCGCGGACGCTGCGCCGCGTCGGCACGATCGCGTCGCTCCATGCGCTTGTGCAGCACTTTGCTGTGCACGGCGCGCGGCGTGTGCTGATGGCGCTGAAGCACGCTGGCACACAAAGCCAGCTGTTCCAGACGCTCTGTGACGCACACGGCTCAAAGCCAGTGCAGGCGCGCGTGATGCGTCTCGTCGGGGCACTCTTCGCAGAGAGCGATCATGAAGTGTTCTACTGCGAGCCCGTCGTGCGCTTCTTGGTGCAGTGCATGAAAGACGACGGCGGTGATGACGCCGACAAACCACGTGAGGATCAGGTCGGGGCTGAAGCTGGTGGTGTCGTGGGACCTCCCCCCAAGCCGGTCGCCGCCCACTGGTCATCCACGTCTGTGCGCAGGGCACCGAAGACCAGTGGTGGCAGTGCCGTCGCGAGCCCTGCACGCAAGACACCGTCGCCTCCGTCCAGTCCTCACGCGGCGGACACCACAAGCGCGGTGGCTGATGTCGATACACTGCTCACACAACTCACGGCCACCTCTGCGGCAACGGAGTCGCCGCTTCCGCTCTCACGGCAAGCGTTGGGGCTCGTGCTGGCACTGCTGCTCGAACAGAACCAGCACCGCGTCGTCGTCAGCACCCGCGGCGGTGTCGAGAGCGTGGCGCGTCTCTTCCGCACACTCGGTGGTGTCGAGGTGGTGTGCGGGTGGCTGGAGAAGAGTGGTGATGGCGAGGCTGCCAGTGCCGCGCTGTCGCTGCTGGAGGTGCTGACGGTGTCAGGGTGTGGCGGGCGCGGGGCGGGCCGTGACGATGGGGATGGGGCTCAGCTGAGCCCGCTCGCTGTGAGCGTGGTGCGTCTCTTGCGGCAACGCTCTCCGTTACCGAACGCGTCGACCTCGTGGACGGTGGTGAACGCGTGCTTGCGTGTGCTGACGAACGTGACGAATCTTGACGCGACGGTGCTGCGCGGCCCCCTGTACCGCCGTGACGAGCAGTGGCTGGCGCACTGGCTGTCTGGTCTGCTCTGCCGCACAGAGCCCGCCGCGGGACCGACGACGACAACGACGGAGTGGGAGGAGTCCGTGACGTTTGCGCTGTGCTGTGCGGTGAACCTCGCCAAGTATGAGGCGCGGCACGTGTTCAGCGCCAAGGCCAGCTTCACGGCGGCTCTTGTGTGGTCCTCTGCGACGTCCTCGACCTCGACCTCCCTCGCCGAGGGCGTGCCGATGCCACTTCTGACGGCGCTGGCGACGCGCATGTTCGGCTGCTACGTGGCGGAGGAGACGACGCAGATTGTGCTGAGCGGGTACTACGCACTGTTGCTCGGCGTGCTCTCGCTCGTCCGTGATGACCCGGACGACGTGCTGGCCGTCGTGGCGCCGCTGAATCTGCGCGTGCGGGTGCTGACGGCGGTCGCGGACGCCGCGCGCGACTCGCCCGTAGGCACGCTCGCGGAGGGCAGCCCCTTGACGCTTGTTGTGGTGATTCTCCAGGAGTTTTTGTTGTTTCAAAGCAGCTCGGGCACCCTCACACGGGATGGCCTCGTGGCGCTTGCTGGCGTGGTGGAGCAGCTGGTCGCTGTCAACGGCATCGAGGTCGCCCACTGCTGAGGCGCCGCAGCAGCAGTAGTATTTCTCTCCACACTCATCATCATCAGAAGAAGAACCGAAAAGGAAAAACCACCATCAAAACAACAACACCAACAAAATGTCACTCCACCGTGTACGGTGTGTCTATGTGTGTGTCTGTGTGCCTCACGCTTTGAGCGTCGTCGTGTGTGTGTGCTTTCGACTGTCTCTGCCTCCTCTCTTCACTGCACCTGCCCACTCTCTTCACTGCACCTGCCCACTCTATTCGCACTTTTTCGTCCTGGAAAAAAAAAATGAGGACTGCAGGGATTGAACCTGCGACCCCTGGATTTGGAATCCAATGCTCTACCACTGAGCTAAGCCCCCGTTGCCCATTTGTCCTCATTTGCGGAGAGAGCTTATGAAATGGATCGAGGGCGTGTGGAAAAAACCCCGCCCTTGTGGGTTCGAACCGGGGGGCAAAAAAGGCGCTCCTCGTAGGATTTGAACCCACGTCCCGCGCGAAGTAACGAAGAGCGCGTGCTTTAACCACTAAGCTAGAGGGGCTTACCGGGTTGTTTTGTGATATCTCCAGACACACACACACACACACGAGAGAGAAAGGCACAGGGAAAAAGACGCTCCCCGTAGGAATTGAACCCACGACCCCGCGTACTGCAATCGCGTGCTCTTCCACTGAGCTAGAGGGGCGATTGCACAGCGGCGAATTCGTAAAGTGTCGTGTCTCCTAGACTCACAAAGAGAAAAAGGCGCTCCCCGTGGGAATTGAACCCACGACCTCGCGTACGCAATCGCATGCTCTTCCACTGAGCTAGAGGGGCGATTGTGCAGCCGCCCATTTCATAAGAGTGTCAGAGCCATATTATTTGACAGTGCCTCAAAAACGGCGAGCGATCGTGGGGATGTAGCTCAGATGGTAGAGCGATCGCTTAGCATGCGATAGGTATTGGGATCGATACCCAACTTCTCCATCCTTTTTTTTTGTGTTTGTGTGAAGAGAAAAAGCGTGTGGAAGTGTGAGGCTGGGAAACGTGGCGAGAGAATGGGCAGATCGTCAACGGGAGCAACCAAAGTGCGCGACTGTTGTTGTGGGGACCAGTCGCCGTCTCCTCGATCTGTTCTTTTTTGTGCGTGTGCACACGCACAAGCAAACACAGAGGGAGAAACCGCACGCTCTCTCTCTCTCTCTTAATCTGTGTGTTAAGGGGAGAAAAGTCAGAGGGCAAGGTGGAGGCGAGGTGCGGTGTTGTGGCGGTCACTCCACCACTGTTCTCCCAACAACCACCAGATGTTTCTCTTTTCTTTTTCTCTTTTTTTGTGCTTCAGTTATGGAGGGAACGTTAACTTTTGGCCCTCATTCGAAAAACAAAACAACGATTAAGCTTTTAACCAAACAAAACAAATGCGAACTTTTTTCTTTCTTTCTTTCTCCAATGTCTGTCATGATTGTGGTTTCTTTGTTTTTGTTTCTTCAATCCGTATTGTGTGTCTACTCGTCAAATAAAAAAAAAGAGAACCCTTTTCTCTCCTGCAGGCCGTCCGCTTTTTTTGTGTGGCGTTTTTTTTCTCTCTTCAGACTCAGTTCTTGATGCCCAACTGACGCTTGCGGTTCATCTCCTCGTAGCGCGCACGCCTCTGGTCGCCCGCGAGGTCGTGCACAATCTGGGAGTGCAGCTGGTGCAGGAGGTGGCAGAAGTTCAGCAGCTGCGGCGCACCCGCGTAGAACGCATCCGGCGTGTCCTCCTCCGGGAACAGGGCCTCCAACACCTTGAGGTGCTCCAGGTCATCCTTGCGCACCAGGCCAGCCACGTTCGACAGCAGACTCTCCGCGTACTCGAGCGCGGCGAAGCTCTCAGACTGCGACAGCCCGTTCAGCTCCTCCAGCAGCGTGAAGCGGTAGTTCGAGCTCGCCGAGTCGATCTGCGCCTTGCAGCGCACAAAGTCAGCCACACACGCGTTGATGAGCACCTGCGCGCCGTCGTGACGGCAGCCGTCGGCGAGGTCGACAAACGGGAGCATGTTGCGATCGCAGAAGAGCCCGTTCCGCAGCGTCTCCACGAGGTCGTCGGCGTTGACGAACTGATCACCACAGCCGCTGATTGCCACGAACATGTCGCGCGCCGCGAAGGGCACCGCGGTCTCCTTCAGCTTGTTGCACAGCGGCAGGTCCTGCGACTTGCCGGGGAAGATCGGGTTCTTGGCGCGCGCCTTGCCGCTCATGTAGGGCAGACGGCGCGTCGCGGGTGTCTGCAGCGTGCTCGCGAGGAACGTGTAGAAGGCAGAGATGACACGGAAGGCTGCCTTGTTGTCGAAGACGGGGGTGCTCTTGTCCGATGTGCACAGGCGCAGCGGCGCGAGCACAACACGGTGCTGGCGCATGTTCGGCCGCTTCACCCACAGGTCCATCACCACCGGGTCGCTCAGGACGGAGCGGTGCAGCTCCATCGGCACACCACACATCTTGTTCACCGTGCACAGGTACGACATGACCTCCGCCACCGCCTCCGTGCACGGCAGCCGCTTCAGCGCCGGGTGACTCGCCTCCATCTCGGGCGTGATGTTTTCCACCGGGATCGGGCCGTACACGCCCGTGTTCAGGTACGCGTACGCATCGGTGAAGCCGGCCTTGTCGAACACATCACGGGTCAGCATCGAGATGAACGAAAAGCCCTCCGCCCCGACGCCGGCGTTGCGGAAGATGTGCATCGCATCGACCAGGAGCGACCCCAGAGAAGACGGGCGGTCCTTGAAGTGCAGGCCCTCCTTCTGGAAGTAGCCGAGCACCATCTGCAGCATCTCCACCGTGAACGGCTCCATGTTGCCCCCCTCCACCTGCGCGCGACCCTCGAAGAAGAGGGGGTTGGCGTAGAGGCGCTCGGCCAGGCTCAGCGCGTACTGCTTCCACGGCTCCGGGTACTTGGGGTTCTCGCGGTGCACCTGGTAGTCGTACAGCTGCAGCAGGCGCAGCTGTGTGATGGGGTTGACCTGCACGTTGCCCTTGATGACTGTCATGCTGCTCGTCATGAGGCGCGTGATCTTCTTCATGCTGATGCTCAGAAAGATGAGGTGGCCAAGGTAGTCGAGACCACGGCGGCCAGCGCGGCCCATCATCTGACGGAACTGCGTCGTGTTCAGCAGCACGTGATCACCCGCGAGCACCACGCTACGGCACGGGCTGTGCACACCCAGCGCGAGCGTCTCCGTCGCGAAGATGACACCGCAGTGACGACCGCGGAAGAGGATTTCCATCTGGCGACGCAGCTTACCCTTCACACCGGCGTGGTGCACACCCACGCCGCGCTGAATCGCACGCGCCGCGAGGTCGTCGCCGTTGCGGAGGCAATCGTCAATAGCGCTTTGGATCGCGCCGGGGTCGACGGTGCGGTTCGAACCAATGAAGGTGAACTCGGGGAGCACATCGGGCACGACGAACACCTCGTCCGACACCTCCGTCATGTCCACGGTGCGCTCGGAGCGGTCCACGGTGCCGTCCTCGTCCTTCGTCAGCCGCTTCGACTTCATGATCGACTCCTGCTGCTTGCGTGCCGCCGCCTGCGCCGCTGCCTTGCGCTCGATCGTGAGCTTGTACTGCGCGAACTCATCCGTCTGGCGGTAGCGCGCCTCGGCCACCTCGAGCTGCTCCACCACCGCCTTCACGAGCTGGTCGCAGTCCTCGGTCTCAAAGCTGAAGACGATGGTCGGTCCCATGTCCCGCGCGTGGATCTCACGCAGAACGCTGATGATGTGCTCGCCGATGAACTCCTTCGAGTCAGGGAACGGCACCATCACGCTCGCGTTGCCCTCGCCGGCCTTCTTGGCGTTGTTGGGGGTGGCCTCAGCCGCGTTGGGCACTTCGCCGCCCTCGGCAGGCTTGTCCGCGCCGTCGTTCCCGTTCTCGCTCTGACCCACGACGCTTTCGGTGAGCTGCTTGCTCTCGAGCCTGAACTGCTGCTGCGCGGCATCAATGGCGTACTCGTTCAGGGCGGTCTCATCCTTGCGCAGGCGCTGCGAGAAGGTCTGGAGGATCGACTGGCAGAGATCGTGCAGGTCGGTCTTGAAGGCGGTGCTGTCCTCGGCTGACAGCGCGTCCATACCGGCGCCCATCACGTTCCCGTTGCTGACCTGCAGCCAGTAGACGTAGGAGGCCTTGACGTCGACCTCGTACTGGCGCGCGCGCTGCTGCGTGATGTACGTCTCCATGCTGAAGTAGAACTCCGGCTCGAGCACGTCGAGGTTCTGCGAGAGGAGATCCATGAAGCTGCCCAGCTTCTCCGTCCACTTGGGCTTCACCTGGTCCGCGAAGCCAGCCTTCATGCGCTCGTACAGCTGCACCACTTCACTGGGCACCAAGCTGATGTCCGGCGGGAAGCCGTTGCGCAGCTGGTCGAGGGTGAGAATGGAGAGCGGGTGCAGATCCTGGATGTTGCGGACATCGTACTTGGCGTTGAGCTTCTTAACCGGCGGTGGGCGGTAGCCAGCAGGAGGGAGGTAGATGTACTTGCGGATGTCGTTCCAGCGCTGGATGGAGCCGGAGGACGGGATGTTGTGCACCACGTAGTCGCGCTTCTTCGTCGAGTTGGCCTGCTGGATCTTGAGGCGGCCCTGCACGCGGTTCAGCCACCCGCACAGCTCATGCGTCTCACCGAGCGTGGCGGAGAGGGCGACGAACGGGCACGGCAGCAGGGCGAACACACGCTCCCAGACGTCACCGTTGCCGCTACTCTCCATGGTGTGGATCTCATCCAGAATGACGTAGTCCAGACGCTCCGTCCACTCCTTGTGCTTGGGCGACAGGAGCAGCGTCTCCAGCACCTCGGGAAGCGTCACGAGCACCTGGCAGTTGTCGTGGTAGCGGTGGTAGTCCTGACCACCGTGCACACCGTAGACGTTGCGGTCCAGCGCGATGTAGGTCTTGCTGCCGTAGCGCGCGCACACATCCGCCACGGCCTGGTTGATCAGCGCACGGCTCGGCGCGACGTAGACGACGACCTTGGTATTGGACGTCTTGAGCGCGTTGTACATGCAGTAGTACGAAATGAAGGTCTTACCGGCGGACGTCGGTGCACACACCACCGCGCTGCCGCGGGCATCGACGATGTCAAGCAGCTCACGCTGCCAGCCATCCGGGTTGAAGACAACACGGTAGTCGCGCTCAGGGATGACGGGGCGCTCCAGAAGGTGACCCATGTGAAGCAGCTGCGCGTGCGCCGGGGCGAGCTCACCAAGGCGCTGCACAGGGAAGAAGGCCGGCGCGAGCAGGCGCACCGGCGCGTTTTGCCAGCGCGTGATCGCGGCGTCGACCTTGGCGTAGTACTCGGCGGGAAACTCAAAGTGAATGAGCGCCGAGCGCACAATGTCGAGATCGTCAACGCTCAGCACCAGTCCAAAGTCGCGTGTGAGGGCGAGGACCTGGTGGTGGCAGTACAGGAACAGCGGGGTGCCGATCTTGAGGTCGGGCGTCTGCTTGGCAAGACGCGCACGCTCGCGCTCCTGCTTCCAGTTGTCCAGCTGCAGCTTCACGAGGCGCACCATGAGCTTCGCCTGGAAGTGGAGCTGCACGTAGAAGAGGTAGACGAAGCGGAGGAAGCTGGCGGCGTCGTAGGTGCTCATGCCGACGTTCTGCAGGCGCGCGAGCTTGCCCCAGCTGCCCGTCGAGGGGCTGTCGTGGCCACCCGTGCACTCCTCGATGAGCTGATCCACGACGGCGAAGCCGAGCAGATCGTCGCCGGAGGCCGCCGCGCGCGTCGCCTTGCGCGTGTTCGTCGCGCCCGACGCGGCCGGCGCGTTCTTGGAGGAGACGGCGAAGGCCAGCTCGGCCTCACGCATGCCAGAGGTGGTCACGAGAAGACGCCACATGGCCATGCGGAGCGGCGTGCTGTCCTGATCCTCGCTGGCCTGGGCCTCGCGGTCCTGCTCGACGATGACCTCGCCGGGGTCGAAGCTGCGGCCGTACTGGGCGTTGGACATGCGACGAATCGCGGCCGTCAGGGTGCTGATCGCGTCGATGCGGGCCTTCTCCGTGGTGCGGTCCGCCGAGAGGTCGGTCGACTTGAGCAGCGACTCCACCACCGCCGCGCCATCGCGGACGGCACGGTTCGCCTCGCGGATGCTGGACTCCTCACGGATGATTTCATTCTTGCTGCGGGTCTTCTGGTTCTTCTGCTTGGCGTGCTGCTGCTTCTGCGCGGGCTTGCTCGACTGCGCCTTCTTCTCCTCCGCGTCCTCGTCGTCGTCGGAGACGACGGTGGTGAGTCGCGTGGAGGTGAAGCCGTTGATGCCCATGGACTCCGCCTGCTGCGTGGCGTCCTTCACGAAGGCCGTCTCCATCTGCATGTGGCGGCGGCGATCCTTTACGGTCATGCCCTTCTTCGCTTCCTCCTCCACGTACGTGTCGACGACGTCGTTGAGGTCATCGAACGGGGCCGAGACACTCCACCCGCTGAGCTTGTTGGCGTTGCCAAACGTGGGTGGGAACGGGCGGTTGGCGGAGTGCGAGGCCACCGAGAAGGTCGCGGCCAGTCGTTCGACCAGCTCGTGCGTCATGTGCGGGTACACGATCGCGGTCTTGGGGTCTGCGAGGCGCACCTCAGGCAGCGCGGCGAGCGGCTTTGCGGTGGAGCGCGCCCCCTTCACGCCAGACACGCCCTCCCAGGACGCATCAATGTCGGCCACGCTGTCCTCGTCAAGCAGATCGGCGAGAGCCACAGACTTGGCGAGCAGCGCGAGCACGGCGAGGAAGTGACCGTCGTAGATATCAAACTCCGCACCGCGTCCAGGGAGGCAGCCACGGTGGAGGAGAACCTTGAGGAGGTACGGTGCGAGGTCGTCGAGGAAGTGGGCGAGGGCATCAGAGGCCGGCGCGCGCTGGGCACGCAGCTCGGGCCCCACCAGCGCGCTGCAGTACGCCGCGAGGAGCACGAGCTGGCACAGCTGCGTCTCCTGCTCGGAGCGGGTGGCCGCCTTCAAGTAGGCGTGCACGGCGGCCGACGTGATCTGCTCCACGAACGGCAGCTCCTCATCCTCGGCGAAGGCGAGGGACTCGGCCTCCACCTTGGCCTCCACCGCGGGTGCGTGCTCGAGCTCGCTTGCCAGCTCCACCGTGCGATCGCGAATGGCCAGGCAACGCGCGAACTGCTGGCTGTCCACGGTCAGCGCGAACACGAGCAGCGCGTTCTCGCGGCTGATGATGCGCGAGGCGAAGGCGACCTTGATGTGGCGCGACATGGCCCAGACCATGAAGCAGCGGAAGTAGAAGGCGACCTGGTCACCGTGCGCCTCGTCGCCGACAAGACTGCGGTAGTGGCGCGTCACGTGACCAACGGCGTTGACGCTGCTGGCGGCGGCGTCCTCGGCGGAGAGGGCGACGCCCTCGGCGACCTCGATGTCCTCCACACCGTTGTTGAAGAGTGCCTGAAGCGCGTTCGGCTTGCCCAGCTGCTCACCATCGGAGATGAGGATGAACTCTGGGTCCCACCGCTCCACGTACTCCACGAAGGCGTCGCAGTGGAAGCTGTCGAAGTTGTGCACGACGAGACCGAGCGCGGGGTTCGAGTCAGACACGGCCTGCAGCGACACGCGGAGATTCTCGCGAACAAAGAGCTTCTGCGGGGTCTTCTCCCACATCCACTTGGTGCTCTCAAAAAAGACAACGTGGAAGCGGGCGCCACGACGCTGGAGACGGTTGAGCAGCGCCTGTGCGTTCGCGAGCACGTGCAGCGGCTGCATCAGGTCCCAGTCGACGTGCTGCTGAGACAGCGCCGCCATGAAGAGCGAGTCGCCGTCGATGATGAACATCTCGCACGCGCTGAGGTGGACGAACATGTCGAACATGCGCGGGCGTGCCGTGGCGTAGTTGAAGTCGACGATCGTCCGCGCGAGGCTGCGATCGACCTCGGCCAGCACACTCTCATCCTTGGCGAAGGCGCCGAGGAAGCGCCACGCCAGTCGCACCTCGCTCTCATCGCGGAGCTCATCCACACCGGCGCGGTTGCCCTTGAGCTCAAGGACGCTGTTGCAGACGCGGCGCAAGGCCTCCACGGCGTGGATGTTGCGAAACGCGTTGGCCTCGCGGTTGCCGCTGGAGACGCTCCCGAGCAGCGCGTTCGTCGAGCCCTCTCGGGGGAGAAGGGCACGAATGTGGAAGAGGCGCTTGAAGGGAAGGGCATCATCGACCGTGTACACGCTATCGAAGTCGGCTTGACCGACGCCTTCGCCGAGGAGAATCACCAGGTCTTTGTAGTGCGTTGACATGGACAACAAACAAACAAAAACAACTGATGAAAGGAAGAAAAAGAAAAAAAGAAGAAGAACCACAATGAATATTTTTCCTAGACAGACTTAAGAAAAAGAGAAGGGAAAACAAAAGCTTATGCGGAAGAACGGAAGAACAATGGGGCCTGGCGAACCTTTTTCTTCTCTCTTCTTGGACAGGGAAGTGGCGAGAGAAAAATTAAAAAAGTGTGTTGCGACAGGAGCCTCCAGATGACTTTCAGTGCTTAGTGCGAGAGCGGTATTGCTATTAGAATCCTATTACACATGACGAGGCAAGAGGGAAACGCACGAGTCCGATATGAGAGTGGGAAGAGTAGGAAAGAGTGGGAAGGGAGATGAGGAGAACACGTCAGTGACTTGATGGAAAGCGTGTGAGAAGAGAGAGAGAGCCAATCATAAGTGAGAGACGCATCTGAAACGGTGCGTGAAATCACACCTTGGCACCGTCAGTTGCGCCGCCAACACCGACACTCGCAGATGCGATAACGAACAAGACCAGTCTGTTGTTGAAAAGCGTCGTTCACGCGAGGATATTCATCAGTTTAACGAGCGTGTGCGTGCGTGTGATTTCCGTTCTTTTCGTCATTTTTGATTGGGAAAGTGTTCTGTTTATATTTCACAACGGTTCTGTCGGCACCCACAAAACGGAAAATAAAGAAGTCGGCGTCGTGTCCAGCACCTGCAGCTTCACTCATTTTTGTCATTGATGACTCGCGAAAAGACACCCCCAGTCCAGAAGCTTGGCACCGTCCTGCGCCGACACAACAGCAGCAGCAGGAGCGGCTGCTGGATCACCATCATCACGACTACCCACAGTGCCACCGCCTGATACGACCGTCGCGCAGAGATAGAGCCGGGCCAGCGCGCCAACAGCAGTCACCTGCGCGAACGTGCAGCACGAGACGCCCAAGAAGGTGAGGTGCGAGCCACTCACGGCAGGACGTGACTCAGACGACACGAGCACTTGTGCTGCCGCCTCGTTGGGGTGGCCAGTGGAATCGGTGGCTGACTGGGACTGGGGTACGAAGAAGCGAACGCTCCCTGACGCGTGTGACTCACCTGAAGCCACCGCCCCGGCTGCCGTGGTGGCGTCCAAGACGCCACCCGCATCGCAGTGCACACACAGCTTCACGGCGCCACTGAACGGAGAGACGACAACATCATCGGAGTGACTGGCCTCATCATCATTCGCGTTGTCTTCACCGATACCGGCCCCTGGCGGCGCGTCCGAAGTTGGACCAACGAGGCGAGACGGGAGTGGCCGCACATCACGCAGGATGCCCGTCGCACCGCCTTGCGCGCTGAGGAAGGTGCAAGTGCACCAGTGTGGCACGACGTTGACGACGCGGCTGTCAGATCTGGGCAGCACAACAGAGGGCCACATGAACCACTCGGAGGTGTGTGGACTTGGCGCCACCACCGCTGCTGCTGTTGCCGTGTCATCACACAACGGCTGCTGCTGCTGCTGGTGGTGGTCTGTCTCCATGAACAGCGAAGTGCGGGGCACAACCTCCAGCGCGCCTTGCTGCCGTCCGACGTGAATGCTCTCCGCCACAACATGCGCACCCGGACCCGCCGCACCGACAACCACCGCGTGGGCCGCTGGAGAACAGAGCACCACGCATTCCCTCATCTTGAGTTCGCCGGTCACCCGCATCAGCGCTGTCTGTGGTGATGACGACTGAGTGCAGTGTCGTGGTTCTTCTCTCTGCGCGTCTTGCGTGGGGCGTTGAGGTGATGGCTCGCCACTGCTGCACTGTTCGTCTGTGCCCAGTCCGTCACGACGACGGCGGTGGCCACCGCTGCTTCCACCACTTCTGCGGCGCAGTAGACGATCGGTGCGCGGACGCACTTGAGGGTACAGCTCCTCACCGGGACTGACCGTGCGCGCGGTTGTCTCCGTTGGCAGCTGACGATCGCGCTGTGCCAGGCGTCTGGTGGTGTCTGTCGCGTCGCGCTGCTCCGCGAGTGTGGGCTGCACGACGACGCGCTCAAGTACACACAGCCCATGCACATGAAAGGCACCAGAGAAGCCGACGAACCACCGCGGCGGAGCGGGCGGAGAGGAAGAAGAGGCTGCCGCGGCATCACCCGCCGGTCTCGCAGCGGATGCACAGGCCGCTGCTTCCTCGGGTACGGACACTCCTGTGCGGGTGCTGAAGGGGGAGCACGCCGCGGGCACACGCCAGCCTTCGCGCTGCATCCAGACACTACCGGGGAGGACCGAGGCGCTGGTGGGCAGCGACCGTGTCTTTTTCATCGTCGTCATCGTAGAGGTGCCGCCTTGATGTTGATGCGCTTGGGCGTCCTCAGCGCAGACGTGTGAGAAGGTCGGGAGTGCGTCGAGACTCGTACGGAGCAGCGCGTGCGACCACGGTGCGGTGGATGGAATGCTTTCCGAGGGACGTGCCGGGCTGGGTGTCGTCTTTGTTGTTGTTGTTGATGATGTTGTCGCTCTGTTGGTCTGCTCGCCACGGCGGCGCCACCAGTGCCACATCGGGAGGGGCCAGAGCCACGCATGCGCCGGGCATGGACTGGCATCTGAGGTTGGTGAACCAACAGGATGGGTGTGACCGACATCCACAACAGCACCACCGCGTTGGCGGTTGTGCATGACGAGAACAGTGCTGTCATAGGAGCAGTGGTGACTGCACGTATCGCGCAGCGTTGGCGGGCGTGCGTCCTGCTGCGCGCTCTCCTCGCCTTCCTCTTCATACCACCAGAGAGCGCGCGTGTTCTTGTCTCCTTCCGCACTTTCGAGCCACGCCAGCCACGCCGGCGCGGGCCGTCTCTCCAGTGGCGCGTACTGCTTCAGGAAGCTCCCCAGGTCAAACGTGCCGTTTGCGCGCCGTGGAAACAACGGGGGGCGACCGACGGAGCGGCCGACGCCATCGTCATTGCCACGCAGAGACGCGACCAAGGGCAGTCTCTGGACACCACCACCAGCACCATCGCGACTGCCGCTGATGCCGCCGCCACCGTGCGTGGGCGTGCGCGGTGCCCTGCGATGGGTCTCGTGAGGACTGGAGGCGAAGGGAAGAGGCACGCAGCGACTCAGCCACGTACTCCATGCGCACCAGCACGCCTTCAGGAGTGAGACGGCACCACTCGCACCCATGTGTGCGGTGCGATGCGACGGATGCAGCTGTGCCTGCGCGTCGGTCTCCGCCAGCTCCGCCGAGTCATCTTCGCGCGCACGACTCGCGCGGCACTCCCCACCGCGCCGCACCACGACGGCACACCGACCCAGACACTGAACCGCACAGCTGCGCAGCTGCACGTGACCGCCGTTCAGCACGTCGATTCCGACCGTCGTGCAGCCGGCGAGGCGCGTGAGGCGGAGAAACAGTTGGCCACCGGCGTGGCAGCGCACACCACACGCGGCACCCCCGCCCAGATCGCCCTGGTGAATGTGCGCTGTGGATTGCTCAAGAGAGAGACAGACAGGGAAAACGTTGGGCTCGCCGATGGGGTCGGGGTCGTCGGGGGCCAGGGCGTCGAACTGGCTGCGTGCGTCGTCGAGTGCCGCATCCGCCTGCACGTCCTGGCCAGGCACGCTAGAGCCGGACGCTGTGGTGGTCAGCGCTGTCAGGCGTGCCTGCGGTGCACCCGAACCCGTCGCAGGACGTGCGGCCTTCACTTCCAGAAAACTCGCACGGTCCGCGCTGAGGTGGGCCTGCTCACGGAGTAGCACGCCAACGAGCTCGAAGCCGAAGATCTTCACGTGGCCTTGGACCTGCAGCACGCCGCCGCGGCACTCAATGCCCTGGCGCTTCGACGTGTACGTGCCACGCCGCAGCACGCACTTTCCATTTGAGAAGACACTCACGGCGACGTGGCTGCAGGAGGCGCTGCACTTGGTCAGCACCACGCTCGCACTCTCCACGATGAAGCCGTTGACGACGTGGCGGGCAACGCAGTGGTGGGCATCCAGCGAGGAGTCCGGACCCATCGCGGCGTAGGCGAAGACGGAACAGCGGACCTCGACCTCGTCCACAGCGCACTGGCTTGAGGCCCACACCTTGACGCCGGTCGAGCGACTCACGGATGGCGTCACCGGCATGCTCAGAATCGCGACCTGCGCGACGATAGCGTCGTAGGGGATATCACCAGAGCTGACTGCTGAAGTAGTCGCAGCAGCAGTTGTCGCAGCAGCGCCGTCGCCGTCGCCGTCTTCGGCGTCACCTGCTTCAGAGGCCGGTGGCGCGACGCCAGCGATGATTGGCGGCGGTGATGAAGATGAGCTGTGCCCCTTGTGCCGACGCGCTTGCTTCATGATGAACTGCTTCACATCATCTGGCGAGAGCGACACGAGGCACTGCTGGAGCACGGCGTGGCTGTTGCTGTGCAGGTTGAAGCCACTGTCGCAACCGCGCGAGACGGTGATGCCAATCGCGGTGAGCTGACTCGACTGCGTCTCGATGCCGTAGAGACGACCGGCGTACAGGGCCGGGAAACCACCGCAGATGAGGCGTGGCAGCGGGCGGTCGGCCGAGCTGAGCCCCGAACGGTGCGGTGGCCCCGTCAACTTGGTAACGCTGCGATTCAGCACAAAGACGGCGACCTGATCCGTGTCCGCACCGCAGAGGTGAAGGTGACCCGTCGAGTCGTCGATCGTGAAGCCGTTGAGCCCGCGAAGGGCCATGCAGCCGTCAGCCTGCAGTCTCGCGCCACGCACAGCCGCGAAGCCGAACGCGCACTGCACCGTCAGACACTGCTCCAGAATGCCTTCGGCAGAGACGAGCTTGACGCCACAACTCCGCGCTGGTGTGGCTGCGACCGGCGCCGCGACCGACGACACCTGCGACGGCGGGCGTGGGAGAGCCGCGAGCGAGTGAGGCGATGGTGTGCTCTGCGCGTCCTCGCCATTCGCGCGGTGCGAGGAGGCGGCGAGCTTGTCGAGGATGCCACTGCGCGGCCGCGTGCTGAGGCTCATCAGCGGGGAGGCCCACATGAGTGCGTTTGCGATCTTTGCTGTGCCGCCTTCGTACGCGTAGACAGCGGCCTCCGTGGCGTCCAGAATGGTGAGGCTGTCGGCTTCCAGGACCGCACCGCGCACCTCGAGGCCGAAGCGACCACCGATGAATGCGCACGAGACAAGCAATCCATCGGTACCCACGCCGTCCTCGGCATGGAGCGAGAGCGCCGCCGCACCGGTCGCCACGCCTGTTTCGACGGGGTGGCTCGAACATGCCGATGGGGTCGGTCCACTCTTCACATCATCGCGGTGGAGTTCGTCTCCTGCCCCACAATCCATCTCCTCCCCTTCCTCTTCCTTCTCCTCGTTGTCAGCGTTCGCTTTACGCGAGGCGTGCTCTTGTGGATCGCGCACAGGTGAGGACGGCGGGGACGCCGATGTGTTGAAGCGAGACACGTCGATCGCCGCCACACGCCCCACGCGCCGCTGCATCGAGGCGCGATAAATGTGCGCCGAGAAGAGCTGACTCATGTCCTCCATGTACGGCTCGTCAGCCTGGTCGCGTGGCAGAACATCATAGATCGCTGTGAAGGCTTCAGCCGACGTGCACCACCACGGCTTTCGCTGCGCCGCGTGCGGTGACCGTGATTGTGACTGTGTCGGTGAGGTGTCCAGCTGGTCTGCGTGCTGGGTGTCGTCTTGTCTCTCTTCCACCGCAGCGCGACCACGACGCCAGGTCTCGGCGAGGTGGCGCACGCGGCGTGCCAAGGCACCACCGCGATCATCGGAGAGCACACACTTGGCCTGATGCAGCACAAACACACCGACGTGGTTGGTCTCCGCGGAGCAGTTGTGCATGGTCGCTGTCGAGGCGTCGATCGTGAAGCCGTTCATGACGTCCTCGGCGTGGCACCCGTCCAGATGCGCAACGGAGTGCGCGATGACAGAGAAACCAAAGAAGACGTGTCGCGTGACGCAGAAGCGGGCGGTGAGGATGCCACCGAGCTCGACATTCAGCCCAGCGCATCGCGCCTCGCCGACCCGGGCCGCCGCGTCCGCACCAGGCCACGCCGGTGTGCGCATGGCGGTGCCAATGATCAGCACGCCATCCATGTGACCTCGACAGCCTTGGATGCTGATGCCGCTGTGAATGCCCGTGAAGACGGTGCTCTGGAGAATATCGACGTTGGCGTCCTGCTCGGCGAAGATGGCGCGCTCCGCACCGGCACCTGGGTTGAGGTGCACACCGAGGAGACGCAGCTGCCCCTGGTTGGAGACGAGTATAAAGGCGCGCAGGACAAAGACACGCGGCACACTGAGCGGCACCGCACACAACGCACCCGAGTCGCGGCACACCACACCGAGCCAATCACCACCGACGCCGGAGGCGGCTTCCGCGACCCCTTCTGTGATCGGGGTTGGCGGTGCGCCTGCGCTGGCGGCACCGGCCGATGCGCACGCCAAGTTCGCGGCGACCTCAGACTCCTCGAGCACGCAGACGGGACTGGGGAGCGAGGGCAGTCGACTCGCGCGCGTGCCCATGTCCAGCTCGACAGAGGCGCTGTCAAGAACCAGAACGCCTTCGCGGCGATTCAGAGTCGACAGCGGGCCAAGCGCAGCGGCAGGTGGTGGTGGCGGTGCCACCGCATCCATGGGGCGATTGAGGTGGCCAGCACCGGCCTCGCCAGGCGCGCCGCCTACTGCAGCGGCAGCGACAGGATTGGCGCTGTCCTCGTCACTCGCGTACACATCCGTCCAGGGCCCAAAGACAACGCGCGCGCGCCTCCACTCCCCCGTGAGCGACGGGACCATGACCGTGGTCGCATCACACGCCGACCTGACCTCGCGCGGGGACCGCAGAAACGGTGATCGGGACCAGAACAGCTGGTCCTCGGTGCAGACAGCAAAACGCGTGTCCCGCATCGCGACCCGCCCCGTGGCTTCGGCCACGATGGAGCCGATGAAGGTGCAGCGCACGAACTCAAGCGCACCGAGCACGCGGACGTGACCGTAGACGCACGTGTCCGTCAAGACGACGGTGAGGCCGTGCGGAATGGTGCACGCGGGGACGCCAACGCGCTGCGGTCGCTTTGGCTTGTGCGGGAGCGACGACGGCGAGACCAACGACTGTGCCGTGGTGGCTGTGGTGGTGTTGGGACTTGACGTGGTGATCTTGGCGTCGTCAGCGGATGTGCTGGTGGACACGGCAGGGAGAGGGACCCAGGCACGCACGGGGCCAGACGGCGACTCCACGCCCCACAAGCACAGAGCGAGACGCGCGTGCGTCTCGTCTTCATCAGACGCACCGGAAATGCGAATGTGGACCGGCAAAACCGCGGGGCCACTGGGGTCGTCGTGACTGGCATGGACCAGCCCACCATCGAGGCGACCAACAGTCACCGCACCGGTCTGTCGCGGCTGCCTCAGATCGGACGGTATCCACAGCGGGCACAGGCGCTGAGGGGCCTTGTTGAGACTGCGCCGTCTGGCGAGTGGGATGTCCGCGAGCGAGCGTGGCACACCGTGCGGGCTCTTCTTATCGTCGTCGGGCAGGACTGCGCGCCAGGCAGTGGACATGTAGATGTCCAGTGGCGCCGTGCCTTCCGCAAACGCGTTGTGGTCGACCGCGGCGACGTCTACAGCCACAGTCGAGGACAAACTCTCATCCGGCGCCAACACGGCCTGTGCGTTGAGCGAAAGGTGATAGCTCGCGTTTGTGTGTTGTTGATCCGCGTCAGTCAAGGAGGTGAGCACGGCATCGCGAATATCTGCGAATGTGCGGAGTGGACGCGCATCAGGCAGATCAGACGATGATGACGACAGCGTTGAGGAAAGCGGCGTGGCTACTGGCGCTGCTGCAGATGCTGTGGGTAGTGGCGGCGGTGTTTCTATTCTACCGTGCATGTTTGAGGTTTGTACATCAGCCTTCATCGCTGATGCCTCAGTTGTTTCTGCTTCGACTGGAGATGACTGTACATCAGATGCGTGCGAGGTACTACTCTTGCTGTTGTTGTTGTTGTTCTTGTGAGTTGACGTCACGTTGCGGAACAGGTGCGGGTGAGCGGTGCGGATGTAGGCGATGCCGTACGTGTGCTCCTCCTGCGAATACGAGTTGGTGCCCGCCTGATTCCCCGCAGAGACGTCAGAGAGTTCAGGGTCGACGCCATCCGCGGGGGCAGCAACAGCAGCGGCAGCAGCAGCAGCAGCTCGGCGTGCTCGCCCGCGCTCCGCGTCGTCCACGGTGACGCGACTACCCGGCGAGAACGGGTTCAGCGTCTCACTCAGCGCGAGCAACAGGAGAGTCATGTTCGTGGTGTTGAGCTCCCACGCAGTGGACATCAGCTCCAGCGAGCAGATCGCACCGTGGTGAATGAAGGACGCGACAAGGCGGGGCGAGATGACAAAGACCAGCGGCATACGCGTGGTGAGCACCACAGGTGCGGCGGCAGCCGCCACAGACGCGTGGCTGCTCGTGCTGGCCGTCGGAGCCGAGCTCGTGAGAGACGACGCACCGGATGACAGAAAGCACAGACGGAGCGCGACAAAAAAGTCGTCGTTGTTTTCATCGACGTAGCGCAGTTGCACGAACCAGTTGGTCAGGTCATCCTCATCGACTAACTCAATCTGCGTGCAGCCCGCGGGCAGGTGGGCACCATCCCCGCGCTTGTAGAAGGTGTACACGCGCTGCAGGAGCTGCAGATCCGCGACCGAGACGACGGCAGGTGCGGTCATGACTTGGAGCCTCTCACTTGTCTCTCTCTCTCTCAACGCTGTGAGCAACCGAGAAAAAAAAGAATTCGGGAGGGGAGAAGAGGACCAAGCAAACGGAAGCGACGACGGTGATCACGTCGTGTTGCAGGACGAGTCAACACAAAAACAAAGGAAAGGAGAAAGCAAAAGATAGGAGAGGCAGACAGAGATAGAGTGAGTGCGAGAATCACTCAGGAATTTATCGCTCAACTGCGATGAAGAGAGAGGCAAGACAGGCGATGAGACGCCCTTTCTGACCCACGCGTTCGTTCGATACCGTGAACCTATCTGCGCTCTTCTCAAAGAATTTGGAGTTGAAAATCGATAACGTGGACGAACCAAAATGGGGAGTGGTATTGAGGAGAAGGGATGCGCAACGTGTGCCGTCAGCATCAAGGCGGGAACGGTACTAGGCTTTTGAACACGCAGTCACACGATACACCTGCAAGAACAGAGAAGAAAAAAAAAGAAGCAAGTATTGTGGTGGAACCAAATTGAGGGAAAGAGAGGTCTGAGAATAATATTTTTATATGCAACCAAAACAAACTGAAATGATGTGTTGACTGTTCAGTTTTCTTCCTTAACTTGTTTGTTTTTTGGGACCAGAAGTTCACGTGAGAGGTTATTGAATGGTGACGGGAGGCAGAGGAAGAGAAGGAAGTCGAGTGGCTGTTGTCACGGTGAAGGACGAATGGGCGGCGCAATACCACGAGCACTAGAATGAAGGGGAGGCTGATTCCCAAGTTCGAGTTTGAGCGTGCGTGCAATCGTCAATTTCATCGATGTACACATGCAACGGAAACGTTGGTACTCTTCTTTTTTACAGACACGCACAGAACGTCGCGTACTAGGAGACTGGATGTATTGAGTTGATATTTGATGTGTCTTTCTTTTTTTAACCAGGATCACATAGCGACATGATGATGGAGGTAATAATAGTGAGAGAAAGGAAAACACGAATGTCCACTCGACGGCATGATTTTTTTCCTGTGCAGTTCCCCAAAAATGAAACGTGATCCATGGAGATCGGCAGGCAAACGCAGGTGATCGAGTGTGGATACACACAAAAAAATGGGAAACGAACAAAACAAAAAAAACGGAAGAAAAAACGCAGAAAAAAAAGAAGTTATGAACGGTAATGAATACAACAGGTAGAAAAAAAAGGAAAAATATGAAAAGAAACAGAAAAGAAAACGAAGAAAAAAGAAAATCAAAGAACAACATGTTGATGGATAAAAACAAAACAAAAAACTTTTCATTTGTGCTGAATAAAAACCATGACGAAGCCCAGCGGACAATCGACACACAGAAAGAAAGAGAAAGAAAAGGAGGGGTGGGGTGGGATAGGGACCTGAATGGGGCAGATATTTGTATATGTTCGCACAAATGCGGTTACCTGGTCATGTGCACGAAGCAAAAAAGAGAAGAGAAGTGCCCGAGGAAAACACAAGTCAAAAGCGAGAATAAGGAACACAAGTTTGTCGGAAGATGAATCAAGTTGCTCGCAGAGATTTTTTGGGCCATTCTTGTTGCCGTTGTTTTTCCCAGCATGTGAGTTAACACTTGCGTTTTGTCTAAAAAATTTTCACCAAAAAACGGTTTTCGTTTTCCCTTTTGCCTCTCCACCCCACCTTGTTTGTTTGTTTGTGCTTTCAATTTTGGTTTTGCTTACTCCCCTCCTTTCTTGTGTTTTTCTTTCTTTTTTTCTTCTTCGGCGGAGGCTTCTACTTCTTCTCTTCAGCCTCGCCGTCACGCCAGCCTTCGCACATGTCGACCCACTCCACAAAGTTGGTCGCGTACTGCTCCAGCTCCGGAATGCTCATGGGAATACCTGTGTCTGCCGTGCCGCAGGCCGGATACACGGTTTCAAAACGCTTCAAGGAAACGTCCAGGTACACCTTCACGCCCTCGTTGACGCCGAACGGGCAGACACCACCCGGCGGGTAGCCAACCATGTCCTCCACCTCCTCGCGCTTGAACATCTTCGGCGTGCACCCGAACTTTTCCTTGAAGCCCTTGTTCGTCACACGCGCATCGCCCGCGACGACGATGATGACGGGCTGGCCGGCGTCTCCCTCAGCCCCTGCAGGACTATTCGGGGAGGCGGGGGAGGAGACCTCGGAGCTGACCTCGGCACCGGCCGCGGCGGCAGCGGCCTTCTCCTTGGCCTTCTGGAGCTGGAAAGCTTTGTTCTCAGCCTTCGACACGTTCTTCTTCGTCTTGGCGACGTAGCCGAGCGACTTGGCGATCTCCGCTGGCTTGCAGTTGAACTGCTGCGCCGCAAGCTCGACGGTGGCGGTGCTTTCTGTGAACTGGCGGATACGCTCAGCCAGGAAAGGGGCGTTCTGCGAGATAAAGTACTGCTTGACCTTCTCCATGACTTTGTGCGTGTGTGTATGAGAGTTTTTGTGTGAAGGGGGGAAATAGCAAGGGGAGTGAAAAACAAAGTGTGCGGACTGATCAACGAAAGAACAGAGAATAAGACGAAGAGAGCGACAAAAAATGTGTACGAGAGAGAAAGAGAAACGATAGGGATCAATAAGAGAGTGGAGAGCATGGGGAGTGACCAGGATGGGAGCACTAGAAAAGTACACGAGCGTGAGTTCCACACGGAAAAAAAGAAGAGCACTTCTCTCTTTTTTTTTTTGTCTCCGGGTGCGAACCGTTGTCGAGTGCAGCGTCAAAACACGCAGCCGCTCGTTCAACGAGAAGCAATGAATAATAATAAGACTAGCACACGCTAGACATCAACCTCATATTGCTGCAAACTCTTCCAACCGATTATCCAATTTCTGTGTTTTCTGACAGCACTGAGAGTGCTCGCAGGCAATGCGTGTGTGGGTGTGTGAGGAACAAAAAAAACAGAGTAAAAGGCAGACACGGACGCTCAGGCACGACCACTCTCTGCAAACTCCACCCGTCGTGAAAAGGGGAAGAAGACGGCTGAGTTGCGCACCTCCCTCACAACGGGATCTGCATCGCGTGTGCTCGCGTCGAATCGCCCGTGACGACCACGAGACGGCTGTTGTGGCTGTGACCCGTGGTGACTCTGCGCGTCACGCAAGCCCAGCAGCTTGGTCAGCTTTGCTCTCTGCACGAGCTCCTCCACGCACGGCGTGGACAACAGCAGCGATTCGGGAATAAAGTGCAGGCGAAACGTCGGAGCGAAGACGGCCTCGACTTCGTCATCGATCACCGCGGAGGAGGACCGAGCGGATCTGTGCGAGCGATACGACGGCGACGGTGACGGCTCCGTCGCACCGTGACGCACTTCGCGGCGCATGAGAAGCCCCGCCGCGAGTAGTGCGTGCGTCAAGGCCCGCGTGGAGGGGCACCAGTCCACTGGGACCTGACTCTGCGCGCGTGGAAGGGGGCGGCGGCGAATCTGCTGTGTCCACAGGAAGGTCAGCACAACGAGCAGACTGTGCGGCACGGCGAGCCACTCACGCAGATCATCGACACCAGCAGCAGCAGCCTCACGATCATCATCGTTGTTGGACTGTTTGCTTTTCTTGACGTCGACCTCCTGTCCGCGCGCGGTCGATGCACCAGTGGTAGCTATGCTGGTGTGACGACGATCTTGGTTGGAGCCTGACACAGGTGATGGAACACCGACCTTCACACTCCGCGATGGTGATCGTGCGTGGGCGTCGACGAGGGCGAGGTGGGCCATCAGCGTCTCGCGCACATCGAGCAGAAGCTGCAGAAGACCTTCCACTGCAGACGGTGGCATGGACCGCGTCAGCACCTCCAGCTGCCGGGGCAGACCGTGATCGAGATCGTCGAGAAGCTGCCGGTACAAGCACCCCATGTCCGTCACAAGCTCCGCGCGAATGGCCCAGATGCTGGCCTCATCGCACCTTGCGCCACTCGCTGGTGTTGCCGCATGCTCCCAGGCGAGACGGTAGAGGTGAAAGACGCTCGCCAAGAACGTCGGCGATGCGTGCAGGGCGATGAGACTCACACGCTGTGGATGCTGACGGTGGTTTTCATCGGCGAGGTGCGACGCGAGCGCGACCTGGGCACGTGCGCGTGCGATCTGTTGAGAGAGAGCCATGCGGCCGCGATGGGCGCGATACTGCAAGGCCTCGTTGTCCTCAATACCACTCGCGACCTTCGGTGGCCTGGCTGCGGCCGATCCATCGCGCAGCTCCATCGCGTCACCGGGAGCGCTCTTGTCTGCATCCTCAACGTCGACATCACCATCATGCGCACGCTCTGAACGCGGTACAGGGAGTGCGTCTTCATGAAAGGAAAGTAGCTCATCTTCAAGACTGTCATGAAGCGGGTCGCTGAGCAAGAGGTCTGCCGGTGCCGCCGTTTCAACTGTCTCGGAAGAAAACGCCGTCGCCGTTCCTGCGGCGCCGTGGGCCGCAGTGCTCATCGAGGCGGCGGTACTGGCAGCGCGTGCGTGCTGTGCGTGCTGCTGGCTTGCCATCTCACGCTGGTACGTGTCACCGCGACGCCTCAGCACGCTATTCACGTTCTGAAGCAGTACGCGCGCCACCTCAACCTCGATGCTCTGGTTCTCCGGACGCCCGAGAAGCAGGATGGGCCCCAGGTACTGCTCCGGGTGCTGACGCAGATAGCCAGCGAGGTGGGGCAGCAGGGCAGGGACGACATCTGTGTGAAAGAAGCGGAGCTTCGCCAGCGCACGCGTGAGGAAGAAGAAACTCGCCGGTGGAAGCTGTGCGAAGCGAGTCACGTTGTGCCCGGTCCACGCAATGACGCGGGGTGTTGACAGGACGGTCCTTGCGTCGCTCCCAGTTGTCTTTGTCTCCAGCTCAGATGCGTAATGCAGACTCTGCACCAGTGCCTCGGCACACACAGTGAAGAAGCGCTCATTGAGAATCGGATGCGTGCGCAGGACCGTGGCGAGCGCGTGTGCTCGGAGGTGCCGTGTGGATGAAGATCCCTGCCCTGCGCGTGACCACGTCGTGTCCGTGCTCGCCTCCAGTGACGGTGAAGAGACCGCCGTCAGAGTTTCAGCCGCCTCATCGCGCTTCTCGTCTTGCGAGGGAAATGCACCGGCGATGATGACGGGCCGGTCGATGATCCGGAGCGCGGTGAGGACACTCGCCTGGTACCGTGCCAAGACATCCAACAGCACGGCGCAGATATCCAGCGGCATGACATCGTGTGACGACTCGAGGCTGGCTGGGCTTGTCGTCAGTACCGGTGACGACGATGAGTCTGAAAGATTCAACAACGACTCCACAGAGCGCGTGGCGTGCCGCGTTTCAACATTGTCGGCCAGGGTGGCCAGAAGCGCATCTGAAAAGAACAGTTTCTGTTGTGCCAGTAGATGCATGCACGCCACGCTTTTCCCCGCATCCATCTCTGACACGCGGGCCAGCATCCAGCGCTGCATCACGTCACAGAAGGATGTGAGAAAGGCTTGTGCGTGCGGAGGGACAGCGTGCCGGAGATCATCACGATGGGAAAGCGTCGATGCCGGTCCCGATGCCGGTCCCGATGCCGGTGCCTCTTTGAAGAGTCCGGTCTCGCGCACACGCGCTAGCTGCGTGACCCACGACTCCAGCTCCGATTCGATTTCCGTGAGATCCAACTTGGTCAAGCACGACAAAGCCGCCAGCAAGAGACGATCGTCGTGACCAAGGCGATCAAACGTGCAGCCAGCGCCACCATGTGCCTGGAGAAGATCCGTCAGCCGAAAGTGAATGTCAATAAGACAGCTGACCATGTGACCAAAGTGCTGGCGGCGGTGCTGCTCCTCCACTTCAGCAGTCAGACGCGCCACGTCCAGCTCTGCCAGATGACGCGAGTAGGACAGCGAGAAGGTCGCCAGCCCGACCGTGACGGACGACGGACGCGCTGTGTGTGCTGCGGTCGTGGTTGTTGTGGCTGTGGGAGTCGATGATGATGACGAGGCGCCACATCTTGCGCGGTGACCTGTGCCCTGCCCTGTCCCCGTCCTCGTCCTCGTATTGTGATGTGAGGATGGACTGCTGTGTGCATCGTCTGTCTGTGCGCCTCCTCCCGACTCTGACAGACGGTTTCGAGCGCGTGACGATTTGGCATCGCCCGCATCACGTGCCGGTGCACCGGCCTCTGAGGAGCGGCTCGGTGATGTCGCGGAGGCTTTACCCAGCTCGCTAAACGCGCTCGCGAGGTCGCTGAGGGAGACACCACGGCGTGCGGTGCACGCGCAGGACAGGCATGCCCCAGTCTTGTATTGAGTTGCTGGAGAGAGACCAAGGCGATGACGCTGCCGTCGAATGGCAGCAGATGCGCCTCGCAGCGCGGATGTAAACTGTGATGTCTGCATCTGCCAAAAATGCGCCACAGGAACAGATGCCACGCTGGATTCGACTCTTTCCTTTCTTTTTTTCTTCACAGCTTCGTGCTTTTTTGATTTGCATTAAAAGAGGAGGTCAACGCCATGGAGACACCGGTACGGAGAGAGAGGGAGCATGAAGTACAGCAGAGGAGCGAGTGGATGTGGGAGCAGCACATGGCGATGCGTGTTCTCAGCATCTGTATGCACTTTTGACTGTTGTACTGCGAGATATAGATATGACTTCAAGGAGAATCAAAGAGAAGAAGAAGTCTGTCTTACAGTGACCTCGCGTGCTGTTTTTCATTCAACAGAGGGAAACGACTTTTGCGTGTGTGATGCTGCGGCTGTTCTATTCGTATTCACATCTTCTGATTTGGTTAACGAGAGAACAAATAAACATGAGTGTGTGTGCTTGTGTATATGAATGATGACTTGATTCAAGTCATGCCACTAATTTACAGAAAAGTTGATGGGAAAGGGGACGCCCGGCACGCTTACCGAATCGTGGTGGCACCCGTCATCATCCGCATCACGACCTCACGATTTGGCCATGGAGGCCATGCGAGGAAAGCAGATCACCATCCGACTCTGGTCGATCAGCTCTCGCTGCACCGGCGGGAGACGCGCGGACTGCGACGGGAACAGCAACATCATCGCCGGGGACGTGCTCAGCAGCTGGTCAATCGCGGCGGCGTTGCTGTTCTCACCGGCGGGGTGACCGGCAGCGTTGATCGCGACGCCCCGTGCGACGGCGGCGGCGCTCGTGGTGCTGGCTGCGAAGCCGCGGTACGGGAACAGCACATCGCGCCCCGCCAACTTGTTCGCGGCATCGCTGATCGCCACTGTGGTGACGGTCACGACCAGGTGCCGCAGCACGACGTCCGCCACGACATCAACACTCTCGCTGAGCCAATCCGCGGTGTCACGTGTGAATGCGGCGTTTATCTCCGTCTTGTGTGCCATGCGCGCGGACGGCGTCGTGCGCTGCTGCACGTAGTCGTAGACGTACTGACCGAGGTTGTACGGGGGACTCTGCGTGATGTCCGCGGTTGCGCCGAGTGTTTTGCGCGAGGCGATAATGTCGACGACCACACGCACGCGGGGCGTGACGCCGAGGGGATTCATCAGCGCGGTGCCAGCAGCGTCGCCGGTGGCGGAGTCGGACAGTGCCGTGACCGAGTACACACGCGTGGGGTTGCGCGTGCCAACAGCGGCACCAACACCACCACCACTACCACCACCAGCACGATGACGATCCACGCCTTGAGAAGATTTCGCTTGCGCCTGCTGCGCCGTATGTTGACGAAGCCAATCGCGCACCTGCTCTTCCTGCGAGGCAGGCAGCGCGGGCCAGTGCTTCATCAGCGCATCGCGTGCATCTTCTTCGCTGATCGTGTGGACCGCACGGCCAGCACGCGCCGTGCTCAGCGAGGTTCGTCGCCGGGCACTGACTGGCGCCGGCGCACCTGATGTGATGGAGACGGAGCCGCGCGCACTGGCGCCACCGCCTGGCGTGGGAGCGTCAACCACACCAGTCCCTTCCACCACGTTGGCCGACGGCGCGACGGAGGCGTGGTGGACCGCACTCGGGGAGCCCTGAGACGCGTGGCCCCGCGGAAGAAACAGGAACGGCAGCTCAATCGGGCGTGACACGGGTGCGACGCCGCGGATGACGTGCGCCTGGCGTTCGCGTTCACTTAATCGACGAAACACAACAACCGATTCGGCGTAATGGCGTGCCGCACGCGCGAGGAGGCGATCGATCAGGCTGCGGATGTGAGACTGGGCTTGTGCATCGGTGACGTCGTACTTGTACGTGTACACGCCGTACACCCAGGTCGTGTTTGCCGGATCGCACGCGAGGCGATCTGCCAGCTCCGAGAAGCAGACCATGTTTGCCTGACCGGTCGGCATGTCGGAGGCCGAGGAGGCAAGCGTGCTTGCCATGGTTGACGATCCTCACAGACGATCAGAAAAGGGAAGGGGGAGGGGGAGATCTTCTTGTGCACTGAGTGTGTATTTTACTGAAATATGCAAAGAGAGACACCTGATGTGGGAAGCAAAGGAATGTGTGTGTATGTGTTTGAGAGGTGAAGAGAACGGCTTACACATGCACGCACACACGTTCACAAGTTGAGGCTGAACAGAAACATGCGCCACGGAGAGACAAAGGCAAGTCCACAGCGAGAGAAGACTCGCTGAGCATGTGCGACTCGACGTTTATGTGCCTGTGTGTGTGCGCGTGTGTGTATGGTCAGATCGATGATGTGAAAAACACCGAACAGAAAGTACGATAGTCTCTTCACTCACCTGCATCTCGTCTTTCTTGTTTGTGTGTGTGAAGTGTGTTGAAATAGGTTGTGAAGAGGAACCTCAACCTGCTGCGTTTTCCCATTCGGTTCTTTCATAATTGTGTTTTCTTTTGTGTGTGTTTGGTCCACCGTGTGTAAGTGTGTGTGTCGTACCCGATTGTTTTTGATTGTTTCGGTGGAGTGAATAGAGCAGTGGTGCTCGAGCCGCTGTCACAGAGACTAAACGATCCGTCCACTGTTGTTGATGTTGTTTGTCACGCAGATCGGCGTGTGTGTCGCGAGGAGACGCCTACATCTTCTTTGTGTTCTTGCGGAGCTGGTCCACCTCGGTTTGGGAGAAGCCCTCCTTCAGCAGGCACTGATAGAAGGCGTTCATCTCCGTCTCGCAGTCCTCCATGTTCTTCAGCAGCGTGCACTCATCGCGCGCACGGCGCTCAGCTGGGCAGGCGCAGCAGATCTTGCAGGTGGGGGTCTTGGGCTCACCAGAAGGTGCAGCGGGGGTGGACGCGGTGTTTCCCATCGTGTGAATGTGAAGAGAGTAAGATGGAGAGATGATAAAAGAACGCAAATAAGAAAAGAACAGAAGCTCAGCTTTCGCAAGAGAAAAGGGTTGCAGACAAAAGAAGGGCAAGGCGAAGGCGAAGGAGAGAGAAGAGAAGAGTGGCACAGTGGAGCGGCTAGTAGTGTTCGGGACATCTGGCTTTTCGTTTACGCGACACCGGATCCCAGCGCGTCTGCTCAGAAGAAAGAGATTCACGCTTCGCAGCCACTCGAAGAAGCGCACACATTGATCAACTAGCCCTAAACTGAGAGGGTGAGAGAGAGACAAAGTGGACTTCGGAAGCACACCGCCACAACATGGCGCCACTTAACGACGCAGGAGTTCGAAGAGCGCGTACAAAAACAGTTTCCTCCGTCACTTTGAAAGTGGTGCGACATTGACCTTGGCACCATGCAAGTATTCGGTTTGTTTATTCTTTTCCTTTGACTCATCATTAATAAGGTGTGTGTGGCAGATGTGGAGAAAAGACAGAATCCTGTTCATTGTGTTTCTGCTCTTAGTCAGAACAACCAATGGGCAACCATCCACACAGACACAAACAGAGAGAGAGACAGCTTCGTTGTCCGTTAACAAAAAAAAATGGACGAAACACCCCAACATACGGAATTGCTAGGGTCACATCTTACGATCATCATTCATCATCACTCGAATCATCGTCACCACTGCCCTTGGCCTGCTGGTACTGAGCCATCTGCTTCTGGAACTTCTTGTTCTTCTTTTTGCGAGCCTTGCGTGGGGCCATGGTGGTGACCGCCTCGTTGTCGGAGTCGCTGCTCTCGCTGTCAGTCTCTACAGGCTTGGGGCCTTTGGCGGCCTTGGACGAAGCCGCCGGCGGCGGCGTCTTGGCCGCAGGATCGGCGTGCTTGTTCGCACGGGCGCCCTTCTTGCCACCAGCCGCACGCTGGGGTTGCCCGGCTTGACGATCGGCGTCGTGCGAGCTGCTGCTGCGGCTGCTGCTGTGACTCTCGACATCACTGCCTGCGTTGGGCCTGTTGTGGCCGCCGTCCTCCTGCGCGTCGTCGTCGCTTTCTTGGCCACCCTTCTTGCCCGTGCGGGCGGCGAAATCCTTGTTGCGGAACGTGGAGAAGTTGGAGCGGTTGTTCTTCTTGACGTTCTTCTTCTTCTCCTTCTTCTTTCGGCCGGCGTCTTCCTCAGCACGCTGCTTGGCGGCCTCCTCGTCGGCCTCGGCCTGCCGCGCCAGACGCTCTCGCTCCTCGGCCGCCTCGCGCAGCAAAACCGCGAGGGACTCCTCATCCGTGACGGCCGGTGCCGCTGGCGCTTCGACCAGAGCCACACCGACGGGCACATGCACACGGGGGACGCCTGCTTCGTGTTCACCGTCACTTTCACCACTCGCATCGCTTGCATCGTCATCGTTGTCGTCGCTGCTCTGCGCTGCTGCGGCTTCGGCTGTCGCCTGTGCCGCCGCGGTGGCTGCCGCCTGCGCCTTCTTGGCTTCCACCTTGTGCGCCTTCTCCAGCTGCTGATGCAGGCAGTCGGCGAAGAAGACCTTCACGGTGTTGAGCAGCGCGACACGCATCACGACCTCCTGACTGAGTGTGGCATCAGCACCAGCGCTCTTCGCGGCCGGACCGCGGCTCACCATCGCGTCGTACACAGCCTTGGCGGTGAACAGAAAGTTCCCCGGCTCATTGGGCAGCGTGCAGACGTACGGGTCGTCCATGTTTTGCGGTGTGGCCCACGGTGCGCCGGTGCTGAGGAGGAGCTGGCTGAGAGCCACAGCGGGCGACTCCACCGTGCTGTCTTCCGACGTGCCAGCAAGACTCGGAAGGAGGCTCACGAGAGCGGGCTCAATGCTGCACTTTTCGGCGCTGCCCTCCGCAGAGGCGGTGAGACCGTCAGCGGAGGTCATGACAAACACACTCGGCTCGTTCTTGTTGTTGTTGCCGTGTGATGCCTGAGAAGGAAACGCCTCGTCCAGCGATGGACGGCGCGCACGCACAAGCTGCTGAAGTGACTTGGAGTGCGATAAGAGACGCAGACCGTTGTAAAGCACGATCGCCACCGGTGCCTTCTCCACCTCTCCGGAGCGGAGCTGTGCGTACAGCTCTTGCAAAAGTTCCGCCAGACGGTCCGCTGTTTGCGTGGTGGAGGCGGCGTCGTTCGCGTACACGTGCAGCACCAACGGCAGCTTCTCCTCTCCTGCGACGCGCCACATCTCCTTCAGCAAGTGCTCCTGCGCGTAGTGTGTGCCGGCATCACGGCTCAGATTCAGACCGGACAGCACGCCCACCACCTCTGGATGCTTCGCCTTCTCGCTGACGTCCTCCAGCCACTGCTCCTGCGCCTTTTTGTTGGTGCGGTCGATGTTGTTGACGTGGACGCCGACGACGCTGTACATGATGCAGCCGTTGTCCTCCTCCACAACACCAGCAGCAGCAGCAGCAGCACCGGCCTTGGCTGACTCTGCATCCTTCTTCTTCTTCTCCGAGGACACGTCCACTGCGTCAGCCGGTGCCACCACCTCCGCTGAGTTGTCTTCACCGGCAAAGTGAACCTTCTTCGAGCCTCCCTTCGCCGATTTCGCGGGCTGTTGTTGTTGCTGTTGTTGCCCTGTCGCCGCAGTACCTTTGCCACGCCGCGACATGGCCGTGCGATCCTTGACAGCCATCTGGTTGTGGTTCTTGCAAGTCTCGAGGAGCAGAGTCTGGCGATCCATCTCCGTGCACCAGCAGATCATCGCGGCGAGTCGGCCGTCCTCCTGAGCGCGACGAAGAATGCCCTCTTGATCGGCCTCCAGCTTGCGTGACAGCAGCGCGACGGCACCGTCGACGAAGCAGTGTGACGGCGCGGTGCTGCCCGCGGCGATGGCGTCAGCGAGCGCGACAAGGCCACGCTCCACATCAGCTGGGCTGTTGTTGTTGTTGTCACTGCCGGCCTTCATCCACCGTGCGATCCACGCGTTCATCGCCGGCTGCAAGGCGAGAGGCGCCGTCGGGCACGTGCGCACGGTCGCCGTGGCGTAGTTCTTGTGCGCGTCCTTGTTTCGGGTGGATGGCGCACCGGGGTTCTTCTTTGAGCGACGGAGGCTGGAGCCTTTGGCCTCACGGCCACCACCACGATCGACGAAACCCATTTTGCAAGTGAGACAGGGGGGAGAGATGCTCTCACTTTGACTGTTGTTGAATGTGCTAAAGACTTGATGACAAGGAAGGTGGAAGGGTGAAGGGGAAGGGGGTGGGGAGAGAGGGGATTGGTATGTCGACAAACGGCGTCGCTTCTGTGCTTTTTCCCCTTCTTCTGGTCGTTTGATGGCCCAGAAGAAGAAAAAGATGAGTGAACGTCAGCACACCCTGTTCCTTCGGCTTGCCAGTATCGAACACAAAGTAATGGAAAGACTTACGTCACAAGATCAGCACCAACAGGAATGCTGACTCGCAACGACGAGAGAAAAACGAGTGCGTGGACGACAACCGCGGTGGATCTTGATCGACTCTTATTGTTTGTCTTTCTTGGAGAGTCAGCACACACGTGTCTGTGGGGGTGTATGCTTGCGTGCGTCCACGTAGAGATCAGTCTGTGAAACAACAAAAGCGGCACGAGCCATTAACAAGGAAAAAAAAAAACTGCGCGTGCACCACCAAAAACAACAACAACGACAACAACAAATCTACTACTCATCACCTTCGCCACCTTTCTTTTCTCCTTCCCGAATCACGTTCTCCACAGTGGTGGCTCATGCGCCATTTCCAGGACGTTCATCAGCGTTCACTTCCTTCACCATGCCAAGCTCATCCAGCAAGTACTGATTGAAAAAGGAGACGTGTGGTGTCGCTGATCCACCGTGACTTCCGTGTTCGCCAGCTTTCGCGCTGTGGCCAGCCTGAGCCGATGACGCTGTGGGGGCGCGCGACGGAGAGAGCCATGCGGTGGCCTGCAACGCCGCAGCGGCCGCTGTGGTCGACAGAAACGAACCCTTCACCTGCTCCTCCACGATCGACTCGTAGAGGCTGCGATCGACCTCGTGGCAGACATAGCAGACACCCTCGATCAAGTTCTGGTGTCGGAAGTCGTAGAGATGCTGCGCGTCCGCCTCAATCTGCATCGGGATCGGGATGAAGCGCTCAACCCGAAAGAATTCAAACTGGATCTGCGCGCCACCGGCAGCAGAGGAAGTCGAGGACGACGTGGAGGCCTTCACCGCTGTTTCAGAGGAGGGCAGCGGCAGCAAAGTGGCCTTGGTCTTTGCTGTCCCGTCGCGTCCTGGCTGCTGCTGAGCTCCACCATCACCAGTGGGTGTTGCCAAAGCCGGCGCCCCAGCCAGGAGAGGCGCCCACTCGGGTGGCAGTTCATGCGCAAAGACACGCAGGAGAACAGGGACCCCGACGTTGAGAATGGCGGGCAGCACAGCTGTATAAAGAGGCGAGCTCTGACGAATGGACTCCGCGACATCACCACCGGCAACGCCACTCGCGGCGCGGAGGAGATTGCTGTTCGTGCCGTCGACCAAAACAGCGAGGCGCCGTCGCGGATCGTTGCGGTCAACGAGCATTGGTGGATAGCGATCCTTAATGGGGCCGCCGTACGAGCGGGCGCGGTCTTTGCCACCGCCTGATGCCGGCGTGTTCGACGAGGAGGCGAATGCAGACGAGGAACGACCACCGCAACGGAAATTGCCGTCATCGCGTTTGTTGTACGGTGCGCTGCCGGATCGTGAGCGGCGACCAGACGGGCTGCTGCTCGTGCTCGCAAACGAGACGGAGCGGCGGGATGAGGCGGCCAACGGCGCCAACGCCAGAGCTGGATACCGGAGTGAAGATGCGACCAAGCGCTGCATGTCACGTGTGAATCTTGTGTCTGTCGGTCTAACTGTGTGTGTGTGTGTCAAAGTGCTCTACGTGTAAGAGAGCGAAGATGCTGACTTTGCCAATGAATCGTTCCTTGGCACAGCGTACAAAAAGGCGAGTATGGTGAGTAAATGCACTTTCCTGCAGCGTAGACGGAGGTGACGGGAGGAGTTGCGAGAAATTGTGATGTTTTCTTTTCCCCCAGAAGGGTGATGCTTCCACTTCTCGCAGAGTTGTCTTTCCATTCCCATACCCGACGATGGCCAGGAAGAGGGGTGCGCCACGCTAGGCATCAAGGCGAGGCACTTTTCTTTTCCGTCAGAGCTTGACCACTGCTGCGCAGTTCTGCTTTGGGCACCGTGCTGTGAAACACGCATTTTCTCCCCGATGCCCTCAACAGGTGAGCCACTACGCCTTTCTGCCTTTGTCCCCTGCAAGATCTCCTACACAGGCGACAGAAGAAGGGAGAGGGAACTAGTGGTCGCTCGTCAAGGGCAGAGATCCGGAGTCGCTCACGTCTCTAGACGGATGCGTGGCGCAGAAAAGATGGTGGGAGGGAGGTAAAAGCAAACAGTGGGTCCAGTGACTGTTTCGTTTGTGTTTTGAGAGAGGGAGACTATGAAGAGAACAACATGAAGAGTCACACAGAGAGAATCGTGAAGAGAGTGGGAAAAAAGATAAAAAGAGTAAAATAAAGAGCGGCAACTGCGTGTCGCACAGTGAGCATGCACTCACATACTCGAGAACGCCTTGTCGCCGATCTTGGTGCAGACAAGCGAGAGCACCACACATACGTCCATGGCACCGAGACAAGCATAATACTGAGGTGCGATGGTCATATCAGGGTTGCGGTCCAGGTCTTCGTAGACGGTCATCTTGCAATTGCAGGAAAGGTACTGCAGTGCGACGAAAAACAGGCAAACCGCGTCGAAACCGGCGGCAACGGTTGAAGCACATCGTAGCGAGGCACGCGCAAGTCGAATGTCGACCTCAGTCTCTTGAGACGCTGTGAAGATTGCCTTGAAACAGAACAGTCGTGCCAGCAATGCGACGAGGACAATCAAGAAGGCGATGTTGATGGCAATGTTGAAGAGATCACGGACGAATGCAGACTCACCGTAGAGGCGTGGGCCGCCGATCATGGCGTACCACTTGGGGCTAGCCCGGTAGGTACCCTTGAACCACATGGCGCCAGTGTTCCAGTAATCATTTCCACACGACACTGCCGTGGTCAGACTGGCGAACAGTGGAGGTGTCTGCTGGCTGGTCGCGTAAAACTGGACATAGACGTCGGTGACTTCGCACCCACTCATCTTGAACGGCGAGGCAGCGGCAACCATGTCGCTAAGTTCAGGGTAGTTGCCATTGTCATAACGACGGTCGCCAACGACGGTGACGTTGAAGAGATCCGTCTCACACTTGTGCTCGCAGATAACACTCCGCAGGCCCGTGGGGTGCATGAGCACCGTCGACTTGGTGAACGACACCTCCACGCGCGTGACGTTGCCGAGCACGAAGTAAAGCACCACAAACGCGACGGAGAACAGCAGCGCAGTGACGTGCCAGCATGCCGCGCGCCACGGAGACAAGCGGTGTGTGTACACCACTGCCATCACAGGCTCACCGCCAGCCACCGCAGGCAACACGGTGCCACAGTCTATGGCCGCAGAAGGCAGTGTGTCAAACATGGAAAGGAGAAGCACAGAAAAGAAAAAGAAAGTAAAGGAAAAGACGAGGAGCAAAAAGAGAGAAGACACGAGTGAGTGAAGTGAGTAGACCTTTTTGTTGTATTCACGGTTCAAACGCTGGTGCGCGGAGCAACCGAAGACGAGGCACGAAGGAGGAGGGAGGCGTGAAGGGAGGGGTGTGCGGAAGAACGTGCGCGACGCACGAGTGAGACGTAATGAGTCACATGGTCACACGTGCAGGGACACCACTGCTGTCAAAGAGAAGGAAAAAGAAAAGTGGCACAGACGTGAGGCAGCACGTGGCAGCCGCCCGCCCATACGGACATGCACGTCTGACTTGCGCAGGCACGCCAGTCGCAGCCGTGCTGGGAGCCAAGGCGTGCGCGCAGCAGGCCCGTGCACAGAGCGGCACACACGCCTTTCTGCTTTGGTCCACTGCAAGATTTCCTACAGAGGCGACAGAAGAAGGGAGAAGGAACTACTGGCAGCTCGTCAAGGGCAGAGATCTGGAGTCGCTCACGTGTCTGGGCGGATGCGTGGCACAGAAAACATGGTGGGAGGGAGTTAGAAGCAAACTGTGGGTCCAGTGACTTTCATTTGTGTTTTGAGAGAGGGAGACTATGAAGAGAACAACATGAAGAGTCACACAGAGAGAATCGTGAAGAGAGTGGGAAAAAAGATAAAAAGGAAGAGAAAAAGCGGCAACTGCATGTCGCACAGTGAGCATGCACTCACGGACTGGAAAACTTTGTGTAGCCAACCTCAGTGCAGACAAGCGAGAGCACCACACACACCGCCATGGCACCGAGGCACGCATAGTACTGAGGTGCGATGGTCATATCAGGGTCGCGGTCCAGGTCCTCGTAGACGGTCAGCCTGAAACTGCCGGTGAGGAGCTGCAGTGCTACGAAAAACAGGCAAACCGCGTCGAAACCGGCGGCAACGGTTGAGGGACATCGCAGCGAGGCACGCGCCAGTCGAAAGTCGACAACAGTCTCTTGAGACACCTCGAAGAGTGCCTTGAGACACAGCAGTTGTGCCAGCAATACGATGATGACAATAAAGAAGGCGATGCTGATGGCAATGTTGAGGTAACTACCGGCGAATGCAGACCTACCATAGAGGCGTGGACCGCCGATCATGGCGTACCACTTGGAGCTAGCGCGGAAGGTGCCCTTGAACGACGTGGCGCCACGGTCGTCGTCATCTCCACACGACACTGCCGTGGACAGACTGGCGAACAGTGGAGGTGTCTGCTGGCTGGTCGCGTAAAACTGGACATAGACGTCGGTGACTTTGCACCCACTCATCTTGAACGGCGAGGCAGCGGCAATCATGGGGGCAAGTTCAGGATAGTTGCTATTGCCATCACGGTCGCCAACGAGGGTGATGTTGAAGAGATCCGTCTCACACTTGTGCTCGCAGATAACACTCCGCAGGCAGTTGAGGGGCGTG
Source organism: Wallacemonas sp. MBr04 (assembly GCA_030849635.1). NCBI lineage: Eukaryota > Euglenozoa > Kinetoplastea > Trypanosomatida > Trypanosomatidae > Wallacemonas > Wallacemonas sp. MBr04. The sequence continues at coordinate 127,890 of JASANR010001592.1, read as the reverse complement.
TTCACCGTGGACTTGGTGAACGACACCTCCACGCGCGTGACGTTGCCGAAGTAAAGCACCACAAACGCGACGGAGAACAGCAGCGCAGCGGCGTGCCAGCATGCCGCGCGCCACGGAAACAGGCGGTGTGTGTACACCACTGCCATCACAGGCTCACCGCCAGCCACCACAGGCACCACGGTGTCATCGTCTTTGGCCGCAGAAGGCAGTGTGTCAGACATGGAAAGGAGAAGCAAAGAAAAGAAAGTAAAGGAAAAGAAGAGCAAACAGAGTGAAGATATGAGTGAGTGAAGTGAGTAAACCTTTTTGTTGTATTCACGGTTCAAACGCTGGTGCGCTGAGGAACCGAAGAAGAGGCACGAAGGAGGAGGGAGGCGTGAAGGGAGGAGTGTGCGGAAGAACGTGCGCGACGCACGAGTGAGACGGAATGACCCACACGGTCACACGTGCAGGGACACCGCCGCTGCTGTCAAACAGGGGAAAAGAAAAGGCGGCGCACACGCCCTCCTGCTTTGGTCACCTGGAAGATGTCCTACGCAGACGACAGAAGAAGGGAGAAGGAACTAGTGGCAGCTCGTCAAGGGCAGAGATCCGGAGTCGCTCACGTCTCTAGACGGATGCGTGGCGCAGAAAAGATGGTGGGAGGGAGGTAAAAGCAAACAGTGGGTCCAGTGACTGTTTCGTTTGTGATTTGAGAGAGAGAGAGAGAGAGACCACCAAGAGAACAGCATCAAAAGACAAACTATGAAAAGAAAAATATAAAGGGTCGCACAGAGAGAATCGTGAAGAGAGTGGGAAAAAATAGAAAGGAATAAAAAAAGCGGCAACTGCGTGTCGCACAGTGAGCATGCGCTCACGGACTGGAAAACGTTCTGTAGCCGGCCTCAGTGCAGAGAAGCGAGAGCACCACACACACCGCCATGGCACCGAGGCACGCATAGTACTGAGGTGCGATGGTGATATCAGGGTTGCGGTCCAGGTCTTCGTACACCGTCAGCGTGAAAGTGCAGGTAAGGTATTGGAGCGCGACGAAAATCAGGCAAGCTATGTCGAGAACAGTGGTACCGTTCGAAGCACATCGCAGCGAGGCACGCGCCACCCGAATGTCGACAACAGTCTCTTGAGACGCCGTGAGGATGATCTGGAGACAGCCCACTCGTACCAGGAACGTGACGAGGACAATTAAAACGGCGATGTTGATGGCAATGTCGAAGAGATCACGGACGAATGCAGACTCACCGTAGATCCATGGGCCGCCGATCATGGCGTACCACTTGGGGCTAGCGCGGAAGGTGCCCTTGAACCACGTGGTATCAAAGCGGTCGTTGCCATCTCCACACCACACTACCGAGTACTGATCGGTGAACTGTGGAGGTGTCTGCTGGCTGGTCGCGCTAAACACGACAGATGATTCGCCCATTTCGCACCCATTCATCTTGAACGGCGAGGCAGCGGCAACCATGGCACCAAGTTCAGGATAGTTGCTATTGCCATCATATTTTCCAAGGATGGTGATGTTGAAGAGATCGGTCTCACACTTGTGCTCGCAGATAACACTCCGCAGGCACCTGAGGTGCAAAGGCACAGTGGTCAGCGTGAATGACACCTCCACGCGCGTGACGTCGGTGAGCACGAAGGACAGCACCACAAACGCGACGGAGAACAGCAGCGCAGCGGCGTGCCAGCATGCCGCGCGCAACGGAGACAAGCGGTGTGTGTACACCACTGCCATCACAGGCTCACCGCCAGCCACCACAGGCACCAAGGTCTCATAGTCCGGGGCTGCAGAAGACAGTGCGTCAGTCATGGAAAGAAGAAGCAAAGAAAGGAAAGAAAGTAAAGGAAAAGAAGAGCAAAATAACAGAGTGAAGATACGAGTGGGTGAAGTGAGTAGACCTTTTTGTTGTATTCACGGTTCAAACGCTGGTGCGCGGAGCAACCGAAGACGAGGCACGAAGGAGGAGTGAGGCGTGAAGGGAGGGGTGTGCGGAAGAACGTGCGCGACGCACGAGTGAGACGGAATGAGTCACATGGTCACACGTGCAGGGACACCGCCGCTGCTGAGGCCTGTGCGAGACTGAGGGGACTGTATTTGCACGAGCATGGGTGGTGAGGTGGTTTCGTTCCATGCGTGGCTCCCATCAGACTCCTGACCAACGCGGGTGGTGACAGCATCAGTCGGACTATCCTAGAGAAAGTTGGTGATTTCGTCCAAAAGTATCAGGCAATTAACAGTTTTCTATGCGAAAACGCTAGAGAGAGGGAGCAAGTGGCTAGGATTAGTTGGTAGCGCAAAGAGACCGTGAGGGAGTGTGTCAGAAGGGCGAATAGACAGTGGGGCAGAAAGCAAACAAAAAAGAGAGATCAGGCCCACGTGGAGCGGTGCTCTTTTAACACAAAGTGCAGTACGCACGAAACGCATGACAGGCAACAAGTCAGGTGATGAGTGAAGAGGTGCCAAAATGCTGCGCGACAACAGGGCAGTTCTCTGATATGTAAACAGTATGAGGACACACAGTGCAGACAAACGAGACTGCATGCATGGTGGGAACACACGATGCCCGGTGCAACAGTATTCTTTCGGCTACATTTTGTTTTGGTGTGGTTTTAAGGACTAACATCAACTTACATCTCACTGCTTGTGATCTGTCTGATCACTTCTTTTTTTTCTTACTGTCATTTCGTTCTTTTTTTTTTTTATCGGAGCGAGCTGTCGGTGATGCTGATGATGGCCCCATTCGACACACCGTAGTACGCCAACGTCTGTGATTCGTTCGAGAGCTCAATCGGCACCTGTAGCACGCCATCGTCTCCACTGCGGTAGCTGAGGACTTGGTTGACGGGGTCCACCTGGAACACGACCTTGATGAGGGCCTTCAACTTGCCCACCGTCAGAGAGCTCGGCAGCTGGCGCGCCACCGTGCTCGTACTCTGGGTGTGACCCTTCACCGTCTTTTTGTAGCCGTTCTCAAAGAAGAGAGTCACGTCGAGCATGCGGTGCGCCGTGCCGTCAGAGCCCGCCGTGCTGCCCTCCTTGTAGATGCTCAGCACGGTGTCCTTGTGCTTCTCCTGCAAGTAGTCAAGCAGGGCATAGCTGGGTGTGCTCGCCGCAGGCACTGGCGACTCGCCTGACGTCTCAGCCTCGCGCGCCTGTTCACGCATGGCGATACCACGCTGAACGTAGAACAGCTCCGAGTCTAGCCTCTCCTTGGGCCGCACCTGCCCGCGATTGAGAAGCTGCACCGTGGGCAGTGACGCAACCACGTACATGCGGCTCAGCGACTCATTCCACTGCGGCAGCAAGTTGCCGTAGGTGACCCGGAAGGTCTCCAGCGATGGGCACACCACGCGCACCGCATCGACGATGCCAGGGTCCGTAAGGGTTGCGTTGTCGTTGAGACAGAGGAGGCTCAGGGAACGCAAAAAGACGAGATGCGACGGCACCAGCACCGCCGCCTCAGAGGCTGACTCAGCCGATGGTGTCTGCTGCAACACCTTCACACGCGCTGCGACATCGGCTTCAACTGCGGATGCGGGGAGATCCATGTTGGGCATCGCGTTGTTGGTCAGAAACAGTCGCGCGACGGCGGGAAAGGCGGCAGTGAGTGTGTAGCCCAATCCACACCCGACACCACGCTGCACGCCGTTGTCGTCGTCCGCCTTGTGAGAGTCCTCGCAGCCCCAGGTGTTGATCTTGTTGTGTGCGAGGCTAAGCGTCGTGACGTGCGCAAATCGCAGTGGGGCAAACACATCATCACTGTGAGCGCCATGGGCGGCTGAAAACGCGCGCGCTTCCTCATCGCACGCGAAGAGAGAGAAGTTTGTCAGCCCGTTGTTGTCGAGGTGCAGCTCCGTCAGATTCGGGACGTGAACCAGCCTCCGCAGCTGAAAGACGGAGCGGAAGCCCACGTTGTTGAACACGAGTTTGGTCAGCGTCTGCGACGAGAAAAGAGGCGCGACCGGTGAGACGGACGACGGCGATGGCGGCGACGGCGCGGCGGTCAGCAACGCTGGGACGTCCGACACTTGCAGGCCAGTCAAGGAGGGGAAGTAGCCGATCAGTTTGCCAAGCTCGCTGAGGGGGAGGTCGACGTTGCCGGAGAGATCAAGCTCGCGAAGACGCACCATATTCGCCGTCGCCAGCGCATCCTTCGGAGCTGACTCCCCACCAGTCTCGCCACTGTCGGCAGCCACAGCCGTCACCTCCGCACTCTTCACGGCAACCGTGATGGCCGATGACTTGAGCACGACCTCAACGAGACGGTCGTACCGCTCCTGCTTCTGGCGCGTCTTCTCCATCCCAACGAGTTCCCACTTCTTGTTACTCTTGCGCGACACATCACCAACAAGAAAGGCGTTCGCGTCGTACTGATCCACGTCATCGGTGCCGTAGCGGGCCTTGAGGGCGTCAAGAAAGCTTACCTCTGTTGACATGACCAAATATGTGTGTGTGTGTGTGTGCAGGGGGAGGTGTTTCTAACTTTTATTCCTGTAATCAAGTGATGTCACCTTGCCGATAGAGACAGAGAGAAAAAAGGACGGAGAGAAGAGGTGTGTGAGGATCGACATGAGCCGCTGCCGTTTGTTACTCTGGAAGAGAGAGAGCTAACCAAGTTGCTGTGTGCTTGCGTGGGAGGTGAGAGCGCACAACTGGAAAGACGTGATCGCGGCCTCGCATCAAGTGGTGAGAGAAGCTGAAACACCACCGTCACTGCACGCCGTCTTCAGACACACACGTCTGGTGCATGAGAAGCAGCCATTCTCACCGTATCTGACTGGTGGCAGATCAACAAAACCGGAGAGAGAGAGAGATAGTAAATAGGCTGTTTTTGAGCCGCGAGTGTTTGGATCGTTCTTGTTGAGCTTTGACTACTTGAAATCAGAAGAGCGCACGGTAAAAAAAGAGAGATGAAACAAAAAGAAACGAACATGACAAAGAGAAAAAGGAAAAGGAGGTCTTGGTATGAGGAGTGGACATTAGCACAAATCATCTAAGTGGGATCGAAAACAGAGCCAGACATAAAAACAACAACAACAACAACATCAGCTAACGGAAAAGAACAAAAATCTCAACGCCAATGTGAGTAAACATAAAAAAACATAAAAACAAGTAAAAGAAGACAGGAAGACGGGCTTGTGAAGAAACAGATTCCAATCTTGAATCACACAATCGCAAAAAAGAAGGTACTAAAGAACCCAAAGCAAATAAGCGAACGAATCAAGAAGAGATAGAAGGGAATCCATGTAATCATTCAAAACAAGCCAATAGGTCAACAAGCCAAACGACTCTCATCTCAGTAGTTGTCGTTGCTGTTGTTGTTGTTGCCATTTCCGTAGCCGTGCGGCAGCAATCCCGACGGGGCGGAGAAGAAGGAGAAGTTCGCGAAGTGGTCAGGGTTGTTGACGAAGGCGGAACCTCCGTCCTGGTCATCACTGGCATTTCCAGACGTCGGCGAGGTACGCGTGTGGCCGCTGACGGTGAACGTGTTCGGCACGCGCGTAATCGCAGCGGCCGGGCCCGCCGCTGGTGAGCGACGCAGCTGTGATGCGTGGGGGTGTCCTCCTGCGCCGCGGTTCGTGCTAGTCACCCCAGGCACGTCATCGTACGTGAACCCCAAGAAGGTTTGGGTGGACGAGAGTGAGCTGGGATCGCTTTGGGTGCCGTCCACCACTGAGCCTGGGAGTGGCGCCTGACCTGCGCCGGCGCTGATCGCACTGGGCCGGGCGCGTGTGTCTGTTGTCGAGAAGACCGACGGGCGCGCGGCGCTATCGGCGGGTGTTGGCGAGGTCGGTCCAGCGCCGGGGCGACCGTAGCGTCCACCAATGTGTGCCGCAGCAGTTGGAGACGTGCCAGCCCCAGACGGATTGTGCGCAAACGGCTGCGTGAAGCGTCGCGCCACGTTGTGGGCACCCGCGTCGCCATGTCCTCCCGACCCGCCACCGGTGCTGTTCACTGCGTGACTCGCCACGGCGCCTGTTGCGCCTGCTGCACCCGTGCCAACACCGTGGCGCGGTCCACGACCCGTGTAGACCGGTGAATGGACATCATCTTCCACGTCGTACGACACACCCGACAACGTATTCACCGGGCCGTAGAGCTCAGTGAGCGTGAGATCAGGGAATGGTCGCATACCTCCAGCTGACGGTGAGTGACTGTTCGGAGCACCGGTGAAGCTGCTACTGCCCACCCCACTCGGACCCCCACCGGCTTGCTGCACCGTGCCGGGGCTGTGCGTGGTGCGCCACCACGGCTGCACCCCACCAGGCTGCAGTTGGGAGCCACTCATCGCATTCGCCGGCATCACCGCATATCCCGTGGCGGGCATGGATGTGTTGACGAGGCTGCTGCCCGCCACACCACCGCCCGCGCTACTCGCTGCAAGCGATCCGCCCGGCGCAGCGCTCCCGAGCTGTCCGCGACTCGAGAAGGAGCCAAGGCCGTCCCTGCTTGTTGGGCTATAGGTCGGGAGGAAGGAGCCGGGCACGTCACCGTCGCCAGGCACGCCGGTCGCGCTGCCCCGGAGATTGGTGTTCCATGGGTTGTAGGACGTGCTGAGCCCCATCATGTTCGGGTAGCGCATGCCCGTTGTACCTGACAGACTCATGTTCGGTGTTGCGTAGCCAACCATGCTCGTTGAACCGACGCCCAAGCTTTGTGGACCACGCGCAGACGGCGACGCGATTGACGTGGGGCGGCCGAAACTGAAGCTGACGTTCTTGTCCGTGCCGAATCCCGCGTCATCGTCATCGCTGCTGCTGCTACTCGTGCTGGTGCTGGTGCTGGTCTGATCATCACCACCCTCGTTGCCCTCTCGCGTTCGGGTGCCGCGCAGAGCCGCCGCGGCGGCCGCCTCCTCCTCCTCATCACTCTCGAGCAAGGAACCACGCGACGCGGAGGAGTAGCTACCGCTTTCGTCGCTGTAGCTGTCGCTGCCACTGGAGGACCCTTCCTCGTCTTCATCCCAGTACGCGCTATCGCTTCCCTCCATGTCCTCCGCATCACTACCACTCGCGCTGTTTGAGCCGCTCGCGAGATCATCGCCGACGTCATCCTCATCGTCCACACTGCTGTTTCCACTCTCCTGATCCTCCTCGTAGCCGGCGAGATCGACGGGCGCGGAGACTTCATCTGGGTCAATCGGCGCAGAGAGTTCATCTGCGTTCACCGGCGCGGCGGCGGGTGGTGTGGCGGGCCGCTGCTGCGCGGGCACCCCCTCCTCGTCGTCGTCATCCTGAATAGACTCCGGGTCACTGATCGACGATGGCGCGTAGCTGGGCTTCGCGGTCCGGTTGCTTCCGGACTCGGACGGCACAATGGTGTGGCTCTGCATGCGGAGATCGTCGCCGCCGCTGGAGCTACCGCCTCCCATCGCGTCCTCGGACAGTACATCGGGCAGAAGGCGTCCGCCTGCAGTCTCCTGGCGCGCTGACGAGGCCACAGAGACGTTTTCATCTTGCGAGTCGAAGAGAGGGCCCTGGCCATGGAGTGCGGTGAACGTTTCAGTGACGGACGCCTTGTCTGGCTGCTGCGCGTCGTGGCCACCGTCATCGTGACTGCTGACGCGAGACGAGACGGGAGTGGAGGTTCCTGGCGTGTTCACTGCAGGTTCAGCCACGGGTGGCTCGGGTGCGGGTGCGGCGGCTGTGGTCACCACCACTGGCGGTGGCGGTGACGCTGTCGTGAGGTCTGGGACGACTAGGGAGTTCTGCTTGGTGTGATACATGGCCGTGTGCTGCCGCTGATCTATCGCGGACGGCACCGTCGTCGTCGTTGCCGCCTCCGCACTCAGTCTGCCCTCGTCAGCGCTGACGATGGAGCGTTGACCCGCCTCGGCGTCCATCTCCAGCTCCACGGCGCTGCTGTCATCGCCTTCCTCCAGGGCATCCGTTTCGTAGTAGCCGCCTGTGGTGTCGACACCCAGGTACAGCGCAGGGTCGTCCACGTGCGGGGCGGATGCAGCCGAAGCACCAGTGGCGGCCTGAGGATTGGCAGCCACTGCAGGGCCTGCCGTAACACTCGTGCCGCTTGCACCTGCAGCAGACGCAGGACCAGGACCAGGTGCAGGAGCAGCTGCTGTTGCACCAGGGTTGTTGCTGTTGCTGTTCGCGGCCTCGCCAATCGTGGCCGAGTGCGCAGAGAAGGAGGCCAGCTCATCGCCACTGTGCGCGCCAGTCGATGCCGGTGGTGTGCCCGCGAGTAGCTGGATCAGGTTTGGCCGCGCCACGGTCACGGCGGACGGTGCCATCTGGGAGAGATTTGCGGGCGGCGCGAATCCCACCGGTGCTGTGGTGGTGAGTGGCGTTTGAATGCCTGCCGTGCTGGGGGTGGCCTCAGAAGGCGGAGGCGCACGCCCAAAGGCGTGAGGTCCCTCATCACTCGAGACTGGTGGTGAGGGAAACTTCTGCTGTTGCTGTTGCTGTTGCTGTTGTTGCTGTTGTTGAGCGGCCGCAACAGCCAAGGCGGCCTTCACGAATCCTGCCGGCAGCACCGCTGTGCGCTTCATAATGTCATCCTCCTCGTCGTCGTCGTCGTCATCCTTTCGGGTGCGAAGACGAGAACCGGTGGCGAGTCCGCTGGTCGACCCCGAAACACTGTCGTCGGGACTCTGCGCGCGAGGCGTCGAGGCGATCGCGGAGGAGTTGCCGCTCACCCAGTCACCGATATCCACACCGACCGCACGCGTGTTGGGGACGGCGAAGCTGCCGCTGTCGTGCCGGGCACCGCGTTCGGTGGAGGGCTGCGCGGCTTGGTCGGACGCGGCCCCGCTACTTCTGACGTTGTCTTCGCCACCGCGGCTGCTCACGACTTCCGTGCTTGACGTGGTGGTGTCGACCGAGACGTCCGCCAGACTCGTCGTGCCGTCCAGGTTGTGGAGACTGAGGAGCGGTGTGTGGTGCGTGCTCTTGTCTTGCGACCCGCTCGAGGTACCAGCGTCGCCGCCAGCCTTCTCTTCCGCGGTTTGGGCCGCATCCTTCACACGAGCTTCGTCAGTGCTGTTGCTGCTGCTCACAGGGATCGGCGCGCTCAACGCAAAGGACGACGTGGCGGTTGTCGTGGTTGTGCCGGTCGTCATGAGGCTCGGCACGACCACGACGGGTCTGGGACGCACCTTGCTCCCCTCGACGACGCCGGACTGCAGCTCCTGCGAGGCGGCCCGCGATGAGAGCGGCCCCTTCTCGTCGCCAACGTCCGACTCACTCGCGGCGGCCTCCGAGGCGGAGCTGCTCAGCAGTGGCGGCATCATCATCGGCTGCGTACGGCCCAGTTCGATCGGGTCGTCACCGGCACTCGCGGACGTTCTCAGGGCCGAGAAGCCCGCGCTCGACTCGTCGCGAAGGACAAGCGGGCTCGTGGCCAGACGCGCGTTCGTGGCGATCGGTGCGCCGCGATTTTTCTTGTCAGCCGGAAGGTTGAGTGGCGACATCGTCTGTCGGTGCGGCGGCTCGGGACTTGACACGCGACTCGTGTGGTCGGCACCGGCGCCATCGCTATCATCAGGCCCGGGAATGTTCGCGATGAGGCCGGCGAGGTGATCGGTGAGACTGTCGACCGTATCTGGTGGTGAGGACACGGCAGGCGCCGCAGCAGCAGCGGGGGCGGCGGCTGGCTTTACTGCGTGCGGAGCGAGTTCTGGCACAGTCACGACCTGCGATCCCGCAGCGAAGGCGTCCGCGTTCGATGCTGCTGCTGCTGCTGCTGCTGCCGCTGCCGCTGCCGCCACGGCCGACCCGGACGCAGACATCATCGACACCGCACTGCTCTGATCACCGCCGCCGCCGCTGTTGCTACCGTGCACGGATGTCTGCATCGTGGCGCTGGTCAGCGATGATGACACACGGCGTATCACGTCTTCGGGCGTGTCGAGTGCGGCTGCGCTGCTGAGAAGCGGGGACACCGCGGGCTGGCTGCCTTCAGGCGTCCTTGCTGCGTCCACCAGAGGGGAGTGACCAGACTCGTGCGTGGGGAGCTGCAGGTACACGCCATTCTCATCCTCGGTCATCACGGCCCCGCTGTTCTGCACCGCCTGCTCCACCGCGTGGCGCAGCAGCTCGCGTTTCTTCCCCTTTGCTTCCTTGATGCGCTTCTGCTGCTCGGCGGCCGCGCTCAGGCCCATCGCTGTCACGGCGGACGGGAAGTAACGGAGATCGTCCTGCGTGCGCAGCCGCGGAACGTACACGGGCGGGACGCGGCGCTCCTCAAAGAGGTCGACCCACGCGTCAGGACGCCGCACCGGCGGCTGCAGGTTCAAGAACGTGTCAGGGCTCAGATCAGGCTCACCCGCTGCGTTCCTGCCGAAGAGCGACCTGGCGTTGTTGTTGGCGCCGTCACCGTCTTCGGTGTTCTCGTCGTTGCCGGTCTCATTCGCATCGTGATCCCACGACCGGGCGTAGTGCTCGCGGACGTAGTGGTGGTAGTACAGCTGTGACGTGATGTACGCGCAGGTGAAGAACGGGTGCTCGAGTACATCGACACCGCAGAGCCGCTCCTGGACATTGCGGTTGAGCAGGCGCCGAATCAGGTCCTCGAGAAGGGTGAGGGCTTCCTGCTCTTGCGCGATGGTCCACTTCATGAAGAGCTCGTAGGTCGACATTTCCAGGTGCTCGCCCGTAATGCCCGCGAAGGGATTCATCGTCCCGACGGTGGCGGAGATGCTGCCGTCCGGCGCAAACTGGAAGGACAGGTTCGTCGGTGTGCCGGCGAGGGAGTGCAGGAGTTCCTTCGGGATGCGGCCGAGAGAGGGGTTCTTAGGCGACGCCATGGATGGCGTTCTGGGGGTCTCTTGAGGCTTCTGCGCGGTGTTTGGCTCGGCGCCGCTGCCGAGCAGGCTCGCATCAAGCGGGGCGCTGTCGAACGGGTTCTCGTGCACGGGCGTCGCGAAGGCTGTCACGGGGGCTGTGGGGCCGCCTGGTGAGCTCCCGCCCACACGCATCGCCGTCTCCGCAATCGACGGCGGGTGCGCGTTGGACGCGGCCAACTCCTCTTGCATGTGCACGGCGTGGCTGAAGCTGCCATCTGCCAGCGCCGCCACCACGTTCGACTGCGACTCCTGCGGCAAGCTCGCAAACTGCATGTGCAGGCTCGTGAGGATGTACTCCTGGTGGCGGTAGTGCAGCTGGGCGACGCGGCTGTGAAGCTCCAGCGCCGTGAGCTTGAAGTCGTCGGCCTTCACCTTGACATCCTCCTCGACGATCGACCGAAACAGCGCGAACTGGTTGGCCTCGTCGTACGCCTTGCGGCCGTTGCACCACTCGAAAAGCAGGCAGCCGAAGCTCCACCAGTCAGTCCGTGAGTCGTGCGGAAGGCCTTGCACCATTTCCGGGCTCATGTACGGCGCTGTGCCAGTGAAGCTCGTGGCACGGCCACCGTCTGCTGCTGTGTTGGTAGTCGTGCTGGGGTTCGCACCCGAGGTCGTTGCTCCTCCTGCTGCTGCTGTTGCGGCGGGTGCCGCGCCTGTGTTGGTCGCGATGGCTGCGCCTTTACGGTACTTGGCGACGCCAAAGTCAGTCAGCATGAGGTGGCCATCGCCACGCATAAGAATGTTTTCCGGCTTCAGATCGCGGTAGATGAAGCCGGACGTGTGCAGATATTGCAGGACCAGACCAATCTCAATCGCATAGAAGGCGACCAAGCGCAGAGGGAGGCGCGTGTGGTCAGGCGCGCACGGTGGGGTCTGAACCGTGCTGGAAGATGTGCGTGTTTCGTGGAACGGCGCGTTGATGTCGACCTTGCGCGGCGTGGGAAGCGAGTGAACCGACTGCGACGGCGTTGTGAGGGAGCTGCGGGCGCCAGAGCGGTGCCCATGCACGTGCGCACTGCGATGGGAGTCCGATGCAGAGCCCGGCGAGCGCGCCCGCTGGCTGCCAGGGGTGCGTCGTCCAGATCGACTGGCGCGCATCGCACGACGACTCGACCGCGACTGCGCACCTGGTGTCGCAGCAGCCTCCCCTCGCGGCGGCGGGCTGTCACCAACACCGACACCACCCGCAGTGGCACCGAGGGTGTCATCAAACCGGAGCTGCGACGTGATCGTGGCGCTGTTCGAGCGACGCTGCCGTGGCGAGGTGGTGGCGGCCGACGTGAGCAGCTCAGTGGGGTCCGTCACGACCACCACGCTCCCACCACCCTCACGCCGCCCGTGACGCGTTCGACCAGATGCGCTGGGTGTTTTGGCAGAGTGCGCCGCATCGCGCCGCGAGGACGCGTGCGGCTTCTTTGCGGTCCCCGCGCTCTTGGTCAAGTCCCCCTCGCTCTTTGTTCGGCGCTTCAACTTCTTGTCCGATGGACCCGGCGAGGCCAGGGTCGGAGGATGCGCAGCCGCCACCCCAACTTCACCGACGTCGGAGGCTGAGGTTGTGGCGGTGACGCAGAGTGAGCTGGGGCGTGTGCCAAGCTTGCGAAACGACGGCGGCACCCGTGCGGCGCTCGCACCGAGACCATCTCCAGTCAGACTAGCACGGTGGCTGACACGGCCGCCATCGTTGCGGTGGGAAGCGCTACCGGCGTGACCCTCCTCCCCGCCGTCATCGCCACCGTTGTCCTCGCCGTCATCGTCATCGTCATCGCTGTCCTTCTTGATGGCCTCTGCACGGCTTCGCTCGACATCACGGCGCCGTCGCTGTGCGTTGTGACGGTGCGTTGTTGTGGTGGTGGAGGAGAAGCCCTCCTCACTTGGCATGTGCAAATCCTGACTCGACGCGGTCCCGCTACGGCGCATCGACACCGTTGCTGCTGTTTCTGGCCCTTTCACTGCGTCTTCCATCTTGTTGGCGACCTCACCACCCGTGGCGGCGTCCTCCAGATTGAGCTTCGCTGAGAGCAGCGATGACGCGGGTGGTGGAGAGGCGTACGGCCCGGCATCGGAGGGGACGTCCTTGCTATCATCGAACTCATCGACGACATCGGTGGTGTAGTACTCGCCAGCCCGAACGGCGTTCAGCGTGCTGGCGCTGGCCCCTGCACCCGCCAGACCGGAGGCGAGAGCCGCTGCTTCCGCGGTGTTGCCGTCCGTGTCTGTGCCGTTGCCGTGGTCGCCAAGCAGCGCACGTTGCTGCTGTTGCTGCTTACTCTCTTCCACTCGCCTTCGCAGCTCGGCAACGGCTTCTGCAGAGAACAGGTCCACCGATCGGCGCGCTGGCGGTGCATCTGTGTCGTCGGTATCTTGCGCAGCGTAGACCGCAGGGGCGGCAGCGACGGCGGTGGCGGCAGCGCCCGCACCCGATGTGAGCCGCAGCTGAGGCTTCAGCACTTGCGAAGGTGGTGTGAGCAGCTCTCCAGCCCCGTGCGACGTGTTTTCGCCTCTTCTGCTGGGGCTGTGCGGTCCTTGGTGATCGTCATCTTTGTCGCTCGCGCCGTTGAGCGTGCGGCTGAGGTGCTGGCGGTGGCGGTGGCGGTGCGAGGAGGACGAGTGGTGCTGCGGCGATCGATGGCTGCGTGTGCCGCCCCCCGTGTCGGAGAGATCGTTGGTCGACTTCGACTTTTTCAGATTCTTTGGCGGGCGGGTGGAGTGCGTCGCGTTGACATCGCGTTGCAGCGCGCGTGGCGCACCGACTCCCATGTCATCTTGTGTTTGTCCATTGGCGTTGGCCTCCACCACACCACCACCACCACGAGTACCACTACCGCTATCCCGAAGCCCCCACGATGTGTGGCGGTGGGTGCGGTGCAGGCTCGGTTCGCCGTCCGTCAGCGCCCCGGCCGCCGCTTCGTCAAGCTGCAGGCCGAGTGACTTGTGACCACGATGGGTACTGTTCATGCTCGTGATGGTTCCGTTGGTATAGTACGGATACTTGAACTTTTTGAGCGAGCGCTTCATCTCCTTCACCCAGAGCGTCTTTTCCGTGAAGTAGTACAGGTCGCCACCCTGCGCAAAGTCAATGACGAGGTAGAGGTAGAGCCGGCTCTGAAACGCTTGATAGAGCTGCACGAGAAACGGATGACGCAGGCTGGCCAGAAGCTGACGCTCTGTGAAGGTGCGCTCCACACAGCCTTCCTCACGCACGCGCTGCTTCGAGATCTTTTTGATCGCATAAAGCTCCTTGGTGACACGCTGGCGTGCCAGGGTCACCTCGGCAAACGTGCCGGAGCCGAGATAGGCGATAAGCTCATAGCTCTGCAGCGAACGCGCCGCCGAGCTCATGTAGGCCGGCTTCTGCGATGATCGCGTGTCGTTGTTGTCGACCGCGTTCGATCCGTTTCCAAGCGCGGAGTTGTTGTACGAGAAGAGCGACGAACCCTGCGCGGCACCGTTGCCGTCGGCGGTGGCAGGGCCACCCAGCATGTGCGGCGACTGCGGCTGCCCAGAACCAAGACTGGCGTTGAGAGTCGCACCGCCAGCGGTAGACGTCTTGGGTTGCGTTGCCTCTTCGGCGGCATCAAGGAGGCGCTGCTCGGCAATTTCTTTGCGCAGCTTGTCTGTTTTCCCGGCAATGACGCTGTTGAGAAAGTTGTCGACGCCGTCGTCGAAGGACGTGTTCTCCACGTCTTCCGCATCGGCTGGTGGGGCGGGAGTCGTCTGAGCCGGCATCGCGGAGGCCGCCACGTCGTGCTGTGGCGGGGACGCCTGCGACGGACCATCGTGCGTGGCGTCGTCTGGTTTCAATAACAGCGGAGCGCCTGTCTTCGGCGACTTGTTCTTGTCATCGCTTGTGTGGTGACCCGGCAGGACACGCTTCACGGCCGAAACGAGGGACTTGAACATATTCGGTAACGGCGTAAAACGGAGACAAAGAAAACTGAATAATAAACGCAACTGTAACAGATAAGGAAGCACACACACACACACACACGACCAATAAAGCAAGAAAGAGAGAAAGTGAAAAGAAAAGAAAAGCCCAAATAGGTGAGTCTCGGAGACCCTCAAAAAACAAAACAACTGCGAGGAGAAGAAAAAGTGCTCTAGGGGGTTTCACGATATTTCTCACCTCAGTCACCAAATAAAAAAAGAAAAGAAGAAAACACACAAAAGCAAAAATGTCGTTTGAAATGCAAAGATACAGGTGAGCTTAGCAAGCTCGAAAGGGAAGAAAGCAAAAAAGGAAAAGAAAACTGAACAATGGCCAGAAACGTCCAGATGCACAAAGCACAAAGTTGTGAGAATACTGACGAGCCCGATGAACCACCACCTCGAGTTTCTCAGCCTGGAGCCGTCTGAGAGGGAAAAAAGATGGAAACAAAAAAAAGAAAAGAAAAAACACGGTAACGCACGGCTGCTGTCACCGAACGTGGTTTATAAAAACAAACAAACAAATGAAGAGGAAAATGATTTGTGTTTTCCTCCTCCTTTTCCCGTATTTCTGTTTGTACTGCGTGTTTGGATGGCGGTGTTTGGAGGGAACGGACGCAGGAAAGTGGAGATGCACCGCGTATGTAATGAGGGAGAGAGATAGAGGAAGAGAGAGTGGACGAAGAAGAGGGTATTCGCAAGATTTGGAGGCACATACACTACTCATGAAAAGCTCACAAATAAAAAGATGACAAGACAACGGGCCGTGATGACTGGCAAGGTGTAATGATCTTCACTCAATAATGTACCGCACGGCACGCGACGCACGCGATTCTCCGCACAACACCTAGCCACACCAAAGAAAACGGTGTCGAGGAAACTGCGTGCGCGATTCCGTCGGGTGGCACGACATCGAGTCCTCGTGCACTCGTGCCCTTCCTAGGAGTTGACGAGTATTGTTTCTCATTTCTGGTTTGGTTCTGTTTTTTATTTTTTGAGTTTAGTCTGCGAGGCACAAGCTTACCAACTGTCTCGCCTTTTTCTGTGTTGGAAAAAAACAAACAAACACAACTACAGAAAGAGAGAGAGAGAGACGGAAAGCGAACAAGTGCTTTAATGAGGAGAAAGAGGAGGGCAAACCAATGCGGACCCTTCAACAGGCACACACGAACACGCTGCTTCTCAGGCCACATTCGCATCCGACTTGGCGAAGATTTCTCCGAGCGTGTCGCACCACGCTGTCAGCCTCGCCTCATCGTAGCCGAAGCGTTCTTCCAGGTGATCGAGAAGCTGGTACACGTTCAGCAGCGACTGCGGCCGCGCCACGACCAGCCGCAGCAGCTCCTCATCCGTCATGTGGAGGGCCTCGGCATCCACTGAAGATGCCAAGCCAACCTTCCCGACAGCTGCTGCTGCTGCTGCTGCGCTGCCAGCGTACCGGCCGTCCTCCTCCTCGTCGTGTTCGAGTTTGACCAGAGCCGGATGACCTACTGCGGTGCTCAAGGTCGCAGCAAAGGGTAGTGTGGTGGGCGCCGCGAGCAGCACACGGTACGATGACAGGGGCCGTGCGTTGGCAGCCGTGCCATCCTCTTGTGTGGCTGGCGTCGTGGCGGTGGCGCTGGAGACGGCGAACTTGTCTTCCTTGATCGCGTTCGATGCCGAGTTCGTTGGCAGCGAGGTGCTACGGGGGCAGAGGGTCTGCTTTACGGCTTTGGCCCAGTGGGCTTCTTGCCTCTGGCCGTGCTGCTCCCAGAGATGCAGCCAGGCATCGACGGCTGCGACGTGGGCAGTGGTGCCGGGTTGTGTCGACTGTACCACCGCGCACGCCTGTCCACCGAGCGTCTGGTCTTGTTCTTCTTCCTGCGCTGACGCGGCGGGCTCCTGCTCAGGTTCACCTGCATTGTCTTCCTCCTGCTCTGTCCTGTGGCGCCGCGTGGTGACCGCCTCGTACACTGACGCGGGGCCGTAGACGTCGCCAAGACGCGCGTGTGAATTGAGGTGCGCGTTGTTCGCCAGGTAGTTCAGCAGCTTGACCTCGGTGAGGAGGATGACGAGGTGGCCGGCAGCGGGGGTCGCGAGAACGGCGTTGGCCGCGTTGGCCGAATCGAGTGGACTGGCCACACCGCGTGCTGAGGGTGCGCCGCGTGCGGCGGCACCAGCTCGATTTCCACCCGCGCCGGACCCAAACTTGGATGCAATGTACTGGCTGCTCGCCCGGTTGTGTGCGTCGGCCTGTTGAAGCTGCTGACAAAACGGCGGGTGCTGCGCCGCGTTGCGCTCATCACGGCGACGGCGCACGAGAGCGTAGACCTCCCCATTTGTCATCGGCACACCAACCTCGGAAATGATCTCCATCGACCCAAGGCTTTTTCTTTTCCCTTTCTTGTTGCTGTGGCTACGCAAAGTTTTTTTGTGTATGTACTGTCACGCTGATATGTGCGTGAGCCCAAAAAGAGTAAATAAAAGGGAGAACCGGCACAAAGTACGGGAGTGTGTGAACAGAGAAAGTGACAGTGTGTGAACGTGATAAAATCATCGTATTCCTTTCGTTAGTTGGTGCCACTACGTATGTCTATGCCTTTTGTGTCGCGACGCTGCACACCGACAAAAAAGAGAGAGACGGCCACCAAAACGACGGTGCGAACCGCAACGTCCACACAAGGTGCCGTCGCATGCCGATCACCACGGTCATCATCATTCGAGTGTTCTGAGGCATCCTATGAACATCTGAGTTGAGTTTTTTTCTCTCTTCGCCTCCCTCTTTGGCACGACACAGTTGGTATCAGTGTCTCTGTAGCAGCAATCAGACCTGTCGGACTTTTTTTTGATGTTTGTGCTCTGATCACGACGTCACAGTCAGCACGGAAACAAGGAGAAGAGCGAAGAAACAAATTCACAAAAAGAAACAACAGCGAGAACAGCAACTGCCACAAGCCACGAGCCACAAGAAACACAGTGATGAGTCCCAACGCAATTCACAGAACAACAACAAAACTAACGAAAAAATGATGACGATAAAACAAGCCTGCGAAGAGACAGAAAGAGAAAATGGAGGAAAAAAAGGAAAATGGAATCTGGGAGTCAATTTGCTAGCGAATCTTGTTCCTCTGGAGAGTGGTTCCGGCTACTCGTTCCAACACATCCAATTCCAACCATAAAAACAAACAAAATAAACCAAAGAAAAATCCTGAAATATGGCGTACAACAAAGGTGAGTGAAAACAAAAAGAAACCAATAACGCAATGGAGAAGAAACACTCACAGAGTGAACAAAAATAAAAAACAAAAGAAATCTTTTTTGATGAGCCTCACAGGTTGGCTCGACGAATTTTTCGACACAACTCGCCAGAGTACGCGAGAAGCGAAGACGACAACACAACAACAACAACAACATCAACAAACGTAGCTACGCACCGCGTTCGGCCTCGGCCTCTGCCCTGTTCGCCGCCATGGTGGTCGCCATCTTGAGGGCCTCCTGAATCTCGTGGTCATCCATCAGAGGCGACAGCGGCGAGGCGGGGCAGTTCACACCGGCGCCCGGCACCAGCGGGTGCACGGTCACCTCGTCCTTCACACCAAGCTCAACAACGCAGTGGCGCGGCACGCGCAGGGTCGGCGACAGCTCTGGGATGACATCCGCAAAGAAGGCCAGCATGCCCTGCGCGGGCACCGCCGGGGCCACGACGAACACGGGCGACTGGGTTCGCATGACCGCCATCAAGGCCGGCTCCAGGCGTGCGTTGACCTGCCGGCAGCTCTCACCGTTCGGGAACTGCACGCAGTACGCGAGGAGCGGGTCCATGTGCGATGCGGTGTGCCGGAACCAGTTCAGCCCACCTTCCTTGAGCTTTGCCGAGCACGGCGGCGGAATCGCGTTCGACGCGTGCGAGACGCCCTCACGCTCTGTCGGGGAGACGACTGCGGTCGTTGCGGTCGTTGCGGTCGTTGCTGTTGCTGCTGCCGACCCTGCGCCGGTTGCCGTTGGTGCTACGCCTCCTGTGGTTGTGGTGGTGGTGGGAGACGTCTGGTGCGAGGTCTTGGCCAGGGCGGCTTCGTTGCGCGCCTCGTCCTGCATCGCCGACACGTAGAGCAGCGTCGAGAGACGTGGATACTTCTCACGCACCCAGCCGGCCGAGTGCCCGCTGAAGCGGCCAAAGTTGATGTTGTCCAGACCTGGGACAGGGCACAGCACCTCCTCGGCGTCGTCCTCGTCGTCATCACTGCTGCTTCCACTGCCGCTAGATGAACCAGTGTAACTGCTACTGCTGTTGCTGCTCGAACCGCCGTGACCGGAGGCGAACGGATCGTTTCCGTCGCCGTCCTTGGCGCGGTCCTGCGCGCCAGTGACACCTTGTGCATTTCCAGCGACTGCCCCATCCTCTTCCTCTGACGAGGATGACGAGGATGACGAAGAGGAAGACGACGACGACGACGACTCCGGTGACCTGCGGGCAATCGCGCGGAGATCACCGCCCGCGAGACGAGCCAGCTCCTCCGGATCGGTTGCTGTCTTGTGCAGCTTCCGCGGGGGCAGCTCGGTCGGGAAGACGTAGTGCGCTGGGGACCGCACAGCCGGCGACTGCTGTCGCGAGCCGCGCCCGCCGGTGCTGGTCGTGCCAACCGAGTTCACAGGACTCGCCACCTTGGAGCTCGGCAGACTCGTCGCGGTCGCGGTCGCCGCTGCTGCTGCGGATGGCGCACTCGGGGCCGATGCGTCCTTGGCGACGACGACGACGGCAGCGGCGGCCGCCGCGCGTCCTGTGCCCGTTGGTGTGGTCGTGGTGGCGGGGCCGGAGCCGTTGGGGCTGCTGTGCCCGTAGGCGCTGCCCGACGGGACGGGATTGCTACCGGCGCCTTCCATCAGCGGGCGGATCGTGCTCAGCACACACGGGTTCGTGGCGTGCAGCACGACCATGTTGGGTACGTAGCGATCCTGGATAAACTGACGCAGCGCCTGCGCGAACTCCTCACCGCGCTCTGTCAAGCGCTCATCGCCACCAAAGACGCCCTGCTGATCGCCGTACGTCTCGCCAGCCATGACAATGTAGATGGGGTACGCGACGGGGTGCAGGTTCTGCAGAAAGAACGCGATGCGCGACCCGAGCCCGCTGTCCACCTTGTGGATGATGACGTGGTGCTTGACGTTGATGATCTTGATGAACGGCAGCTCCTCCGACGGCTCCAGTGTCTCGTAGACCTTCTCGTACTGGTGAATGCGATCGCGGAACTCGGCGATCACCTCAGACGTGTCCTGGACATCCTTGAAGTCGTCATTGTCGCACTTGCTGCGCAGGATGTTCTCTGTGATGATCGTCTCGTCGGTGCAGACAGACTCAATGAAGAGGAGGCGATAGGACAGGCCGAACTTGCTGCACTCGTTTTCGAAGAAGTGCTTCAGCCGCAGACGGCGCGCCTTGGTCGTGTTGGTGGCGTCGAGAATGCCGACAGCGAGCACGTGCGAGGCGATGAAACGGACCAGATCCTCGCAGGCCAGCTCTGCCATGCGCTCGCGCAGCTCCTTGCCCTGCGGGTTGTTGGGGTCGAAAAAGGCGGCGTCCGCGGTGCCGGCCACGCCAAGCAGCTGACGGCGATAGTTACCGGCGTTGAAGACGCGACAGGGGACGCCCTTCCAGTTGATGTACCGCACCAGACGCTTGCTGATGAAGCTCTTACCGCGGCCCGGCAGACCACACATGCACACGATGAGCGAGACGGTGTCGGAGATGGTCGTGAAGATGGAGAAGCGCGGGGCCGAGGAACCGTCCGCGGTGGCGGCGTCCTCCGCGCTGTGGGCGGTCTCCTCGCGCTTGTCGAGTGCCTCGGCTCTGGCCGCGCCCGCCTTCACATCCGCAGCGACCACCATCGACGTTGCTGTTCCCGCTGTTGTTGTCGTGGCGGTGGTGCTTGAGGTGCCATCCACAACGTGCGCAGACTTGGGCGACGGCGTGGCGGCATCGGGCGCAGTTGCTTCTGCGGTCTCGCTTGGAGCTGCTGCTGCTGTTGCTGAGGCGGCAGCGTTCATGGCATTCGCGGGTGCCGCTGACGACGGCGGGGCGGACGTCGGCATGTAGAAGACCGGCGAACCGATTCCCGCAGCCGCCGAGACCGCGACCTCATCCGCAATCTGCTCCTCCTGCTCCTCCAAGAACTTGTCCTCCTCTTCGGTGAATAGCGTGGACTGGCGCGGGCCGCGGTTCCGACGCGATCGACCGCGAGACACACCCGCCGTCAACTGCTTGGTCCGACTCTTGTTGAGTGCCGACGTCGCGGACGAGCCCGCGCGCGGCACGGAGGAGGCAGACGTACTCGCCGTCTCAACGGGTGGGGTCGTCATGCCATCGCCGTAGCTGTTCGCAGAGCTGCCTGGCCCCGCCGTCGGCGCAGTTGCCCACGGCGTGTTTGGTGCGGTGGTAACGGTGGCGCTGGTGCGATCGCGTGTGCGGAGCACGGCGTCGTCCTCGTCCTCGCGGGCCATAGCGTGGCGAATGACGTTGGTGGCGACCGACGATGTGTGGGAGGCCATCTGATTGCCACCAACCAGTTCCTCTGACAAGGGCGGCACCTCAGTTGGCGAGGTCAGACCAGCGAGATCGACGACGCCGGTGAGGGTGTCGAGGCGCGCACGGTTGCGCAAGGTCTTCTCCTGCTTGCGACCGACCAGCTCGGCACCGGGCACAAGCAAACGCGCCTGGTCCGAGGACTCCGCGGGGCCAGTCGGTGGCCTCTGCGACGGCGTCGTGGCCGTCGTGTGCACTGGACTCGAGCCTGTCGGACCGGCCAAGGAGGTGTTTCCTGTCCTGACATTGACATCCGGCATCGTGGAGGCGTTCGTCGCCGGTGCGGTGCTGTTCGTCATGCTGCTGCTGATCGCGACGTCACCACCGGCTGTTGTTGTCGGCGCACTCACGCCGAACGGGGTTGGCGGCATCGAGTCTTCACCATCGGCGACGGCGGCGGACATGTTCGCGTCGCCGTGCCCCGGCATGCTGGTGCTGTAGCTGTGCTGCTGCTGCTGCTGCTTGTTGCGGATGACAGCAAGCAGATAGCGCCCCACGCTGCCGTGACGATTGACCGCGGCGCAATCCAGTGGAGTGCGGCCGAAGCGATCCACCGCGACAATGTCCGCGCCGTACGAGAGCAGGATACGCGCAATGGCTTGGTTGCCTTCGAGTGCGGCCACGTGCAGCGGCGTGCAGCCGTTGTAGTCCCGCTCATTGACATCGACCAGTCCCTCCTGGAGAAGGTACTGCAGCTGCCAGGTGTTGCTACCACGGACCAGTGCGAAGACGTTGCCCATTGTTGCTTCGCGCTGTTGCTGGGCAAGCTGCTTCACAACGCGGGCGCGGCGCTTCTCCAACTCCTTCACGAGCGCATCGCGATTCTGCTGAGAGAGACGTGAGCCGGACGCGCTGCCGTCGCGCACGATGGAGAAGTTCGCGAGCTGGCCAAAGGATGCGTTAAGCAGAAAGCTGGCGTTGCGGACGGGGTTGAAGGACATGCTGGGGTTGAATGAGTTCGCCACGGAGGAGGCCTGCGGGGCGCCAACAAAGGACGGCCCACCACCCGGCTTTTGGACAGCCGACATGCCGCCGTCGGCGAACGCACTCGTCGTCCCGGGTGCGGCGCCGGTCGCACCGCTGCCAGGGATGAGCAGCGCGTTCACCGCTGGCACCGTGTTGGAGCGGCGGTACTGCATCGGCGAGCCAAGGAACTGCGGCTCGAACGTGGCCATTGGGGCGCCCATGAACGTGCCCGCGACAGATGATGCGCGGGCGGCGTCGAACGCGGGCCCCGGGCTCGCGATCGCCGGGAAATCCTGCTGCGCCTGCTGCGAGGCCACCGGCGTCGACAGCGTCCCCTCCGGCTGTTGCGGCTCAGGCCGCGGGCTGTCCGTGTCCACCAAGCCTTGTGCGAGTGGATGTGCGGAGACGTGCGGCACAGAGGTGCGACGGGCTGCTGCTGCAGCTGTGGAGTCTACTGCAGCTGCTGCCACAGGAGCCACAGGGACTGTGGTGTTGGTGTGGAGTCCAGCCCAAGGTCGCACGCCCGCTGCTGTCGTTGACGCGGTGGTGACGTCGCGCACATCGGTGCGTTCCTCATCGACGGGCAGGCGGTGGCTCTGTGCGAGTGGTGGAGCGTGTGTGGAGGGGCGCAGGCAGAGCCCAAGTGCGTTCAGGGCCTCCTGAAGCTGGCGCTGGCTCTCCTCCTGCGCAATGTTGGGCGCCGTGTTGGCGCGTGCGATGGCCGGGACGGCGGTTGCACTGACTTGGCTGAGCGGCCTGACCTGCGCCGCAACCCCTGCAACAGCGGTGGTCTGCTGCGGCTGCTGCGGCTGCTGCTGTGGCTGTGGCTGACCTTCACCAGCCCTGTTGACGTCGTTGCTGTTGCTGTGTGCGAAGCCCAGTCGCAACGGGGTGGAGTCCGCGCTCATCGCGCTCGCCATGGGATCCACGGCGGGTGTGACCCGGCCAGACGATGCCCGCGTCGACGGCGCGAGGGAGTAGACCACGTCGCGTCGATCAACCGGATGGGATGAGCTGGTCCCCTTCGACGTTGGCGTGGTGCCGGTGGGGGTGATGGCGGTGGAGGCCGGCGTGACCGTCGTGGCGGAGGTCGCGTCACTCGTGTAAGACCGCACATCGTCATCGTCACCCGTGGCCAGATAGCCAAAATCACGTGGAAAGCGCGGGGCCCGGTCGTTGGGCTGAACGGTGCTCTGCGCGTACCGGTAGACGGGCTCGGGCAGGATGGGTGAATCTGGAATGCGACTGAGCTCACGGCGCGTCCGTTCAATCGTGTCGGCATCACCGTCGTCGTGGCCGCTGCCGCGTTGGGGAAAGGGGCTCGGTGCGCCGGGCAGCGTGGCCGACGCCGGGTGCGCGCTCTGTGGACGATGCTTCTTCCTGTGCTTCTTGCTCTTCTTCTTGTCAGCGCGGCTTGGATCGGGTTGATCGGAGACGGGGGAGCTGTGTGAGGACTGCCGGTCGCTCCCGGTGTGGCTGTGGTGATGGCGACGATGACGGTGGCGATGCGCATGTTTGCTCGCGCCTGCCCCCGACGTTCCGGGACCAGCTGTTGTGGTGTTGTCGTGAAAGCCCGTCGCGGACACCGCGGACGCGGCCATGCTGTGGGTGGCCGATCCCTGCCGCGACGCGGATCCGCCACTGACACCACCACCGCCACCACCACCCACAAACACGGGCATTGGGGTGCCGTGCTGATACGGATAGTACGTTGTGTGCGAGGCACCCGCCGACCTCAGTCCAGCGCGGACGGCTGGTGGTGGCGGTGGGATGGGGTAGGCAGGTGCTTCACTGCCGGTGCGGGGGGCGGCAGGGCCAGCGAACGGCGCTGTGGTGTGCGCGGCAAAGCGCGGCAGCGAAGAGGAGGTGAAGTGACCTTGACTGTGAGGACCTATGGTCGTGGTCTCCGCGTTGGGTGTTGTGGTGGTGGTTGTGGTGACCGGTGCGGGTGCGGATACGGCGTCGTGCGGAGTCGACGTCGGCGCGGGCGGCGGTGACGTCGAGGCGGGCGGTACCATCGACGCCACTGACTGCTGTGACAGCTCGCGCTGCTTCGCAATCAACAGCGCCGGTGAGAGCGAGCGGCCGAGCAGGACTTCGTCTTCCAGCTCGTCAAGATCGGGTGGGATGAGGCCGGCGGTCTTGTACATGGTGGCGAAGTCCTCGGCCTCCTCGGCGTAGAAGTCCTTGGAGCCACCGCGCTTGCTGCGGGCGGAGCCCTCGGCAGGATCGTCTGCGCTGAGCAGGCTGACAGCGTTGGCGTCGGCACCGCCTTTTGCAGCAGCGGCATTCGGTGATGGCGAGAGGAGACCAGAGTGGCTGCTGCTGCCTGCGTGGCTGCTTACTGCGACAGAGACGCCGAGCGGCGTTTGGGGGGTCTCAGCGCCGCTCCTGAACTCTGCAAACTCGGGTGTTGTTGCTGCCGTGACGGCAGTCGGCGCTGCTGTGGCTTCTGCGGCTTCAGCTTCAGCCTGTGCATCCTCCTCGGCGCCGCGGAATGTCGCGGTTGCAGCCAGATAGAGCGGGACTGGGTGCTGTGGTCCGTCGGACAGGCTTGCGTGCTCCCGGGGACGATCAGGGTGGCGTTGAAACGGCGAGTTGCGAAGGCTGTCGCCACGCTCCTTGGTGCCCTCAGCCTCGGTCTTCAGTGAGCCCTCGTGTGCATCCTCGGCATCGACTTGCGACGTGGAAAGCCGCGGTGGACGTGGCGGCGAGGGTAGCGGACGCTCGGACGGCGGGTCTGTGACGTGCGCGGCCTCTGGAAGCACCAGGCCGTGCGCGTGCGGGACGCTAATCGTGGCTCCGTGCGATGCACGTGGTGACGACTGGTGATGCGGTGACGTGCTGCTGGACGTGTGGTCCTCGCCCTCCACCGGCTGCCTGCTCGTGTCAGTGGTGTCAGCCATGGGGGAGGAGAGAAAAATGCACAGGTTGTGGAGGGGGGAGGAGATGTGTTTGATGGCAAAAATGTGTGCCGAGGCAAAACGAAAGTGGAGCTAAAAGAGAAAGAAAAACAGAGAAACGATCAAGACAAAGCAAACGAAAGCGAGAGAGTGCGATGGCCTGTGGGGAAACACGTGCTGAAAAGAAAAAGCGAACAAAAGAAACCAAATGAACAAAGAGAAAGAAGAGAAAAAGAAAGAAAAAAGCAAACAGACAAACAAATGTGCTCGAAAACTAAACAATCAAGATGCGTGCTCTCGACTGCTTTTCTGTGTTGGACAGGTGCCGCGAATGCTGTCGTTATGGATGAAATGTGTGTTGATTTGGTTTGGTTTCTTTTGAACGTACTCCAAGAACAGCTCGATGTGAACTAGAATGGCAAATAATGGCAAAAAAAAAACAATGTGGAAAGATGAACAAGATGTACGCACAACTAGCAGAATTTGAATACGTTTGTATGTTATTGCTGTTGTTGCTGTGTGTGTTTGTTTGATTGTGGCGGTAATGACTGATGTGTATCAAAAAAAAAAGAGAAGGAACTATATATGCGAGGAAGCGACCGAATGATTGGCCCTTTCGTTGCGTACGTTATCTCTCTGAGTATGACACTGATGTGCGTAGAAAGTCGACGGAAAAGGGGGGAAGGTCGGAGGATACGTGATGATGTTGATAGTCTCAAGAGGAGGGAAGGAAGCAACTCAGTCAATCACGACCACCACTGCAGGAGAAAGATAACAGTGAGCAGCGACGACCAAATGTCACACCTTCATGCCTTCGATTGCGCGTGCGTATGAGACAGCGACGTCCTGCACGAGAACAGCCGTTTTCTTCGGAGGAAAAAGTCGCGTGATTGGCAAAGCTCATCATGTTGATTTTTTTTTTTGCATTTTGATCGGCGCGAGGAAGAACCAAGGCAGTAAAGCAAATAAACAGAACAAACCACGATGAAAAAGTCGAAACGAATCAAAGTTGATCTAAAAATGCATTTCTATCGTATTACCTCTGATGGCTCCACTCAAAAAAAAACCCGCGAGTGAGCTGGTTGTATGTCTATCCAATGAGAGAGGAAAAGGGAAGAGGGAAGAGGGAAACAACAACGACAACGATGGTGTCTCTCAAAAGAAAGTGTTGAGGAGCCAGATGACAGAGAACAGTGCAGCGCGTGTCGCGATAATACCAAGCAAGATCGCCGTGAGGTGAGTCCTGGTAGAGTTGCCGCTGCTGTCACGGACTTCGTCGAATAGCAGCGTGCTCATCTCCTGCTCATCCACCATCGCCAGCTCGACGACCGTCAGAGCCAGGCACACGAAACACAACCAGTGGCGAGGCTGCAGCAGAACCCAGAAGCTCTGCGCCACCCAGGAGCGTCCCAGGAAGGTTGCGATTACACGCCGTTGGGTGTCTTCACACAGCCGCGTCACGACGTTGTCGGCGTGCAGCGTGCCGTCGAGCACAAAGGAGAGCGCCTGTGTGTAATAGTCAGGAATGGCAGAGCCGCTGAACATGCCTTGCCACGCCGCGGACAGACCGATCGAGGTGCCGTTGCCGTCGCCGCCACCCACACCACCACCGCCAGCTGGTTGTGGTGATGAAGACGGACCAGTGACTGAGGGGAGTCGCGACGTGGACAGATTCAAATCGCCAGGAGGAGCAGCAGACGTGTGACCGCGAGGTGCGGTCTGACGGTACGCGGAGGTATCCATCGAAGCGGGACCACCACCAGCACCACCGCTGTTGCTAGCAAACGCGGGCTGGACACTGAAGGACACGCTGCGCGAGACACCACCGCGCAGGCCCCGGCCTTGAACGGGTGGCGCAGAAAGACTGCGCGGGCCGCTCTGCATCTCCACCCCTGCGACGTGCGCACTGTGCGTGTGCGGTGTGCCTGCCGGCCTCAGCCAGGGTTGTGACGGCACGAGGCTGAGGCGCGTGCTGACGCGACGCTGCGCCAGGGACGGCATCGACAGCTCCAGCGGCCGGGAGGCGCGTCGCGAGCTCCTTCGCGGTGAGGACCTGGGGCCTGGGGTACCAGCATAACGCGCACCACCGCCACCGCCACCGCCGGCATTGTCGCTGCTGGGGTAAAGCGCATCATCACCCGGACTGGAGAGGACCTGACTAAGCCACCCGGTCTGGCGTCGCGTGCCGTGATACGCACCCACGGGCAAACTGCCCATCGTCGTGTTGTTGTTGTTGTTGTTGTTGTTGTTGTTGTTGTTGGCTGCACGGCGCGACTCGTACTGTTGGAGGTCGCGCAGTGCGGAGCCGCTTGCGACTCCACTGGCGAAGACGTCAGACAGCGACGTGGCGATCGCACGATGCGCCGCCACCTTTGTCTTGGCGGCTCCACCGCCCTCACCACTCATGACGGCGTCCACATCCATGTTGAGGCGCGCCTCTACCTGCTCCATGCGCAGATTAATCCACTGGCCCTCCGCGAGCCCCCACACGAGCGGCGACAGGCCCGTCACCAGCAGCGTGAGGCACAAGAACAGGAAGAGCGACGGGTCAAAGACGGAGAGAAGGGCGATCGTGAGAGAGAGACGCGAGGGGAACGCGTACGGGACCATGCTCGAGGTGACGCTCGGATGCGACACAGCCAGCTCTGCAGACCCGCTCAAGGCAGGGGCGGTGGCGAGAATGAGCGTCACCACCGCCACGCCGCACGTGAAGGCACTGAGGAAGTAGTACACACGCGACGAGTACCGCAGCAGCGAGAGGACGTGCAGGCGAAAGAAGATGGCGTCCTCGCGGTGCTCCTCCCATGACACCGGTGGCGCCTCTGAAGCGTCGCCGTAGGGATGTTGGCCGCGACGACGTGATGAGGCGGCGGCGGAGGACTTGCCACCGTCTGCGGACTCCCCAGCGAGCATGGCCATGTGCTTACTGCCGCGATGCAGCCGATTCCACGCCTCACGGCGCTGCCTCTCCTGCTCCTCCTGCGCCTTCTGCAGCGCCGCACGCTCCTCGCGTTGCTGTTCGAGGAGTGAGTGCGCGCGACGATCCACAAAAACGCCGTTGGGCTGCTCAAAGTAGAGGTGGGCCCGGAGTGCGGGGATGCCGCCGTCGCCAACCTTTTGCTGCATTTCCTTGGCGTAGTAGCGCCGCGCCGCATCTTCGTCGGGAAAGAACGCCGCCATCTCCTCATCCCCGCCATCGTCTCTGTTGCGGTTGGTGCTGTCTGGGATGGATTCGGGTGCCGCACCGGCGTTGAGCGCGAGTCCTCGTCGTTCGTCTTCGCCGTTGTCGGAGGCCGAGTCGTCAAACAGCCGGTGCTCCTCCATGGCTGAGAAGGTCGGGAGCAGGCCACCCACATTGCGCGGAGGACTATCGACTGTCTGCGTGAGAGCGGGCGGCTTTGTTGCGACCTCTGAACCACCTTCCTGACGCGCCACACTCTCTGTTTCTGCTTCAAGCGGTTCGCTGCCTTTCTGATCAGCAGTTTGCTGTGCACGTGCGGCAGTAGTCTGCGGCGCCACCACGACCACAGAGGTCAACTTCGCTTTGGGCTTGCGTACGGGCGACGCCGCTGACGATGTCTTTGTCTTCTGTTCTTTCTTCTTCTCCTTTTTATTGTCGCGCTGACTGCGGGAGCTTGGGGACGCATGACGACTGGCCCTGTTGCGGTCCAGTTCGCTCAGCGCCGTCACCGCGACGGCGACGGCAGGCTCCTGCATGAGCGTCTCCTCAGCTTCACGGGTGGTCGGGTGGCCACCACCACCGTGCGTGCCGCGATGATGATGATGGTGATGGCGGTGCGATGGCGAGGTTGACAGGAGGTTGAGTGCGGTGGTGCCGGCGCCACCGCTGCGAAAGACGGGATCAGATTGACGTGCAGCGTGAGAAGGTACCGTGCCGGGTAGCCTCTCCAGCACCGAGCCGTCATCGGACGCGTCCGCGCCGGCCGCGATGGTGCCCCTGCGCCTGTCACCATGGTACCCGTACGACAGCGCAGCTGCGGTGCCGTCGCCACCAATCGCCGCATCACACGGCGGGGCTTGACGCTGGCCTTCACTGTTCGTGAGCGCGTCCACGGCGGCGGGAAACAACACGGCGCTCTGCTCAAAAGGCAGCGCACCACGGTGGCGGAAGTACTTGCTCACGCGCTGCATGGCCTCTGAACGGTGCTGCAGGGCCAAGGCGGCCTCAGCGGCTTCACGGTCTGCAGCCGTTTCTGGCGCGCCAAGGCGGCCAGGTCCGGATCGATGCGCAGCGGCCAATCCTGTGCCATACAGGAAGAAGGACGCGACGTCCTCAGCGGCTTCCGGCAGACGCGATGACGATGTTGTCGACGAGGATGAGGATCGGCTGTTGTGGGTGTCGGAGTCTGTTTCCTTGAACACGGGAATGACGCCAGCACTTCCGCGACCCGCCATTGCGTGTCTTTTTCTTTTTGTTATTGGTTGTCTATTGGTTTCAAAGTGGCGGTCAGAAAAAGTCTCTATGTGCTACCAGACGGTGCGAATGGAAAACGGAGAGAGGAAAATTTGTGCTTTCCTCAACTCTGCTGTATATCGCAATCTAAATCTATTCTTGGTGGCTTCATATCGAAAGAAGAGCAACAGAGAGAGAGAGTAGTAGCGGGTGAAAAGAGGTATGCTACGGCATCATCAGCTAGACGTCTGTGAGGTTGCACAAGCTGCCAACACAAACACAAAAAAAGCTGGAGCAGACTCATTGACTATCACACACAAAGAAGGGGAGAAACTGACGCGATTTCATCTGTACGTCTGCGCGCACGTGTGCAAGATCACACTTCACTGGTGCTCCGTCTGACTCTGAGACGGTGCTCAACAATTGAATTTTTGTGTGCACAAACAGTGCGTCTAGAGAGAGAGAAAAAAAGAGCAGTTGTGCAGTCATTCTAAGGGAAAACCATCAACAGCAACAACAACAACAACAACAGAAAATCACATTTTTTTAAAATGAAATCAGTTGATCTATTGGAGAACGGCCTCAACAAAAAACGGAAAGAAACGCAAAACCTCCAAACAACAATCAACCGCTGAGTCAAGACAAACACATTCGCGATACGCCTGTTCCTGCCTCACTCTGCCTCTCAGCCCGGGGGAAGGCTGACCGGCGAGGTGGCGAGCTGCCTCAGAAACGGCCCCTCAAAACCCAGCGTCGCCGCGCTCTCCGCCTGCCGCTGTCGCTGATACGCCTGCAGCCGCAACACCTCCTCTCGCAGCGTATCGCGACTGAGGCTCAGCGCGACCGCACCATCTGCCCGGCGCGTGCCAT
Source organism: Wallacemonas sp. MBr04 (assembly GCA_030849635.1). NCBI lineage: Eukaryota > Euglenozoa > Kinetoplastea > Trypanosomatida > Trypanosomatidae > Wallacemonas > Wallacemonas sp. MBr04. Next base: position 97,458 of record JASANR010001592.1, on the reverse strand, counting down.
CGAGCGGACCGGACTGCGGGACGCCGTCGCCGGCGCGCCCACCGCCTGGCGAGTACATCCCCCCACAGGAGTCGTTGATGCCGGACAGGACGGAGCTCTGGTAGAGAAAGGCGGGGGCGGGGGAGAACGGGGAGCTGTCGTCCGCGCGGCCGTGCGGTGGCCAGACACGTGGGCCCCGTCCACGATGGACGCGCTCGCTGTTGTCAGAGGAGTAGGACGAGTGCGAGCTCCCTTCCCGGTACGTCGCGCGACTCGTCGAAGACGACGACGATGCGTTGGTTTTGTGGAGCGTCGCGTCGGGCGGCACGAGTGTGCTCGCATCATTCCAGTTCAGATTCACAACTGGCGGTGGCACGGCCTGGGGTGGCGAGCCTGCTGATGCGGCAGGGACACGCGCTCCACTGAGTCTGGAGGTGTCGAGAACCGGTCTTGAAGCGCCGCGGCGATCGCCAGGACTGCCACCCGTGTAGCGTGTGGTCGCGGTTGATGAGGCCGTTAGTGTCGTCGCCGTCGTGCGCGAAGACGATGACGTTGATGCGGCGATGCCGTCGTGGCGTCGTTTGGAGCCTGACCGTCTCTCGCGCCGCTGTCCCGGGCGTACAAACCGATCGCTGCCCATGCGTGCGTCGCGTACGAAGAGGTGGCCTCCGTTCTCTCGAAAGCTGCTTGCGCTGGTCGAGGAGAGCCAGCTTGAGCCCGGTGCGGAGAGCGGCGACGTTGACGGTGACGTGGCGGACCCGCGCGCGATGAGGGACGTCGCGTGTGGTGGTGCGCTGTCGTCTGCATTGGCAGCGGCGGCGTGCAGTCCGCTCACGACCTCCGCTCGCCGCTGAGCCTGCTGCTCCTGCGCGCCGTACTGATCCAGCCACTCGAGCACGAAACGCGTGATGGGGTCCTTCACGGCAGGCTTCTCGTGGTGCGGCACTACCGCACCGGAGGAGTGCGTCGTGGAGGTGGAGGAGGCTGACGTGGTGTGGGATGCGGGCACGACTGCTGCTGTCATGGGTGGCGGTGGCATGGCGAGAGGGCGGTGGGAGTCTTCGGGGCCATCATCGGAGTGCCGTGTGGTGTTTGTCGAGCTGCCATCGCCGGAGCCGTGCACTCTGGACGACCTTTTCGCCTGCACCGCTCCTTCTGGTTGCTGTTGCTGCTGTTGTTGTTGCCGCTGGAGTTCGTCACGTCGCCAGTCCCAGAGCATCAGCATGCTCTCCCGCGCGTTGTGCGCCTGCTCGTCGAGGTAGTCGCGCTGCAGACGCTCTTGTTCGCAGAGAGCATCCTTCAGAAACGTGTAATGCTGCTGCTGTTGCTGCTGTTGTTGTTGTTGTTGAGGTGGTGGTGGCTGTTCGCCACTATCTGGTGGTGGGTTCGGGACAGCTATGTGGCTCGGTGCTCCTGGCAGAGCCGAGGCGGGAACAGCCAGCGACGATGCCACCGGGGCCGCACCCGCACCAGGTATGGGCGGGATCTTTGGAAGGGCAGGTACAGGAGGTACAGGAGGCACAGCAGGCACGGTGCGCTCCACCTCAACGTCGTGCGCGTCTTCATCGATGAGCTTATCGGCTGCACGCGCGGGTTCTTCCTGCTTGGGACGTTGAGGACGCAGTGAATGGAGGAACAGCGGTGCCACATCGACCACAAGGCGCAGCTCACCAGCACGTGCCGCAGAGGAGGAGGAGGTATCGAGCGTGATGGTAAGCGGCACACCGTGTCCATCTGCTGTTGCCGGTGCCGTGGTCGTACGGACTGTTGCTTGGTCAGTTGAGGACGCCGAGGCGCGTACGCTGTGGTGCGACTCGGGAAGGTTCTGCGACGGCGTGAAGTTACCCACGATCTGCGATGCGTGAAGCGAGCCAACGTGCCGCTCAGCAGGCGCGGATATGCTCGACGGTAGCGAGGAGCCATTTTCCGTGACTGAAGATGCGGCGGCCGCGGCTGCTGCTGCTGCTGACTCCTGTGCCCCGGTAGTGGTGGTCGTGGGACCCGATTCAGCGGCCCAGGGTGGCGATGTCGCACTCGGTACACGCACGACCTCCCGCGTCACTTGACTCTCTGGCACGCCCTGGAGTGGGTGACCAGCAACAGGCGCCACCACCGCGGATGACGATGATGATGGCCACTGCCCCGTGATGCGCTCGAGGCTCATCTCAAGCGCGGCCCACAAGTCTGACTCTTGAATGGCAGAACCGCCTTCATTTGCTGCTACCGCTGTCGCCGTTGTCGTTGCGGTTGCCGCACGCTTGCCTTCAAGCTGGTGAAGAATGGCCTCCTCAAGGAAGTACATGAGCGTGGCCTCGTCCTCCTTCTCCTTCTCAGAGTACTGCTTCGGCTTGTCCGTGGCACTCACTGTTGTTGTTGTTGTTGTGGTAACGAAGGGCTTGCTCGCTTCGTCTTGGAGCCAAATAGAGAGCAGCTCACTCTCCAGCGCGTTCATCGTGGTCGCCAACAGAGCCGTCTCTTGCTGCTCACCGAGAATGCTGTGAATGACCTCCGAGGTGATCTGGCGTGCGAGTGCGTGACAGCGTGCGTCCTGCTCCACATCGAGCCCAGCCGTTTCTTGCGCCACTGCCTGCAAGGTGGTGTCCCAGCGCCCCGCACAGCATGGCGTCAGCATCGTCGCCCGGAGCTGCGCAAGACGGCGTCTGGCATCGCGCAGGGCCGTCGCCTCACGTACCAGTGCGGGCGGCGATCTCGAGGGGAGTGAGGACTGCCCTGGTACCTGTGCCTGCGCAGCAGCAACGGCGGCGGCAGCAGCATGCGTCGCAGCGGCACGCTCTTTATCCGTCTCTGCCTTGATCATGCCGTGCAGGTCAGCGTCCGCAGGCACGCGCATGACTGGCCGGCTGGTGGCGGATGTGCCGCCGTTCGCGACGTGCATCAGGACCGGCGTCGTCTGTGCTGCGCCGCCGTGCTGTTGACGGACGTGATCAGCCAAGTTCGCCGCGTCCTGTGCAGCGGACTCCTGCTCGACCTTGAGAGCCAGCGCCTTGACTTCTCGCTCAGCGCGTGTCAGGGACGCCCACTTGCGCTCGTACGATGGCGTCTGCGCACCGAAGAAGAACACGTTGGCTGTGGGCGGTTCGGCAGGATCGTGCGCGGCTTCGGCGGTGACATCGGCTGTTGTTTGTGACGGGACCGCACCGGCTGCGGAAGGCTCTGCTGCTGATGCGGAGTAAAAGCGCGGTGGCAGGGCGTAGGCCTGCTCCATCAGCGCCTGCACGTGCGAGTGACGTCGAAGAGCCTGGTCATGGGCTGCCTGCATCGCTTCTGGCGTGCTGTACGCTGTTGCTGCTGTTGCACCTCCCAGACCGTGTGTCGCGTACAAAAGATGTGCTGGCTGGTTGCCTGACCGCTGCGGCTGCTGTTGTTCCTGCGCCAGTTCCGCGTTCACGTCATCCACGTAGGCCGGCTCCGCAGCGGTGAGGAGCCACAAGGGCCGACCGACCTGTGCCGCGGCAAGGTCCGTGGCGTCAGGCACACACAGGGTGCTGTCACGCGGCCCGTTCCTCACGTCAGCCTCCGTCAGCGGCACCGTCTCTTCCTTGTGGAAGCGAGACGCGGGGGCAGGCTCGGCCGCCAGTGTGGTGGATGACGGTGATGAGCCCGACGAGGAGGAAGCGCGGGATGACACCTTTTGCGCTGAGGCGCTTGCCACGTCATCCGCGGCGTGCTTGTCAGGAAGACTGTGGCGGGTGAGGCGCGCGCGACTTCGACCACGTCCCCTTGTCGCACTACCGCGTCGAGATGATGGCGACTGCTGCGTTTGACGGTACGGCGAGTTGGCGAGCGAAGATGGCACGCGATCAGTGCGCTGAGGCGAGAGACGGGACTTGGTCACGCTGGTGCGCGCCGGCTGCGACGGTGATGCTCCAGTGGCTTTGGCAACCGGTGTGTGGTGGATGATCGCACCAGCGCTGGTCCTGTGCGTCGTTGGCTTCTTCGCGTGCGGCGTGTCGGTTGAAGGCGCGCGCGCGCGATGACCAGTGTGAGTCTCTGTGCCAGCGGCTGGTTTGGATGGCTTCACGTCATCTGGGAGGCGCACCGCGTACGGTCTCACCGCCTGGCCACGCTTCAGGGTCTTCACGTCGGTCTTGCGCGGCATCACTGCCGCGACGTCGGCCTCTGTAGCAACCGCCGGCTTCGCACGACGCGCCTTGTGAGACGCTGTTGTTGTTGCTTTCGTTTTGAGCTTCTGAGCGACGGGGATCACTGTTGTCATGTCGTCCTCCTCGCTCTCTGACTCCGCACGTTCGTGGTCGTCAGTACCCTGCTGAGAATCGACAGCAACGGAACCATCGTGACTCTCTTCTGCTTCTGCTTCTGCGGGATCGTCACCTGCTGCTTCCGCAGTGTCGCCGTCTTGCGCCTCTTCGTTGGCAGCAGCAGGCGCCGGTGCGGAGGTGGCCGTCTCCTCTTCCTCCTCCTCCTCGGGCACATCGTTCTCCTCTGGTGCGTCCTCGTCCGCTTGTGTGGCAGCCGTTGTCCCTTCGCACTTCACTCGCCTCTGGCGGGGCTGCGGAGGTGCATGCGGTGTGCTGCTGCTGTCTCGCTCGGGCCTCGGCTCACGCGCAGGACGTGGCCGTGGAGGTCTGTGACGCCCTGTGGCATCCTCGTAGCGCGGCCGGCTCAGATCCACCGCGCCCTTCCGATCCTCCGCTGACGACTTCACCTCTGCCGCGACGGCGGTGTACGACTTGATGGCGTCCACGGTGCCTTTCAGCATCTTCTTCGTCTGCTGTTCGTGCTGATCGAGCAGCTGACGCGTATCGGCGCGGTGAACCACTTCCTGCGCGGCGGACAGCTGAAACGCCAGCACTTCGTTTTCACGGCGGTGGAGACGCGCGTCACGCTGCACGGCGGAGAGCGCCTCCTTGTGCGACCGAATCAGGCTGGTCTGCTGCCGCTCCAGCGCTTCGCGGAACGCGCGCTGTTCGCTTGCTCGCTGCGCCTTTTCTCGCTCCAGCAGCGCACCGTAGTTATCGCGGAGACGGTACATTTCCGCCTCGTAGAACTTGGCTTCACGCTCGGCGAGATCACTCGCGGAGATGGCCGCTGCCGACGGCGCGGTGGTGATGGTGACGAGTGGGGGCAGGGGCTGCTTCGCGTCGCCGGCCACACGCTGCAGATGACGACCAACTTGAAAAGGCTCCACCACCTTATCGAGCCCGAGCTGGCGATTGAGGGCGGCTCGCTCTGGATTGTAATAAGGCACGAGGCTCGGGTCGCTCAGTGGCACCTGAACGCGCTGTCTTGTTTCCTCCTGCTGCTGGCGTGCGATGCGGCGGAGGTGCTCCTGCTGAACGCTCGTCAGGTGCTCAAGCAGGCGTCTCTGGCGGGCGAGCTCCGCCTTCATATCCTCTGGGATCGGCGGCAGGGCAGCGATGATCTGCTGCACCAGTTCGCGATTGGCACGACGCAGTGACGCACGCGACGCGACCGCACCGGCTGCCCGTTGAGCATCCTGTGGAGCGGGTGAGGCGGCCGGCGAGGAAGCGGCGGCACCAGCCACGGTGTTGGCGTGAGTCTGTTGCTGTTGTTGTTGTTGCTGTTGTTGCTGTTGTTGGGACTTGGCAAGTGCGGCCGCACTGAAGTGCAGCAGACGACGCACCTCCTCCGGGTCTTCGCGCTCGAGGACGTCAGTGAGTGCGTGCGGCCGCTGACGATCGAGCAGCCCGGGACGTCCTGGCACCACGCCTGGATCGCGCAACTGCTTGAGCGCTGACGTGAGACTGGCGTGCAGTGCGTTCGGGTCGGCTGCGTCGGCGCTGAGAGCGAGGTCAGGGAAGTACTCCGCAATCAACGCGTTCTCCATCGCCTCGTCCTTCTCATCCTCATCGTCGTCCTTCGCAGCCGTTTCACCACACGCATTACCGTACCTGTGCAGTGTGCAACCTGACGGACCTGCCTCTGCCGTGCGATCCAGGAGTGCCATGGCGTACTGGCTCGGGTCGAAGAGCTCAGGGTCGACGTAGCGTGCGCGGCTGCCGCTGCGCTTGCCAAACCGGAGGCTGCCCTCCTCCGTCTCCTCGCCTAACGTGCCAGGCACGGCGGCGACGCGACGATCAATGGCTTCAAGGATGTCCACCAGCGTGTCTGGCGACGAGGAAGTCAGCCGTCCCTGATCCTCTTCATCCTCGTCATCGTCCTCGTCATCGCTGATTGGCGAGATGCGCTTGCGACGGCCACCGGTGCTGTTCTGTGGTGTTCGCATCGCCCTCAGATCGCGCACAAGGGAGGCCGCTTCGTCAATCTCCGGCACCGCGGTGATCAACGCATCCACCGCGAGCAGACTGGCCGGCAGCGCTGAGGGGCCTGGCTCACCGTCTCCCACACCAGCGGCGTCGTCAAGGTCGTCATCCCAGATGGCACGCGCTTTCGCCGCGTGGTAGCGCTGGGCCGGGGTGCGGGCCGCGTCGACGAGGTCGTCACGCGCACCACGCAGAGTATGGTGGACAGCGCGCTCGATGCTTCCGAAGACCGCGTCTTCATCGATTGTCGCCGCAGAAGGATGGAGAGGCGCGCTCAGAAACGCATCATCTGGTTCGCACGCTGCCGGTGACCAACTGGGCTCGGTCAGATCCAGCAGTGCCATGGCATCGTCGACGGGGTCGTCCTGTGTCGGAGGACGGGAGTGGGTCGAGCGTCTTGCCGTGGCCGTGGCGCGTTGTGCGCGGTGCGCCAACGATGGTCGCGTGGCGTGTGGCGGCTCGACGATGCGGACACGACGCGGTCGTGCAGCGGCCGTTGATGATGACGATGGCGGATCCATCCTCAACAAGGCCTATTCACGTTGGCGTCACACTAAAAAAAGCAAAAGAAAAAGAGCGCGAGTGACTTCTTCTTTTTTTCCCGGTTCTAGCTCAGCAAGTAATCAAATACAAAACAAACAAACAGCGCCTATAACAGTGTATGAAGAAAAAAACTCTAGAAAAATAATGATGCTTATGATAAAAGAAACAGTGTAGCCACAAAGGAATGAGATGATGGCGGTATTTGTGGTGCCACTGAAAGAGTACATGGTTGGAGTAACGAGGGGGAAACAAGGGGGGATGAAGTGCAGTCGTGACTTTGGGAAGGTGTGCTTGCAGACAGGATACGATGTGGAAGCTCAGTGCACTAGGATCACTGCTTGGGTCCGCGCCACCAAGTCTTCCGGCTCAGTTCTCTCTGAACAGTTCACATGCCGTCACTGACAAAGGGACGTCTCACTCCTCACCTTGTCTCATGTCAAGCGAGGACGGCAGAATTGCCGTTCTTGTTCTTGTTGTTTGTCCCGTACTCGTGAACAAGGTGCATGTGAGGCGCAAATGAGTTGTGCTGTTGTTGCTGGATCGTGAATGTTAACGGAGGAGCAGGTGCTCTTCTACAACACAAGCCGACAGGCATCTGTGGATAACGAAATCACACAGTACGGAAGAGAGAAGAAAAACAAAAGGTCAAATAATGGAAAGAAAAAAACGAAGCGCAAGAAAAAAATCTCAAAGAGAGAGTGAAAGAGAGTGGAGGGAGAGGGACGAGCCCGCGACAAGAACGATGCCAAACGTGAAAGAAAAGGAGAAGACAATATTCGATATGGAAAAATTACATTTCATTTTTGTACCTTTGTCCTTTTTTTGTGTGTGTGCGTGAGGTTTGATCTGAAATTCACACTTGAATGCCATTTGTGACGTTGCGGTTTTTCATTTGTTTCTGGTTTCTTCTGATTTTCAACATCGTTCACTGGCTGGGCTGCCTTGCCTTGTCCACTCTCTCTTTCTCATTGTCTCTCCGTTCTGGTGTTTTTTTTTGTTTTGAGTGATTGGCTTCAACGCACGCGTCGGTATCTGTGGGGTTTTGCTTTCCCTTTTTGACCCTCGTTAGTGCGCGCTGTACCGGAGGCTGCCGCAGAAGCCCACGGCTTCAGCACGACGGCGTGCTTCGACCAGCGCATCGCCAAGCGCCTCGCTGCGCAGCGGCTGGAAGTTGTCGAGACCCGACCCGTCCCCAGACAGCCGCCGGTCTTGCATGTCCTTCGGCTGCTCCTCCAGGTCAGAGTCGCCCTCGTCACCGTCGTCGAGGGTGCTGTTGTCGGGCACGAGCACACCACCCACTGCCGCCGGCACGGCCGCGTCGCACGTCACGCCAGCGAAGACGCGCAGCTTGAGATCGCTGTTCCCAACCGCAGCGAGTTCATCACCGACGTTCAACCGCGCGGGCGGCACCGTGAGGCTGCCGTGCTTGGTCGCCATGCACGTCGCGCGCTGCACGCCGAAGCTGTAGTTGGTGACGAACAGGATCGTGAAGCGGGTGCCGAAGCTGGCGTGCGGCGTGTTGCTGGGGTTCTCACTCGGTGCGCCGCCGTGCTGGTGGAACGTGGCGTGGAACGGCCCCATGTCCAGCGGGTGCTTCGCCATCACCTTGTGGAAGTGCCAGGGCTTCTTGCACACGGGCATCCAGCTCGCCGCGCGCAGCGCCTGCTCCGCATCCGGCCCGGTCAGCAGTGCCCCAGGCGACCAGAAGAGCTGGCTGCGCAGGCTCCACACATCACCGCACGTCGTGAAGCAGATGTTCTGCAGGCGCACGATAGACACACCTGTCGGCACCTCCACCTCAAAGAGCAGGCCGTAGTTGGCGGGCCACTTCTCAGCCTGCGACGCCACGCCAGCTTCGGCCGGTGCACCGTTGAAGGTCGCGACAGACATATTCAGCGTGCGCGCGGAGGTCAAGAAGCCGCGTGTGCCCATCGGTGAGGCGATCACGAGCGGCGTGGGCGGCGTGTTGATGTCGAGCAGGTGTGGGGGGCGCGTCTCCACTTCCTGCTGCGAGGCCGCACCGGTCGCGTTGTGGTGCACCGTGGTGACGGCGATGGGTGCGCTCGCCTGGACAGGGATCGGCGCGCTGGCGTCCGTGATGTGCGCTGTCGTGGTGGGCTTGCCCATCATCTCGGACACCTTGTCCTTGAGACCCGCCATGCCCGTCGAGAGCCAGTTCCACATCTCCGTCGCCGCATTCGGACCGCTGCGCTCGTGTGCGAACTGCTCCAGCCACGTCCCCGTGAAGAGCGCGCGCAGCTGGTTGCGCTGCGCCTGCTGCTGCTGCGCGTAGAGGAACGCGGCGCTCTCGGCGCGGCTCTGCTGCAGCGCGGACACCACCGCTGGGAAGATGAAGGGGTGGCCGAAGAGTGACTTCATCGCGGGGCGGGCCGTGGGATCCGCCTTGGCGCACAGGCTGATCAGATCCGCGAGTTCCTTGCGGAAGTTCTGCAGAGCCTCCTCGTCCGCCTCCTCAACGCCCACCCAGCTGTCGATGGCGTCGGCTGTTATGGCGGGGCTCGTGCCACAGACGTACGGGGTCATGGGGTTGAGGTCGCCACTGCAGAAGAGGCCGTGCAGCACGTTGCCGAAGCCCCAGATATCACATGCAGATGAGACCGGTACCGTGGCTGCCGCCGTCGCGTCCTTGGCCAGCAGCGCGGGGTCCGCCCAGCGCGACGACTCCGGCGCGAGCTTCTCGGCGAGGGCGGACGCCTTCACCGCCCCCGCACCGTTGTGAATCACGGCGGAGAAGCTCAGGTCGGTCACGCACGTCACACCAGTCGAGATGTCGACGATGATGTTGCCTGGGTGCACGTTGCGATGCACGATGCCATGCATCTGCAGGTGATAGAGCCCACAGAGAATGTCCAGGACAATGCGGCGGAGAGAGTCGCAGGAAATGGCGCGGTGCTGCTCAAAGGCCATGTGACGGTACTCGCGGAGGTTGAGGCTGGTGATGTACGGCATCACGATAAAGGAGGCGCGATTGGCGCCATCGAATGCGACGCCATCGGCGGAGACGACGTTGGCGTGACTGGGCAGCGCCTTGAGCGCACGCGTCCACAGCACGACGCTGTTCTCCGCACTGGTGGCGCCGAGTAGCGTTTTGAGGGCGTAGTCACGCTGCGCTGCGAGGCTGCGGCTATGGCCATCAGCATCCGTCGCCCCACCCGCACCGTTCACGCCCGTGGCGGGGAGAAGGACTTGGCTCGAGAACTGACCCACGTAGAGCCGCTGACCTTGCGGGCTTGTGGGGATAGGCGTGCCGTGGAGCTTGACGTAGTCCTTGGCAGTCTGCTCAGCCGGCGCGGCGTCCGTGCCAGTTAGCTGAACAAAGTTCATCATCTTCGTCGACGAAGAAAAGTAAAAATAGACGGTAGAAAAGAACGAAAGGAAAAGCGAGGAATAGCACCGGAAAAGATGCAATGCGTAGGACAAAAGAAAAAAAACGACAGTAAGAGTCTGTTTGTGTGTCTACCTACGTAGGCGGTTACTTTTTCGTTGTTGTGGTTTTTGTTGTTTGCTTGTTTTGTGGAAGCACTGAACAGGAACAGGAAGAGAGCACGAAAGTAAGGAATCGAGGGGGAGGAGGAAGAGGAAGAAGAAAAGTAGTGGAAGCACTAGGCACAGAAACAGTGAGAGATTCGATGGACGAAAAGGGGGAAAAAAGGAAAGGACGTGAACAGCAAGTCCGACAGTCTCACCACACACACACACAATCTCGAGAACGGCAAAGATTCCTCTGTTGTCAGGGAAAGAGAGTGGGAGAAAGGCAGTTGTGTGTGTCAGAGGTGTCACAATGCAAGGGCGCGAACGTTCCTTGAAAGAAAAAGGAACGGCTGGCGAGGCACAAACACACACAAACCAACACTGGCACACCAACTCATGCCCTAACTCGCAAATGTTGTTTTCTTTATCGTGACGGTACTTTATACTCATTCGCAAACCATTTAGGGAGCACAAGGTTGGCTATAGGCAGTATTACATATATTGCTTAACGAAACAAACAAAAAAAAGAAAACGAAAACTCCAAAATAGGCTGCCACAACTGCAACGAAGGCCACACAAAATCAGTCGGCTGTTGACTGCAACTGAACCGAGATGCAACAGCACTGAATATTCTCACGACGCAAAAGAGAGAGGGCAGAAAAGTGCCTTTTCAGATATTCTTATTTGCGTTGTCCCACAACAAGTCGTGCGAAAAGAAGCGAGCAACAAAAAGGTCAAATAGTTGAAGAGAAAAAACAATGTTGTGATGAAGCATCAAAGTAAAAAGAAAAGAAAGGAGGTGAAGGGTGGTGCGCAGCGTCCACAGAGCAAGAACCGTGAAATACCATTGTGAGACCGCTGCGAAACCAAAAAGAAGAAGAAGAGGAAAGTAACAAAGTGAGGGAAAGAAATCGAAACAGACAAACAAACACTAGGGTGGAGCGAGTTGCCAGTGGACCACGTACACTGGTATTGCTATTACGTCAGTCATTTCGTCGACATAAGGAGAAGAGTGCGACACAGTGCTCATCTTTTCTTCTGGAGTTATTATTATTATTATCCTTTCAGAACCTTCTAGGCGGTCTTCTTGGCTTGCTTCTGCGCCTTGTCGTTCTTCTTCTGTGCCTTCTCGCGCTTCTTCTCTGCCTTCTCAGCCGTGATCTTATCACGAAGCGTTTGCTGCTTTGCCTTTGGGACCGTCAGCACTGGCACTTTGAGGATCGTGGAAATGTCACGCACGATGGACCACACCAAGTGAACGAACGTCACGACGGAAAGAGCGAAGAATTCGTAGAGAATGAGCTCCTCATCCAAATCATAGGCGTAGTCGGAGTAGAAGAGTGCCGCGGCCTGAACCGGCGAGCTTAACAGGGCCCGACTCTCGTTTGCTGAGACGACAGGTACGCTGCTGCTGCTGCCAGGAATGCTGTTCTGCTGCTGCGCTGTCATGAGCGGTGCGGTCGTACCGTTGGCGATGCCCAGCCGGTGCTGGCGCTTCGCCTTGTTGACGTTGTGGAAGAACGTCAGCATAATGTGGCCGGCAAAGAGAAGAAACGGCACGAATGTACGACGCAGTGAGCGGAACGGCATGCTGCACAGGTGCGCCAGCATGAGGTGGATGGCGACCTTGGTGAAGAGCAGCCCGACGGTCCACATAAAGATGCGCGGGTGGCGGCGAAAGATGTCTTCCTGCGACGTGACGAACCACACCTGCGCAAGCAGCGCGAGCAGGAGGAGAGGCACAAGCTGAAGCACGGCCTGAAGAAACGGGAAGCGACGGAACCCAAAGAGGCGGAAGCGCTCCTCTTTGCTGCGGCGTCGGATCGCGGCGAAGACCTGGAATGTGTGGCCGGCGATGGTCAGGATCGCCAAGCAAGTCGTGAAGACAACCGCGATGGTGTTGTAGCGAATGCGGATCGTCTCTTCACTCGTGCCGTAGAGTGCGAGAACCATCTTCTGGATCGGCGACTGGCCAAGCCACTTTTTGCCGATGACCAGCTCCTCGTAGTGCGCGCGCTGGGGGTCGTCGTTGAAGATGACGTGGGCCGGCACGGGTGGGTGTGCGCGGTAGGCAGCGGAGCAGTTGAGGTTCAGAATGAACGGCACCGTCGCGAAGCCACTGCTGGCGTCACTCGATGCCGCGGAGAGCGAGGATCCCATCGTCAGCCACGGGCAGATGCGATCGAGAATGGTGCGCTCCACCTCAATCGCCGCGTCTGGCGCGGACTGGCGAAGCACGCGCGGCAACAGTCGCGTCGGCAGCTCCACCGCACCGTCGCGCCACCACTGCGGACCGCCCACGAATGCCGTCCAAAGGTACCACCCCACGGCGATGAAGATGCCCTCGTTCGGGCCATTGATGACCGGCAGGATCAGGCTGCCGCGGTAGTAGTGCTCCCACGTGTTGAAGAGAAAGACGAGCAGAGTGTCCATCATAATGACCCACGACTTCCACGTGGGACCCGTACCGAGCATCGCACAGGCCGAGAGCGCGCTGATGATGCAGTTGAAGGCATCGCAGCCGTGATCCATGAGCAGACCGAGTGGTCCGGTCACACCCGTGCGGCGTGCTTGCATGCCATCGAGGTTGTCGAGCAGCTGGTACACCAGGAGACCAATCGCACAGAACACAAAGACGGAGCGCGGTGGCGGCGAAATCATCTCCTTCACGAACGGCATCGTCAGCAGGTCGCCGCTGCCGTTCACACCCTTGCTCTTGTTGAAGAGCTCCTTGCGGGTGTACGCGTACTCGGTTGTGACGGTCATCTTGGGCATGTAGTAAGCCAGCACCGTGTGCGTGATGCACACAAACACAAGAGCGCTGATGGTGATGACGTTTGGCGCGACCCAGACGGGGATGCGCTTCACACACCAGTTGCAGACGGGGACCCAGAAGTACTTGAAGACGTAGCTGCAGTCCTGGCCATGGTACTGGTACGCCTCCAGCCTCTCACGGGAGTCCTTGGGAAGGTAAACAGCGCCGACCATCGCTCCAAAACACACACACAAATACTAATTCTGTGATTTTCTGTTTTATGGTGAAAGAAAGCAATAATGCCGATCTGTGATGTGGTGTTGTGTGGTGTGGCGGACAGCGCAAACAGACTCAAGCAAAAAAAAAAAGAGAACAAAAGAAAACACACTTATCTGTAGACAATGAATAAGTTGTGGCTGGTCTCACGGAGGTACAAGGGAAAGAACCAGCGCACAGGAGGGGAAAGCAAGGAATGCCAATACAACAAGATGGCCCACTGGACAAAGCTTAATATATATTTCATCCGTTACAGGAAAAGTAAAAGTGTGGTTGAGTATTGTCAGAGAGTGAGCGAGAGAGAGAGAGAGAAGAGGGTAGGAGGGAGGGAGAGTGTGTGTGTGAACGCGTGTGAAGTTTTTCAGTTTTCGTGAGAGAGGGGGAAAGGGAAAGTAGAACGAGGTCTTTTCAGCGACGCGTATGTGTAAGTGCGCGAGAGCATGGCCCGTGCAGCTTCGAGACACATCACATCGAGTGTTGATCATCGTACGCGATTGGGGACTCAACGCCCCCAAATACACACGCACGCGCATCCGCACTCGTGACTTGCACGCTAAGACTGGTCCTTCTTGTTGCCTTGTGTAGTTCTTTGTTGGCGTGGAGGCACACTTCTACGGTTACATTGACCACTCACATATAAAAAAGGAAAAAAAAGAAGGTACGTGTGCGATGGAAAAGAAGAGAAAAAAACATAAAAGAGAAACTAAAACAACAAAAATATCAACCGAGATCTACGGTGCACTGGGGAGAAGACACACACACACACACACACACACACACACATGGGGAAGCATGGAAACAGCCACGTGCTTTCTCCTTTCTCCTCACAGCTTTCGGCCACCGACGTTCTTCGAGCGTGGGCTCGCCTGACGGTTCGCTTTCTGCGTGGTGGAGGACTTGCTGGCAGCAGCGGGCGCCGCACTGGCAGCGCGCATGGCAGCAGATCGCAGAGGCTTGGCCGAGTGCATGCGGGCGAACGGCTCAGTGCTTGGTTGCTTGGACGGTGCTTGTGTTGCTATTGTTGTTGTTGCCGCCGTCGTCGTCCTTGCCGTTGTCGCGGCTGGCTTCGATGACTTCAGTCGTCGTGGCGACGCCGACGCGGTTGCCGTTGCGGGTCGCGGTGGGGCACTTCCACTCCGACTCGTCTGCTGTCGTGAGCTGATGCGCTGATACGCCGCTGGTGAGACGGAGCGGACGCCGAGTGATGTGACCAGCGTCGTTCTCTGTGGTGGGACGGCACCAGTACTTTTACTCTTCTTCTGACTCGCGGCACGTGTGCGAGGTTGGCTTGGCGACGCGGCCGTAGCCAACGCCCCCGTGCTCGTCCGCTGACGCGGGCTGCGTTTCTGTGATTGCGAGAGGGACGACTCCGAGAAGCGCGGAGACAGGCGGCCGTGTGGATCCTGCGCGTGACTGCTCTTGCGCGCTGTCGCGACACCACTTCCGCGCGGTGTGGCAAAGCTACTCATGGAGTGCCTTCCATTCACTGCGTCGCGAGAGGCCGACGCAGGCACAGCGTCGGCTGTCTGTCCCGCCACTGGTGGCGGACTCCACGTGCGCGCTACGTTGGCCGCGTCCTGCTGCTCCTTCTTGCGCCGCTCTCGGCCGGCAGCCATGCGCGCGACGTGTGCAGCAGCCGCGTTCTGCTCGAGCGAGTCCGTCACGGTGCGCTGGAACGTGGCATCCACAGGCGGCGCCGGTGCATCGCCAGCGAGGACTGGACCACGTGGGCTGCGCGTGTCGGTGCGACTCGACGATCGCACGCGCGTGCGTTGTGTCTTCGTCACTGTCGCACCGGCACTCTGTCGCGGACTTCTTCCGGATCCCAAAGGACGTGGTGACGCCGATCCGGCCGGTTTGGCGGGGCCGCGAGACGTGCGTGTCTTCAGCAACGGGCGCGGGCTGGATGCCGAGGTGACTACCGGTGCAGCGCGCGGTGCCGCCGTCGTCTTTGGCGCACTCAACAGTGGACGTGGGCTCCGTGCTGTCGTCGCTGCCGTGGTGCGTGGCGAAGCACTCTTCGCTGCTGTCGCTGCCGTGTTGCGTGG
The DNA here is from genome assembly GCA_030849635.1 of Wallacemonas sp. MBr04. NCBI lineage: Eukaryota > Euglenozoa > Kinetoplastea > Trypanosomatida > Trypanosomatidae > Wallacemonas > Wallacemonas sp. MBr04. The sequence goes on along the minus strand of JASANR010001592.1, from coordinate 82,099 downwards.
TGAGGCGCTTTTCGTGGCTGTTGTAGCGGCTGCTGCTGCGGCCTTGGCTCTTCGCGACGTGGACGAACCCGATGCAGGGACGGCTGCTGATGCTGCTGAGGGGCGCGGCGACCCTGCCTTCGCTGCCGGCGCGGTGGTCAGCGCTTTCTTCGGGGCCACTTTCGGCGCCGCACTCGGAGCGGGGTTGGGAGTCAGTCGCTCCATGGCAAGACGCGGCACGACCGGCTGCTGCTGCTGTGATGCGGGTGGTGTGGACTGGCGCGTGGTCGTCGCCGATGTGGTCGCACGCACGGTGTCAGGCCGCAGCGTCTGCAGCTTCAAGGCGATGTCCGGCGGCGATTTCGGAGACGGCTTCGACGATGACGAGGCGACCGAGTGGCCTTCGCGCACGGACGATATTGTCGTCAGCGGCACCTTGTCCGATGTGACAGAGACACGCACACTGGGAGCGGAGTCGTCACTCGCGCTCGCGGTGGCCACGGCGGAGGGCTGAGCGCGCACAGTCGGCTCCGCAACGGGCAGCGTCGCCTGGTGGTCGTTCGGTGCCACAGCCTGAACTGCCACTGGTTGTTGTTGTTGTTGTGGCTGCACTGGCACTGGAAAGTCAGCCGGCGACACCGCGTCGATGACCCACAGCGGACCCAGCGACGTCGGATTCGCCGGATCACTCACGTACGACCAGAGACCCGCACACTCCGCAGGTGTGGTCGCGCTCGTAGCGGCGGAGAGAAGGGCCCTTGTGCGGCTGTCGAGTGCGGCCGCTGTGGTGGGACTCAGTGGCGACGGCGGCACCGCGGCCATCGCATCCGTTGTGTCAGCGAGCACGTGTGCGCAGAGCTCCACCACGTGCAGCGTGCTCTGGTGCTGCGCGGCCGTGCGCACAAGAGGCTGCGAGAGCCGACCACGTGGTCCGCGCGGGGACGCCGTTGCCTCGCCCTGCAGCGCAAAGAGATCGAACTGGATGCAGAGGTGCCCAAGTGGCGGATCAGACGGCAGCGAGGCGCGTGCATCCAATTCGCTTCCTTTCTGATGTTGCTGCTGGTGCAGGTGATGATGATGATAAAGGTGATACCAGCGCGCCAAGGCACTGGACAGAACCTCCAGCGCCTCCTCCTCTCGTCGAATCGCATGTGCGAAGAGAGTGCCCGAGACGGCGCCCCGCTCATCACCGCTCTCTCCGTACGGGGACAGCGTGTGCAGCAGTGTTGGCTGCGGTACAAGCCGCACATGGCGGTCATAGCTGATGCCGGACTCGTCCTGTCTCTCCGCGGCAAGTGGCTGCAGCAGATCAGCGAAGACGCTCTGTTTGGCCACAGCGTGACTCGCAGCACGCGCGTCCTCGGCTCGGTGCGGTTGAGGACGCACGGTGATCGGCAGCACGAACACCGACATGGTCAGCTCCTCGCTGACGACCTCGCTGCCCTGCTTGTCGCTTTGCGACGTGCGCGCGCGCTGGCCAACGCGTCGTGAGGCCCCCTGCGCGCTCACGAGCAGCGCGATCGACGGCAGCAGTCCACGCGTCACCTCGCTACACGCTCTCTCAAGCAACACGCCATCACGTGCGAGGATGGACGCCTTGGGCCGTGCAGCCACTGCCGCCTCTGCGTGGTGGTCAGGGTTGTGTGACCGTGGAGGACTCGCGGTGGCGGCGGTGAGAGCGAGCAGGTCGGTGTCACCGAGGAGCAGCAACTCTTCGCCGGCGCCACCGAACAGGAGAAGGTCGTCCTCCGGCCGTGCGGGCAGGTCGTGACCCCACGCCAGCTCGGACTGCGACCACGGCACCTCGGCGTCGCTCGTCACGCGCTCCAGGACGATTTGTGTGAGTGCGCCGTTGGCCGGCGTGTTGGGTGTGATCCTAGTCCCTTCCGCAGCCGCACGTGTTGTTGATGCGCCGTTGCGGGAGCAGCTGAATCCGTAGCCGATCACCACCGTCTCCGCTGCCGGCACGTCATTCGATGCCGGAGTGCGAAAGAAGGCCTGCACACGCGGCGTCACCTGCTGGGCAAGAATATCGCGCCGTAGCTGATCCACAGCCAGAGTCGTCGGCGCCTTCTGCGCGTCGCTGCCCTGCGAGGCGAGTGCTCCAGGCGTCGTGTACGGCGTGATGCGGAACTGCGGTACGGGGGCCCTGCGCTGCGGCGTGCGCTCTGCCACTGTCGACCCATTGGCACCACCACCACCACTAGCAGCAGCAACAGCCACAAAGCCCGACCCTCCGTAAGATCGTGGCGATGAGGGCTTCACCGGTGCCTTGTGACGTTGCCGCTCCACCGCCGTGCCGTTACTCTGGACACCACGTGACGCGTCCGTCTCGAACAGTCGGCGCTCCGTTGCGGAGGTGGACGCTTGTGTCTTGGCAGCGCCTGAGTTGACCGGGCCACTTGGCGGTGAGCGCGAAGCAGGCGCAGGTGCGGGGCCCTCGTCGCTTGGCGAGTCCTCTCGCCGCACCTGGGAGCCGTTCGACGGCCCATCAAGGTGCAGCGGTGACGGCCCGTTGCTTGGCTCGAGACGCCCCGAGTTGTCGCGTGGGGGGCTGATGCTATCGTGGTAGCGAAGCCCGGGTGAGCGCGGCGACCGGCTGCTGGCGGCACCGCACGACACGATCGAGTTCTGAGACAGGCGACGGTGATAGCCGGCCAGCGATGCGCTCCCAGTCGCGCCGACGTCACCACCGTGACCGTTGTGCAGCGACCTCTGGCTCTGCTGCTGCTGCAGGCTCTGAGGCGACCTGGGTGGCGTCCCGGCCGGCGCGTCGTTCAGTGCGAGTCCCGCGGTGCCGGAGCTGCCGTTGGCCGGGCTTGTCGCGCCACACGACTGACGTGATCCGGTGGAGCCGCCTGGACCACCACCGCCTATCGCCGCCGCGGAGGAGGAGAGCGACAGTCGACGACGGCTCCCAATTGGGGTTGACTGGCCGCTGCCGCTGTTGTTGTTGTTGTTGCTGCCAAGAATGTTGTTGCTGCTGCCACCACCTTGTGCGAGATGGCGCGCGTACGTGGAGTAGCTTTCCGAGTTGGGCGAGTCCAGCCCGTCTTCAGACCCGTAGTAGTAGTAGAAGCCATCCGGTAGCATGCCGGTTGATAAGACACTCGCGAGGGAGCTGGCGCGGCGCTGCGGGTGCGAGGCCGCTGGCACAAAGGCCTCCTCTGCTCCAGCCGCGTGGGCTCCGTTCTGCTCTACGCCGTTCTCAACATCGTCGTCGGCGATCGACTTGGGTGCGCGTGTCGCATCCAATGGATCCGGTGACGCACCCATTGCTGCTGCGGTGGCGCGCGCGGCCGTACCGCCGTTGCTGCGCGACGACTGCGTCGCGACTGCGATGTCGACGCGGACGGGCGAGAGAGGCGGCATTGCGATGGTGCTGAACGGCTTTTCGGAGGCCGCGCCATTGTGAGTTTTGCTATCAACTTGCATTCCGGTAAACAAGACACTAGCAAAAAGTGTCAAGGAAAAAAAAGAGGAAAGGATGTAAAAAAAAAGGAAGGTCACTGGAACGAGAAGAAAAGAACGCACAAAAAAAAACACTGGATTGAGTGGTCAAGCAAACAAAACACCAGATAGGGAGAAACAACCAAAAACGAGCGGAACTGAAGGCTGCGACGACCGTCACACGAGCCAACACGCACTAATTTGTCAATAACAATCACAAAAACGACGGAAAAAATTCAACAGTGAAAAAACAGAACGGAGAAACACAGAGACAGAGCCGGGGAAAGCACGCTCTCGATACCTCTTTGGTGTTCTATTGTTTCGTTTGTGACACAGGCAGCGCAGCGGTTGTACGACACCAACAACAAGACAATATACTCACTGACCCAGATATGTGTCTCTATGACGCGCGTGTGAACGCGGATCTGCAGCAGTTGAGTTGGATGTGCACACGCTCTCCGATGCGCAAAAGAGGAAGAGGAAGAAAGAGAGCGGCGAGTTGGACGACTTTGTTGTATTGAAAATAATAATAAAAAAAGTACACAATATTTAGTGAGGGTGAAACGAAAAAAAAAAGGAAACGAAGCAGAGGAAAGTATAATGCTTGATCGCTTCAGAAATTGGTACAGAGAAAGCTATTCTTTTCTTTCTTTGCGTTTTTTGTGTTTGAGTCGGAGGCGACGAGATTGGTTGAGAGAGAGAGAGAGAGAGCAGAATGAAGGAGCGTAAAGAAGCTGCGCAACAGCTTTCATATCAATGCAAGTGACGCAAGAACCTAAAGTGAAGAACGCACAAGGGCGGATAAGGGAGAGACAGAACTATTCCGTATGCGCTCGATGTGATGCGTGCAGCACGTGGTAACGCTCAGGAAAAAAAAACCGCCGCTTCCACGCACACGCTCACCAACACACATGGCAGTTGCGTGGGGTTGCGTATAACACTTCTGTGTCTCTTTGTTTTGTTGACGGAACTTCATTCAATGTGACAACGATACACAGCCAAACTCAAATATCCTCCACCTAAGAAAAAAAAAGAAGAAAAAGCGCCGAACACACTCATCGGTCCATAAACCACTTCTCCAGAAACGTCCGATTCGTGTCTTCCACAGCCAGCTCAACCACCTCGACGTGGGCCACGTTGGCGTTCTTCTCGCGCGTTGTCTCCTTGTGGCGATGGCAGATGGGCTCGTTGTAGAAGACAGTGAAGGTCAGCGGCCCACCCGTGATGTCATCCTGCGCCGTCACGGTCTCGAGGTCGGGCAGCTCCGGGTCAATGCGGTGGTCCTCCTCACCGCAACTCAGCTTGTGCGCCATCCAGCGCCCCGAGTGGATCGGCGTGCTCTCCACGACAAAGTTGCCGTTCGCCTTCACAACAGGGTTTTGGAGCAGACTGAACGACTCTGGGGTCTTGGCGATGTCGCTGAGCTTAATGCAGTGCGTCAGATGGCGGTTGTCGCCGCGGGCGTCGAAGCGAAAGCGGCCGAACGCGTCTCGCTCGAGAAGCAACGTCTCCTTGACAAACTCCGCTGAGAGCACAGGCATCGGCGGCGTGCCCGGCGGAGGAAGCCCTGTGTTCGCATCACGCGGGTAGGCGTCGAAGTTGAGCATCGTCTCCGAGAGCAGCGGGTCCACGCGGATGTCTGAGGCGACCAGGGTCCGCATCAGCACCGACGCACTCTCCCACGGATTGTTCGAGATGGCCGTCACACGCGCGTAGTAGCCGCACGCCGCACGGAGCTCGTACGCAAGGAGCCGCAACAGCGGGTCTTTCAGGACGCCGATGCGTGCGCTGCGCTCTTCGGGTGGAAGGCCGTCGAGCGGCGTGGAGTCCGTCAGGTCCCAGAGGTGGCGTCGGCACTCCAGCTCCGCCTCTTCGAACATCTCACGCACCGTGCGCTGTGGGGCACTACCCTCAAGCAGCTGCTGGAAGCCCTCCGCCAACAGCATGCGCGGCAACGCTGGTAGGGGCACCTGCTCCAGAGCCCCGAGAAAGCGCACAATGAGGCGGTCCTGCTGCAGAAAGGCGTGGCGCAGGAGCGTGGTCACGGGCCCGGAGCCGGCGACGCGGAGGGGCACCACGTTGCGCAGGAAGGAGCGCTCGTTGACAGTGGCCACCGTCACTTTGGCCGCATTCGCTGCCGCTGTCGATGCCGATGCCATGCACTTGACTGAAAAAACAACAGGAAGAGAACGCGAGAGATGGGGTGAGTGTGGAGGATTCAGTGCAAGAAGGGATCCGTCACATGACGCGAGGACGACCTTTGTGGTTGACGCCCCGCTGGCGATACGTGCGTGCACGCGTGGTAGTGTAGTCGGTGAGTGAGTGAGAGAGCTGTAGGTGGCTCGCGATGACCGTGGCGAGCTGAGTCGCGCGCGAAGTCGCACGTGCATCCCTACCATGACTGCCTTCTCCCCCTTTCGTTCTGTCTCTCGCCGATGCCAAGAAGCAAAGGCCCGTCGTGCCAGTTTCTTTCGCGCACGCCGTGCTTTGCGAGACAGCATCTCCACATCGTCCCCACTGGCCTGACAGACACATCCCGTCAGTTTTGTTTGATATATTTCGTGTTGTTTTGTGTTGTGCGCTTTAACGCAACCTTATTTAGTTCGAAGTCCGCAAAAATAGGGCAAGCAAAAACAAATCCACTGAAAGACGCAAGCGTACACCGTGACTGCAGCAACCTCGTCACGCGCTGCCTTGCCTCCTCCAATGGTTTGCTTTCCCCATTTGAAACGAGTTTTTTTTAAACTTAGTTCATTGTTGGCATCTTTAATCGAGCTGTAAAAAAACAACAACAATACGTTCTCTTCTTCCGTTTTACTTGGCAACATCACATAGAACGTGTCACACACACACACACATCCACCAACAAACAAAAAACAACGACCAAACTGAGGACGAGAGACCACTTACGAGCGCTTCGTCGCGCGCTTGTTCGCCTTCTTGCCGCGGCCCTTGATGACACGCGGGCCGCGCTTAATGTAGCCTGGCACCCGCGCGGACGGGTCGATGGGCTTGTAGTTGCGGTTGAAGCGCGCGTCGTTGAACTTCTTCACGAGCAGGCGCTTGCGTGCGCGCGACGGCAGGTTCTTCTCCAGCTCCGCCTGCTTCTGCTTGGCGGTCTTGCGCTTGCCACCGGTCAAAAGCTCGCGATCGCGGGCCTTGCGGGAGCGGTTCTGTCCCTCGTCGTCGTCGCTGTCGTCGCCGTTGCGGTGGCCGTACTCCTCATCGTCGAAGCGGATGCGGACCTGATCGCCCTTGCCCGCCTTCTTGCGCGTCACGAGGAGACCGGCAACGGCGAACGCCTCGGGGTGCTGGGAGAGGAACTCCTGCAGCGTCACACCCAGCACGCCGTCGTAGCGCGCGTTGAAACGGAACCACTTGCCGACCAGGTTGCCGATCTCACCCACGTACATGGGCCGCGGGGTGGGCGGCATTGCCATGAGCACCTCTTCAACAGCGAGGCTGTGCAGCTTGGCGATCTCGCGTTGGCGCTCGCCACTAAGCGGGAAGCCGCGCCACTTGAGTGGGACGTAGCCGGCGACTGTGGCGGCACGCACGGACAGCACACGCAGGCGATCCATTTGGCTCAAGGGCTTCTTCTCCAGTGCCGTACCGCGACTGGAAAGAGACTTCTTGGCCTTGGCCTTCTCCTCCGCGGCGGCCTCGACCTTGGCGAGATCAACCGCCTCGTGCAGGAGCTGGCAGTGGCCGAGGAACGCGGAGAGGGGACCGGCTTCGTGGGCAAGCGTCAGATTCCACAGCACACGTGTCTCCACGTCCTGCTCGCTGAGCGAGTAGACGGCGACGGCGTCGTACAGGAAGTGCATGAGCATCACCATGAAGGCCGCGCCGTCCGCGCCGAGGCGGGGCTGGTAGCGGCTCTCCAAACGTTGAATGATGGCCTCGCGGGCTTTCGTGGCGGCGCGCAGGGCAGCGGTGGGGCCGCCTTCAAGACAGCGCGAGATGCCCCAGCTCTCGGCCAGCGCGTCCAGCATGGCGGCCGAGGCGGCGGGCTTGTCCATCCAGTGGTGCAGTGTCGCCTGCAGCTGGAGGTTGAGGCGGCAGCCCGTGTGGTAGTAGTTCCAGTACTTGCCAACATCGGCAGGTGTGGGGGCCTCGATGCCCTCGCCGGTGATGGCCGCTGTCGGGACCAGATCAGTCGGCGCGGTCTCCGCGGTCTCCGACGCCGCGGTCTTCTTCGACTTCTTGCTGCTCTCGGCTTTGGACTTTTTGCGTGGCGCGGCCTTCTCCGCCTCCGCGAGGTCGTCCTCGGCCGCCCGGACGGCCGTTGCCCCGAGTGGAGGCAGCAAGCGGCAGAGCGGGACCAGCGCACGGAAGGTCATATCGGCGATACCGGCGCCTTTCACGGCGTCGAACTCGGCGGCTTGCCCGACGAGCACACGTGCGGCGTAGGCGAGGCGGTGGTGCGCGTGGGTGATGGACATGGCCGACCAGTCGCAGGCGAGGCTGTTGAGCAGCACCTCCTCGTAGTAGCCCGGCATCGTACCGTAGACACGCAGGAGCTGCTCGAGCGCGACCGTGGTCTCGCCGTTCGCCAGCGCGGTGGAGACTTCGTTGTCCAGGCGGCCCGTCAGTGGGCGTCCACCGAGAAGCCGCACCGGTGCCACGAGTGACTGCCAAGTCAGGGAGCTGCCGTCCTCGTGGACAGGCGCGACACCACCCGGTGCGGCGGCCGCGAAGGGCGACGCCACAAACGTGCGTGGAAGCTCGCCTTCAGCCTCCGCTCGGGTGGTCCAGGCAGCGGCCTCGTTGAAGGCGCTGGAGGGCTGCGCGTGGCGGTAGGCGCAGAGAAGCGCGCGGTGCTGCACGCCTTGCAGATCCTCCGCGTTCACGACGTCCGGCAGCGTCACGAGCAGCGCGTGTCCGTCGGGCATCCACAGGCTCGCCGCACCCGCCATCTCGCTCTTGTCGGCGTCACCGGTGTGCTGCACCACGTACTGCGTGGCGACCACAACGCGCCGTGCGCGCGTGAAGTGCTCCGCCGGTGCGGCAAGACGATCGTACTCGGACACCGCGAGGCGCAACTGGCCCGAGAGACTCGCACAGCGCGCGGCCCACGCAAACGCGTGTGCGGACTGCGCGTTGCCGCTCACAACAAGCACCTTGAGAGCGGGGTCCTGCGTGAGTGCGGCCGCCACGATACCGGCGGCGGAGATGACGAGTGGCCAGAAGGCGGTCTCGACTGTGGTGCAGCTCTCCTCGGCGACGAGCAGCGCCTTGGGCTCGTGGAGGGGCATCGCCGGCGTCGTCGCGAGACACTTCTTGTCGCGGCACAGCGAGGCGTTGGGCAGCGCGGGCCACGGCATGATGTGCGGGCGCACACCCTTGCCCGCCGCTCCGGCCTCCTCCTTCGCGGACGCCTCCTCATCACGGCCGCGCTTCGCTGACGATTTGCTCTTGGTCTTCTCGGGACTCGTCGCGTCCGGCTTTGCGGGCTTCTTCTTCTCGCGCACGCTGCCTCCCTTGTGGACGGTATCGCGGTGCTCTAGCCAGTTCTTCGTGAAGCACTCCTGGCTGCAGTAGAAGCCGCTGTCTGTGAAGGCCTCCGCCTGGCAGAGCGGGCACTGGAAGCTGCCGGCCGGCTTGCCGCAGCCCTGACACGTGCTCGCTGTCATGATACTAGAGGGAAGCACGGAGGAACTACGTGAAGAAGAATACAAGGGAAACGTATTCGAAAAGAAGAAACGAAAAGAGGGACTCTTCTTTCACCTGGTTTGAATAATTTCCAAAGAAGGAAAGAGAGAGGAGAAGAAGGAAGATGAAGAGGAGAGGGGATTGAATTCCAGTGGACGAGAGAGAGCCAGCAAAGCGAGGGATGTTGTGAGGTCTTATGTGCACTTGTGTGCGCATGTGAACCATCCTGTGCGATGCTGGGTTCGACGACAGGCATGTGCATCAGGAGAAACAACAAATAGACAAACACACAAACAATGCACGTCGTCATGCATGGTCAGCACACAGAACGGCAGTCTGCACACCAGGACATCACCGACTGACATATAGGTCTTCTTGCTGCGTCTTCAAGAAGAACGGGTATATGTTTCAACTTCTTATCAACATGGAAATGTGGGCAGAGGAGTGCCCAAAGTGCGTCTAGAGTGAAACAAGAAAGGGAAAGAGAAGAAGAGAAAAGAAAAACACATGTTTCTGAGGTACAAAACGAAATGTTGTGGGCGGATACAAGAAAAAAGTAAAACAACAACAACAACAACAACAAAAGACAGTGAATGAGGTAAACAACTCACGACACGCTATGCGTAGGCGTGGGTCGCGCCGTGTCGTCCAACGTACGCGTGCGAGGACGGCTGCTGGACCTTGGCGTCACGCTCACGTGCCCAGAGGAGCGTTGCTGCGCTGGGCGAGGTTTGGCGTTGTCGCGACGGTGCGAAGCGTGGTGCACGTGCGGCCTGCGACTCGCGCAGTGCGCGCCTCTGCTTCCAGTACGATGAGGCATACGCGGCGGAGTCATCGCCGTAGCCCGCCTCCTCGCTCACGTCCTCAGCACTCTTTTCATAGACGCGGGAGGCCTCCGGTGGCCAGAGAGCACGCGTGCGGGGATTAGCATCGAGTTCACGACGCACACCGCTCTCACCACTCTCACCACTCATACCACTCTCAGCCTCATACTCACCATCGCATTGTGGTGGGGACAGCTCTGACCAGTCTCGCATCGGCGACTGAGGCTGCGCAACGACCTCAAGCGTACGGGCGACCTGCTCTGGGCTCTGCTTGTAGAACCGGTCCACGTAGGAGTACTTGAGCGCTGCCTTTGACGGCGTGTGGGTGCGACTCGCATTCGCAGCGCGCGACTCTGCCGGTGGCGGAGGCGGGGCGAGCTTTGCTTTTGGTGATGGCGACGGCGCTGGCAAGGAGGCGCGCATCGGGACCGGCAGCTCACGGGCCATAGAAGTTGGCAGGTGCACAACACCGACGCCGCCGTTCTCCGCCCAGCGCCGGAACGCACGCGCCATGCCGTCCAGCGCGCTGTCGTCTTGCGGTGGGGCCTCGACAACAGCCGCGGGATCGGCCATCACGGAGCCGTGGAGTCGCGCATCCGGGAGTGGCCCATCGCGCCGTTGGGCGTGACGACGGTGTGGTGACGCGCTCTTGCGATGACCGCTTGCGACACGTGCGGGTGGGTCAACGGTCGCGACACACACGACAACAGATTCACGCGTGCCGCTTACTGTGGTGGTGGTGGTGGCTGCGTGTGGGCCACGAGGAATCATGTCCAGTGGCCAGACTCCCGGCCCGGCCTCAAGAGGGAGGCGCGTGATGAGCACCGGGGCCGCGGCTGTGGCGCCACCAGTCTTCACAGGCGACCACTTGCGGGAGCAGCGCACACGAGTGGCCGCTGAGGTCGTTGACGCGTCCTTTGCCGCGTGCTGCGATGCTGAGCTTGCCCTGGCACACCCACGCGCCCGCGCGATGGCCTGCAGGAGCTGTTCATCTTGTGCGCGCGTGACAGAGAGCGTAGTCGGCGTGACGTAGTGCGGCTGGTGATAGCGATCAGACCCATCGCCGTACGGATGTGGCAGCAGCACGCCATTGCCTGCGCGATACGGTGCCGCATCGACCTCTGCTGTGCGGGCACGATTGTCGTCGTCCGCATCTTCGGCTGCTGCGCACGCTTCCATACTCGCAGGCCGGCGCGTAACCGATCGCTTCTGACGTGAGCGGTTGCGGACGGCACCGGCAGCAGCAGCGGGCGGTGCTGCACTCGGCTCCAGCACGGGCCCACGGCGAATCACTTCAATGTACGTCGGGGCCAGCGCGTGACTCGCCACTGCACCGCTGCCCGGCAACGCGTCCTCTTCATCGCTGTTGCTGATGCCACCAGCCACGTTGTCGTTCGCCTCGGTCGACTCGGCCATCGCGGACTTCTCGGGCGGGTACAGGACGCGAAAGACGTGGTTGAAGCGATCGGCGCGATCAGACTCGCCGCTGCCGTTGTCCTCGGCGCCATCGTTGTGGTTGTGGTTGTGGTGGGCGTCGTCGAGTTCGGACAGCGATGGCGCATCAATGCCACCTTGCGAGACGACGCGGCCAAGAGCCTGCGCACGTGGTGAGCCGTCGTGCGCTTCGACGCTCCAAGGACTCGCTGGGTACACCTCGTGTGTGTAGTACAGCACGCCGTCCTCGTCCTCTTCCTCGCCCTGCGCCTGGCACTGCTCCGACGTGCGCGATGGCGAGTCGAAGATGGCGACATCCGAATACGGCCGCGTCGACGGCGATCGCGGTGTGCGCGAGGACGACGAGACGGAGCGCACGGGTGAGCCGTCCTTGGTCTCCATCCCATAGCGTTGCAGCAGTTCGTGGTAGCGCACGTTGCAGTCCACACACGCCTGGGTGCGTGCGGCACCGGATCGGCAGCGATAGGAGCACGGCACCGTGTGGCGGGACAGGAGCGGAGGAGGCGGGGTCAGTGTGCGTGGCAAGACGCGGCGACTGTGACGAGACGCCTGCGCCGAGTCGGACTGCGTGGCCACCACTGGCGCCGCATCCGATCCACTCGCATCACTCGCACCACGGAGAGAGCGGCGCCAGGACTGCTCGCGCTGCGCGTGAGTCGAGTGCGCGCGCGAGGACGAGGTCGAGGACGAGGCCAGACGCGAAGAGGCGTGCTGAGCCGGTGGCTGCGTGAGCTCGGCGGACCCCTTCGAGGCGGTATCCGTGAGATCGGCGTGCACAGCGTGCGGGCGCGAGCGGCGAACACCGTGCGCACCCGACTTGTTCGCGACGGCCTTGCGCGCGTTGTGCATTGAACGCAACAAGGACGCGGCCTCCGTCTGTGCGTTCGGCACCACTGTTGGCGAGCGCCGTGCACTGTTGCTGGCGCTGTGGCTGGTGCTGTTGCCGCTGCTCTTGCTTTTCTGGCTCTTGTCTTTCGCCGACTTGGCGTCGTGCGTGAGCGGGCCCTCCTGGGACGGATCGCTGCTCGTGAGAAGCAAACTGCTGTGCACGCGCGGAGACGGCGAGCTGGTCGTCGTCGACATGGTGGTCGTCGCGCTCACCCCCGTCTGCCCGTCCACCGTGCGACTGCGGTGACCCTTGGAACCAGGACGCCCACGACCGCCACCGGCGCTGCCACTGCGCTGCTGCTGCTGCTGGTGCTGCGAGTCGTCGGCACTGGTCTTGTGGCCGCTCGTGTTGGTGGTGGGGTCCCACTCGAAGAACTCGGGTGGGTCCTCGTCGTCGCCGTCGAGGGAGAGCGAGGCCAGCAACCGTGCCGCTGCGCCGACTGCCGATGACGGGGAGCTGCCAGAGAGGCGGCTGTGGTGGTACTCGCCAAGCAAGGCACGGTCGCGGGACTCGCGTGCGCTGACAACCTCACGGTTGAGAGACTCCTCGCTCGCGACGATGTCGAACTCGGTGTCGAGGCAGAGCGCGGCCAGTCCGAGGCGAAACAACTGACGCAGCCGGATCCACGCGTCCATCTCCGCGGTGCAAATGTCGTCGCGTTCGAGCGGCTCCATCGCGATCAGCACCGCCGGCTGCATCGGCTGTGGCCGTCCCAGATCGACAAACGTGCCCAGCTTCCCACGTGCACTTGCCTTTTCCTTTTCCTTCTCCTTCTCGTCGTCATCGTCATTGTCGTTGTGTGCGCTGGACGAAGTGACCGCACTGTTGCTGCGTGAGGGGGATTCCTGAAAGGCACGCGCGGCACGCTCGATCGCAAAGATCTCACTGCGCGCGAGTCGTGAGAGTCCACTGCGCGCTTCCAGCTCCTTCTCCTCAACGAAACGGCGGTAGACCTGTTCATCGGCGAGGATCGCGCTGATGCAGTTGGCTAGCTCTGACGCACTGCGGTGAATGCCGTCCATCGCCTCGCACAACTCTTGCAGTACGGATGATGAGGACGAAGACGATGACGTAGTATCCACCGAGGACGATGACGTGGGGGAGGAGGAGGAGACATGCGTGAAGCGACGCACCGCAGGCACAGACGCAGAGGATTCACGCGGAGCCTGCAGTGCTTGCGATGGTGGTGCTGCTGCTGCTGTCTTGCTGCGGCTGCTACTCTTGCTCGTGACACTGGCGCTCCGGCTCGTGCCACTGCCGCTGTGGCTGCTCAGGTGCAGCTTGGACGTGGCCACCTGCTGCGGTAGCGCACCCCGCGCGATGGCCTCCTCCTCCAGGAGCGCACGCCAGCCCTGAAGAAAGTCGTCGGTGAGCAGCGCGCGTTGGCCCGCTTCGAGGCTCGCCATGTCGTCCAGGTAGCCCTGCAACACACGACGGCGACGTGCCTCAGTCGAAAGGACCTCCGGGACAGGATGTGGTCGGAGTGGCTCAGCGTTGTCCTCGTCGTCGTTGCTGGAGGCGGAGGAGGGGCTGTGAGCCGTGTGAAACAAGACCGAGTCGGGCGGCAGCCTCGACGGTGTCGCACCACTGTAGCCGCTTCGCGCGGAGAGCGCGGAGAGGTCGTGCTGGGCACGACGACCAGCAGGACTAAAGGGGTGTGCAGGGGCCTTGGCAATCACCGCGTCATCCTCCTCTTCGTCCTCAGAATCACCAGTATTAGTATCCGTGTCATCGCGCGGCTCATTGCCTGACTTGGCAGTCTGCACAGTCACTGTTTTCACGGCGACCGCTGGCGCTTCCTTGGTGTCATGACGCACAGCCTCGCTTGCCTCAGACGACACATCGACAGGCGGCGCGGCAATCGTGTGTGTCTCTGCCCCAGCACCATCCGCCTTCTGCGGATCACCATGCGCATGCGCATGCGCATCGTGACTCTCATCCCCCTCTTGACTCTCATCTTCGTCTTCCTCGTCCTTGACGTCAGGGAGTTCAAGAAGGGCTGTGGTCTGCGTCAGCACCACCAGCGGTGCGGCATCGGCGGCATCGTCGTCGTCATGCCGCACTTCACGCTCGACCTGATGCGGGCGGAAGAGCGAGCCAGACGAAGACGACGAGGACGCGGAGGATGAGGAAGCGGCTCGTGTCACTTCCTGTTGAGCTTCTTCGAGACGCGGGTTGGCATCCGCATCCGCTTCTGCCGTCACAGGTGCTGCCTCGTGCTGACTGTCGTCCAGAGATGATGCACGGCTGGCTGCGGCTGATGACGATGACGAGGATGAGGATGAGATGGCGAAGCGGGTCTTGACGTGCGACTTGGGTGACGGGACAGCTGCCTTTGGTGTGCCTGGCACAGCTTCAGCCACAGCAGGAGCGACGGGTGCCTCATGACTGGCATCGCTCGCTGCGACGCGTGCCTCTTCCGGCTCAGAAGACGCGCGTGCGTCGTGGGGCGACTCGCCCTCAACTTCTGCGGGCACCACATCCTGCGTGCTCTGCGGCGGCGCCGCGTCCTGATCCGAATCGTGCGAGGTTTGGACGGACGGAGACGTCAGCACCGGTGGTGGTGGTGGCGCAAGGCCAGCGTCACGCACAGGTGCCTCTGAGGCCTCTTCCTCATCGTCGCTGTCACTCTTGGCGGGGTCGCTGATGCACGTGGCGAACAGTGTGCGGGCGGCCGGGCGCGTCTGATTCTGGTTCGAGGAGCTCGTGTAGGTCGGCGCGTCATCGCCGTCCGAGTGCGGAATGGAGGAGATGACCGCGCGACTGTCCTCAGCGTGCGCTGAGCTGGATGCATCAGAGCCGCTCACCGCGTTCTCGTGTTGGTGCTCCGACTCATCCTTCTCGTGTTCACCCTCCTCCTGCTCTTCTTGCTCTTCGTCCATGTCAGCGTGTCGTGGTGCGGGTGGTGGTGCCAGAAATGATTCGCCATCCTCATCCTCATCATCGTCCTTACGATCGGGGAGAGATGAGTCACTTGTGGAGCGCACAGTGGGCTCCTGGGGCTGCCCTTGCTCTTGGTGCACTTGGGCCTCGTAGTCCGGCATGCTCTCAATGTCATCGTCATCGTCAAACAGCGCGACACCCGGGGCGTGTGGGTGTGGCACCACCGGCGGTGATGGTGGCACAAGTGCGGCTTCGCTGGCATCTGGGGACGATTCCACAGACGAAGAGGCCTCGATCGCGACGCGTGGCGGGGAGGACGATGCGGCAACTGGCTTGACCTTGCTGCTGCTGCTGCTGCTGGTTGTACTGGAGCTGTCTTCAGCATTGAGATCACCCGTACTGGTGGCAAGGACCTCGTCCGTCACCACTGCATTCCCTGGGTCCGGCTGCTGCTGCTGCTGCGACGGTGCACGCGGCGTCGTGGAGGATGAGGATGTCGATGAGGAAGGGTTCGGAGCAGACTTGTGCTCATCGCTCTGTACCTGATCATGCTCCCCATCTTCTTGCTCTGCGACCACATCGTCTGCCGTCTCGTTCTTGGACGTCTCACCGCCTTCATTTTCCGCGTCGTCGTCGCTGTGCCGCTCCACGTGTGGGGTAGTGACGTCCAAGGCTGGAAAAAGAGAGGCGTTCACATCGGTACTCTCCAGAAGGCTCGGCTGAGATGGCGGCGGCTGTGTCAGAGTCGGTTCATCGATGAAGGTGAGCGGCGCACCAGAGACGTCAGCGGACTCGAGTGGAGTGTGCAGCTCCGCGGTGGTGACGCCAGGGAGCTGACTCGTCTCCGCATCTGCGGGCTGCTGTTGTGGCTGCTGCCGAAGAGAAGAGTCACTGGAGTTGAAGCTGTGCAGGGTCACGTTATCAACGGGCTGCTGTGTGTGTCGCGGCAACGCGTCCTGTTCAACCACGTGCGCAGTGGCGTCGTTCGGCCGCGCCTCACCTTCCCTGTCTGCGTCGTTGTCGCTGGCGGAGTGACCCGAAAGGAGTGGGTGCGCCACCGCATCGGCTGGTGTCAGCGCTGGCCGCACAGCCGACACGGTTGAGAGACGTGGCGAGAAGGAAGAGCCGGATGATGAGGACGAGGAGGACGAGGACGGTACGGCGCGAGGCTTGCGTGCGCGGTGGTGGTGGTCGACCGTTCGAGGCGGCGTCGCGGTGTGATCCTCGTCGCTCTGCCCGGCCTGGTCAGCCACGGCAGGGGCCGCGGGCACCTCGGTGAGCCCCTCCACGGACGGCGGTGTTGTCGTCGTCGTTGTGGGGCGTTTGAGGTCCTCGGAGACGTACGAGACGCGGTCACTCTCACGCTGTGGTGAGCGACACGTAGAGGAAACCGGCGTCTCCACGACTGCGTCTACAGGCGTGGTGATGTCTGTGTCTGGCTGAAGCACATCATGCGCCAGGACGGGCTCTGCTGCTGCTGCTGCTGCGGGTGGCGCTTCTGCCAACGGCTCCTTCTCTGGTGAACGGCTGGGGGACACGAGAAGACCTGCGCTGCCACTCCGGCTGCGTGATTGACGCTCACCACTACCGGAGACTGAAGCTGTCGCAGCAGCCACTTTCAGCGCGTCGCTGGCGTCGTGAAGTGGTGGCTTGCCCGGAGGTACGAGACCACTGTTGGGCGACGCGAGACGCTGCGGTGGCGGTGCCTGTGCGCTTGCACTCGCTCGTGTGTCTGCTTCAGGTGACGGCGATAGCGACGGGGGTGAAGTGGTCTGGTCTGTGCTGTGATGCGGAAGCTGTTGCTGTTGTGGTTTCGGCCCTGGTGATGGCGTCACGGCTGCGCTGGTCTCTGAGACGTCGAAGGACTCGCTGCTGCTGGCGTCGTGCGAGGCCGCCACCGGCTCGCCCTCGTGCACGCCCGCTACACGATCGCCATCATCCTCAACCACTTGCCTGTCAGCGTTCCCTTCGCCTTCCTCCGGGTTGGGGCTGAGAGAGTGGGCTGTGAGACGGCTGATTTCGACGCTCTCCGACTGCTCCGTCATTGGCGTCGCACCTGCCGCGGCTGCTGGCGCTACAGGCGGGCGCACCGGGGTGATCCCACGCGCTGCCAGCGCCTCCTGAATCAGCGACGCCCCCGGCGCCGGAAGAGATGGCGAGGGCCCCACGAAGGGCGGCGTCACACCCGCCTCGCCAACATTCTTTGCCTTGGTGGGTGTTGTCGCAGCACTCAGCGGCGGACTTGCACGGGTGACGGGCACACGCAGCTTGCCGGACCAACCACTGCCCTGCGACGACGGCGAGACGTCCGCGGCACCACCACTCTCGCTCTCTGGAGACAGCTCCTCACGCTCCTCACTTTTGGGCACGCGCAGGCGAATCGGATGGGGGTGACTGGATGAGCGGATGCTGGGGTTATAAAGCATCGGCGTGGCCGCTGCGGAGAGTGGTGAGGCGAAGGGAGAGCCTGCCCGGTCATCGCTGCGAGGGCTGCTGTTGCTCTTGTGGGTGGACAGCCGCCGTGCGGGGAGGCGACCGCCAAGCACTGGCGGCGGTGAGTCTTCGACCTCAGTTGACAGACGTCTCGCGGCGCCGGCCCGTGTTGACTGTGATTCAGGTGTTGTGACAGTGAACAGCGCTTGTTGTTGTTGTTGCTGACGAGGCGTGTGACTTGCGGAAGCGCCAGAGACGGGCGACTGACCACCGCGGAGCTGAAGTGGCTTCACCGTCGCGCTCACCTCGCTCTGACGGCGGAAGCTGCTGGCCTCACCAGGCGTAGAGGCTGGGCTCGCGCCTGACTGTGACTTGCCAGGCGTGCTCATGGGATGAAATAATCTAAAGCAAACTTGCGTGCTTGTGTACAGAATTCAAAGGAGAGAGAGAGCGGAAAAACAAAACAAAACAAAAATAGGGAGAAAGACACTCGATTTGTGAGAGTGTAACGACTCCTCACTGGGTGTTGTTTCGCTGAAAAACGAATCACCACAACGCACTTACACAAAAGGAAGAGAGACAGAGAGAGAAAGAAGCATAGTATGCGGGATGGCGTTGCTGAGTGTTCTGTTGGAATGCAGTCAATGGCGGCACTGTGTGAGATAGAGAGAGACGGAGGGCTGTCAAGAGATGAGAGACGCGTGACCGAGTCACTTTTTCGCACTAGAAGCGCGCTACACCGATCAGAGCACCTTCTCGCGATGAAGAGCAGTGACCCAAATAACGGATGCTTCCACTTCACGCGGGATGCTACATTTGCCCTCCGTTTTTATCACATTGTGTTGTTACCGCGTTCTTGGTCGTTTTTTTTTTGGCGCGCGTGTGTGTGTGACAGACTGGATACCTTCTTACTGTTTGTTTCTTTTTTTTTTGCTATTAACGACCTTTGGTGAGCTCCGTCGCCAAGCCCCATAGCCGCTTGAGCAGCATCTGCAGGTACGCGTCTTTGCTGCTGCCCGGTGCCGTGTTCACCTCAAAGTGGCGGCAAAACGCAATGAGACCGTGAAGACCAAGAAAGCTGGGTGCGCGTTTTCCACGCACGGCAGTCTCGCCAGACGCGGTCGACGTCGTCGGTGCGGACGGGTTCTCCTGGTGACCGTCATCACCGCCGTGACTGAGGTCGACATCGAGAAACAAGCACAGAAGCTCGCAGACCTGGTGAGGAACGGTGTGCTGCAGGACAGCGAGCGCCTCCGCCCGTTGCGCTTCCGTGGCGCGGCGCTCCGACACAAACACGGACTCGAGCGGGAACGCGAGTGGGCAGTGCTGGCTCGCGAGGGGGTCCGACAGGGGCAGCAAGGCGAGGTCTGCGAGTGCCTCACCGAGCGCGACACGCAGTGACGTCTGTGGCGAGAGGTTGTCTCGCTTATAGGTGGCCGCACGCCACCCGTCCCATGCCTTGCGCTCACCGAAGAGATCCACCTCGCGGCTCGCCTCCTGCTGACGGCACCACCCGCTCGGCTGCAGCGAGATGGTGTCCAGCTCTGACGTCGCGGGCGGCACAAGCGACGTGAACAGGTGTGCGAGATAGCCGAACCACAGCCGCCACAACCACGCTGGCTGCCGTGAGAAGCCAAACACCATGTCGTGTGTGGTGCGGAGGAGCGCCGCAAAGGTGACGACATCGTCCTGGGCGCAGAAGACGTTCATGCGGCCCACGTACTCGTAGCCGGTGCCGTCCTCCTCGATGCGGCTCTGCTGCTCGTCCCAGTCGCGACGAAAGCGGCAGAGGCGGCCGTGCAGCGTGCGGTACATCGAGACGACCAGCATGAGTCCGCATGGCGCGGGCCAATGAACCGGCGTGACGCGGCGCAGGTGCGCGCGCAGTGTGGCCCCCTTCACACCACCGCTGGCGAGCTGGTGATAGAGCGGATCGAGGCGCTGGTACTCGTCATCCACCTCATCGCACAGCACGCCAATCGCTGAGCCCGCCACACGTGCCGGGAGCGCGGCCCCGCCGTTCGCGAGCCAGTTCTGCAGCTGCGCGATGGCCGCTGCGGTGACGGCCTTGTGCTGCTGAAGCGGCGTGCACTGGGCCAGACGTGCGTCGTCCGCGATCTGCTCCTGCGCGTCGGCGATGACGCGCTCGCACAGGCTGTAGTACCGCTGCAGACTCAGGTACACCCCCTCCACGCTCCACGGCATTGTCAGCAGCTCCGCGTTGAGAGCGGCCAGGAGGCAGAAGCTGGCGTGCTCGTGCGATGGAACTATCTTCTGCTGCTGATGATGCGGCGGTGACGTATCCCCATCCAGCCAGGCGCCTGTCTCTTCACTCTGTGAAGACGAGGAGAGGAGCACCAGGAGAGGCACGACATCTTCATGCAACACGCTCGCATCCTGCGCGGCGATCGCGACTCTGCGCTCTTGCAGGACGAGAAGCGCGTGCGTGAGCCACACAAGCAGTCGCACATCGCTCGCCAGAAACGTCAACAAGGATGGGGCACATGAGACGGCGTGAGGCTCGTCGCTCACCTTGTTGTCCGCATGCGGCGTAGCAGCTTGCGTTGGATTTGTCGCGCCGTGTTCGCTGCCGCCGTCGTCGTTGTCAGAGGACGATGTAGACCAGAGCTCATCGTCTTCAGGCACGGCGGGAATGAGGGTGTCGGTAGCCATCATCGTCGCTACCGATGCTGCGGCTGTCTTGTCAGCTGAGATGGGATCCATAGCAGAACCGTTTCTTTGTTGATCGGCGCTGCTTGATTCGCGCAAGAGGGTGTGCAGCTCTTTCAGTTGCTGCGTGAGCCGCCGCTGTCGCTCTCGACGCAGAGAGACAAAACACGTGCTGTGATAGAGCGTGAAGAACTCCGTTGCCCAGAAGACGTGCAGCGGGGAGATAGGATCCGTGTGCAGGTGGCCGATCGCCAGCGTCATTTCTCTCGCCTCGCGTGCGGACACCTCCTCCGGCGACGATGTCGAAGCGGACTCCTCCGGTTGTGCATCACGCGGCCGCTTGCGTGATTGCACGAGCCCTGGCTTATCAGCGTCTTCTTCCCGTTCAACGAGACGTGCGAGCTCATACAGCGCGAGACAGACCTTCTCTGCTCTACTATCCCAGCGACCAAGCGCGGCATCACGCAACGCCACGTGCCCACCACCACCGCGGCCCCAGAAGCGACGCATGCAGTCATCATAGCGGCCTTTCATGGCGGTGACGGCCTCAGAGACTTCGCTCCCACCGCCACCAGGGTTGCCACCACCACTCAGGGCAGCTGCCCAGGCCTCCTCCTCATTCGGGACCCCGACCTGCAGAAGGCCTCTGAGCAGCGTCATCGCACGCACCCACGGCGCAACGGTGGTGGTGTCTGACGTGGCACGTTGTGACTGCAGCAGGCGCTGTCGTGCAAGCAGCCAGTGCGCGTATCGCGGTTGGCACACGTCAACGTTAAACGGAAAGGAGAATGTGGGCTGAAGCTTGGACTGCTCACTGGCGCGAAAAAGGCGACTACTGGCGTGCAGTTGGAGCGCCGCGGCGATGCGCTCCAAGAAGGACGTCAGCGCTTCACGCGTGAGTGCGGTGAACAAGGGAGAACCACAGTCACAGCCACAGCCACCCTTCACGCCTTCACAGCTGTTGTCCTCCAGGCCCTCTGCCAAGAAAGCAGCCACCACAGAGGCGTGGTCCTTGCCCTGGGCAGCCTGCGCACTGCGACGGATCGCCTCGTTGAGGTCGAGAGCGTCGACGGCCGCACCACGCCCGTCACGTGCACGCTCAGCAAGAGAGCCGAGTTGGGTCTGCACCCAACCAAACAGGTGCACCCAGAGGGACTCGTTGAGTGACGCCGTGAGCGCGGCGTGCACAACGGCGACGCGCTGCTCCACCTTCTTCTTCTCTTCCTCAACATCACCAACACCAACATTCCCTTCCTTTCCCGCCTTTTGTGCCTGTATCTCCTCCTCGTCGTTGTACAACTGCGCGTCGCCGTACTTGTGTGCGTAGAGGAGCAGCGCGGCCCAGGCGTCCGTGAGGCACTGCAGCACACGCGACCGTACCGTCGCGCGAAGGGACAAGGAGACGCCCAACAGTACAGCTGTGATGCCGTCCTCGCCACCCGCATTACTGTTCGCATTGTGATCATTCTTGTTGCTGTTATTTTGGGCGGCTATCGCGCCAGACGTCAGCTCAACGCACCTCTCGTCGCCGTATTCCATCGCATCAAGTTGCGTCGACACGGTTGTCACAAACACATCTTCCACTGCCTCTCGCACCTCTCGCAACACGCGAGAAAGGTGAAGCTGCAGTATCGTCGTCGCCCCGCGGCAGACCACGTTGAACGACTGTGTCGCCCGCGCGAGGTGACCAAACAGCACCAGCGCTTGCGTCGAGAAATGTCGCTGGCGACGAGACAAGGCTTCTCGAGTGCGCACGCGTGCGGCCAGCACCGCCTGCATGACATCCACTGCCCGCTGACGTTCGTCGTTCGCGCGCGCCACTGAAGACGAGGAGGAGGAAGAAAGGGCGGACAGCTGTGTTGACTGATCTGCGTCGTGCACAGCATCAAGGATGTCATCGGACAGTCGCGCGGCGACGTGCTGCACAAGCCGCTCCATGTTCTGCCACTGCCCATGTGAGGCGTGCGTGGCCGGCGACGGCGCACCTCTTGCCGAGGCCTGCTTCTGCCGCATCCAGCGACGCAGCAGCGGAACCCAGAAGGGCAGCACCCACTGCGTAAACCGTGAGTGGCCTCGGTCCGGGTGCAGCAATATCTGCATGAGCTCGTCGCTGTCGATGGCGTCAGGCGCATCCGACTCGCTCGAGTGATCCGCACGACGACCCTGAGCGGAGAAGGTGAAGGGGACCATCATGGTCGGCACACGTGGCCGCTCAGCGCCATTGGTGTCATCCTGTGAATTCTGTTCGTTGCCAGTGGATGTCACGGTCCCACTCATCGCGCGCGCCAGATTCAGCGTCAGCGGCGACGAAAGACGAAGATAGGCGTGCTGCTGTTCTTGTTGTTGTGCGTCATGGATGTGGGGCGCGCTGCTCCCCTCTGCAATGTCGATGGCATCAACGAGTGCCTGTAAAAGACCGCTGTCGTGGGAGACGGACGTGCTTGTGTTCATTCAGAAAGCCCACACGCGCGCGGTGCAGCTAAAAGCCAGGCCTTTTAAGTGTATGTGTGTGTGTGTGTGCTTGCCTTTGATGATGATACGCAGCTTAAATGGATTTGTCTGACCAGAATCTATGGGCCGTCATGAACAATCACGGGAGCCGTTCTTCGCTATTACCAGGCGCACGTTAAGCCGATAGAGCACGAGAACCAGACAGATAGGAGAGGGAGAGAAAGTGGATGGTGAAAACGATGCACTCGACAGCGCGATGCTACTCATGTAGTCCAAAAACAGGCGAAAGGAGGTGTCACAAGAGCACTTTTTGTCAACAGGCGTGCCCAGTTGTGCCCGTAACATCCAACAAAACTGGGACTTGGATTGCATGTCGCAAGGCTTGTACTGCGACGCCCTTTTCGCCATTCGTTCGGTGCCACAACGTTCACCGGCTTGTGAGGTAACTACTGAGATGATTAGCTTCACGCCGATTCCGGTCTGAAGCACACACACCGCAGGCTTTTGTTTCATTCACTATTGTTTCAGTTTTTTTTGTTTTTGTTGGGTTCTAATCACTGCCATGTCTAGGTGTAGAGAGCAGGGGTATTCTATAACGGAGATAGCGTTCGTAGTGCACACAACCACAGCCACACATACGCGTGCCTCGTGTAGCAACAAGGTGGCACCTCTGG
The DNA here is from genome assembly GCA_030849635.1 of Wallacemonas sp. MBr04. Taxonomy (NCBI): domain Eukaryota; phylum Euglenozoa; class Kinetoplastea; order Trypanosomatida; family Trypanosomatidae; genus Wallacemonas; species Wallacemonas sp. MBr04. The sequence continues at coordinate 58,736 of JASANR010001592.1, read as the reverse complement.
CTTCTTCTTCTAAAAGTAGTAATAATAGTAACATGCTGCAAAAGAAAAAAAAACGAAAACAAAACATGAAGAGAAACCGACCAAACACATGCACACACGTACACAAATCAAACCTTACCTTTTTTTGTTGTTTCTCTTTCCTCTTTGCGCTCACATGATGCACTTGATTTGCTCAACGTATTCCTGCAGGAGCCGCTCCTTTCCACCCCCGATCAGCAGCATCAAGTAGCGCAGGCACGTCTTGGCGTCCCCCATCACACGAATGTTGCGCAGCACCTCTTCTCGCTCACTCTCCTCGAGACTCCAGTCCTGCAGGAGCGCATTCTCCGCACCGCGATCGCGGTCGTGCGGGCGTGTTGCACCGCGACTGCGACTCCCGCGTGGAAAGGATCGCGATGACGAGGCGGATCCCGCGCCGCCGTCCAACTCGCGCGCAGAGAAGCCGTAGTACAGCGCCACCTCGGCCGGCACTGTGATATCGTGGAGCATGCCGCTGTCTTCAATGATCTTGATGGAGTGTTGACGCTCCTCCAAGTACGTGCGCGGCAGCTCGTGGCTGTACTCGGCGACCGGCATACCGCTCTGGCGCTGCGCCTCAAGCAGGCTTACCATCGTCTTCAGTGTGTGCTGCACAGCGGTGGCGTCCTGCTTCAGCTCTGACGACCAGCTCAGCACCTGTGCCGCCTTGGCGCGATCAACGCGCACTGGGGCGAGTACTTCGGGTCCGTCGCTGGTGGTGCCGCCACCACGCGCAGGCCCCGTGACGACGACGGCTTCGCGCGGGATGCGTTTCTTCGTCCCGACCAGATACGCGCTGTTTGTGGCGTGGTGCGCCGAGCGAGTGGCCACGTATCCGCTTGACGGTTCTGATGTTGTCGTCGTCGTCATGGGTGGTGGTGGCCGGAGCCTGGGTGAGGCACGTCGCCGTGCATCGGAGGAGACGGTGGTGGTCGCTGCTGTGCGATATGGGATGGGGGAAATGCCCAACTCATCCACGTCGACGATATCCTCGCTGTTCATCGGGTCGGCGTATCGCTGATGGGGCCGTGCATAGCTGTGTGCTGCTGCTGCTGGTGGTGGTGGTGGTGTGATATCTGTTTGAGCGATGTGGTTGCGCCGCTGTGCCGCTGTCGTGTACAAGGCGGCGTAGCCCGTGCTGGCACTGCCTGCGGCCCCACGCGGCGGTGTCTGAGCAGCCGCACGCGGGTCTTGGATACTTCGTGAGCCATATCCGTCGCCGTTGTCGTCGCCGGAGTGATATTCGTAAATAGCGTCCAGCGTGACGTCCGCTGCTGTTGCTGTCGCGGCCTGTGCGTTTGGTTCTGTCTGAGGCTGCGACGGCAGCATGGCGTCTGCTGTGGCGAGGTTGTGATAGGCCTCGCGCCGCTGTGCAGCGGACTGCGCCCGTGCGCGGCTGCTGCGGTTGCTGCGCGGCGAGAGCTGCGGATCGCGGTGCACAGAGACACTCGCGCGCTGTCGTGGCTCGTACGGTGCGAGCACCACGTCCAGCCCCGTCTGATCCTTCACGGGAGCCATCGTCGGTCGTCGCGGATCGCGGCTGGCACTGCGCGTGCTCGAGCGTCGCTGTGGCCCATCGTGCAGCGGGGCCGGCACACCCGCCGCCGCCGGCGCAGCTCGCACAGATGGTGGCAGCGTGGCGTAGCCCATGACGTCAGGCAGCGGGCTGTCCTCGAGAGGATCGACGACGCGGCCGTAGGCGCCGCTCCGTCCGCGCGATGCCGACTGCAGACGACGGCGTGACGTGTCGTGCGCCACCACGGACGGCTGCTGTGCAGCCGACTTGGGCTGCGATGGCAGCGGCGAGTGCGAGGGCCCGTCCGCAGTCGGAGCCGCGTCCTCGTCGCTCGCATCGCCCGGGGAGCCTGCCTCAGCGGTAGCGGCGGTCGATGCGTACTTGTGCTGTTGCTGCTGCTGCTGGACGGCCGTCATGCGCTCCACGAGCGTGGCCTCGAGGTACTCCTTCGACGCCTCCGCGAGTTTCTTCATCATCGCCGTGCGCAGCTGCGTACCGCCCTCGGTGACCGCCCGCTCCTTCTTCTTCCTCTGCACCTCGGCTTCGTGCGCGGTGCGGCTCTCCATCGCCTTGGAGATCTGGGCAACCCGGGTCCCGTCACCGTAGCCGGTGGGTGCCGTCACACCGCGCGTGAGAAGGTGGAGAAGGTTCATCGCACTTTCATCGGGGACGTCACCGTATGGCGCGCTGCTGCGGCTGGCACCAGTCGCACTGCCACTCCTGCGGTCACCCGCGAGTGAACCCGCGCGCCGCCCGCCAACGCCACGACTCGCTGCGGCTGGTGCCGTGCTGTCTGACTGCCGCAGCGCGCTCTTGTATGTCTGCTGCCGGTCCGCGACGCGCGAACTGCTCAGCTTCACGTCATCCACGATGAGGAGCGACGGGCACAAGTTGCGCAGCACCGGCTTGAACCCATGCTGCATCTTCTCCATCACGGGGTTGCCTCGGATGAGCAGGTGGCGCAGGCTCGACGACAGCGACAGCGCGCGGAGCGAGCCCTGTGTGCGGAGGCGGTTGAAGGAGAGGTCGAGCGTCTCCAGCAGGAGCAGGTGTGCAAGGCCCTCCACGAAGCCGATCTCGTTGTGCCCGAGAAACACGTGCGCGAGGCAGAGGTTGCGCTCCAGCCCCGCGATGGCCGTGATCTGGTTGCGCCGGGCGTTCAGCACGGTCAGCATCTTGCACTGCTCCAGCCCAGAAATGTGCGCAAGTCGATTGGAGCTCACATCCAGCCGGAGAAGCGTGGCAGGAAACACGCGCAGCTCGGTCAAATTGTTCTGTGAGAGGTTCAGCACCGTCAAGGCGGTGAATGGTGTAGTGCGACCACTCAGCACAGAGGCAGGGAGACGCGCAGACGCGTCGGGATCAAACGTACCGTTGCCACTCGACCCACCACCGAGGACCGACTGCTCAACGGCGTCCTCATACGCATCCACGACGTCCCACACACTCGCCGCGTCCCCGAAGAGCTGAGGGTCACGCAGCGTGTGCCCGTCCTTGGCGACCGCGCCGGCCAGGTTCAGCACGCTGTCGAGGATGGGGCTCAGGTTCGAGGTCAGGTCCAAGCGATCGTTGCGGTCCTCGACGTTGTCCTGCGAGCAGGCGTAGAACGGTTCGTTCGCACGCTGTGACGGTGGCGCGCGTGCCCCTTCGGCCCCGCCGAGAGGCGTCGCGGACGGGTCGGACTCGTGAAACGGACTCGACGAGGTCGGTGGGACGCGCCCGGTTGTCTGCCGCGGCGGCGTGGAGGCGAACAGATAGCCGCGCGAGACGCCTTCGTCGTTGTTGTGGCTGTCGTCGCGCGGTGTGTGGGCGCCGTCGTCCTGACTTCGCAGGCTTTGGCCACCGCGATCGTCACGGGACGTGACTGGGCTGAGGGAGACCTCCTTTTCGTGCTCGGCTGTCTGGCGTAGTGACGAGGAAAGCGGCACTGTGTGCGAAGGCACTGGCGCGCTGCGGCCCGTGGAGGAGGAGGACGGCGCCACGACCGGCTCGGGCGCTGTTGCGGTCGCGCCGGGTGAGGCACCACGCGACCTGCCGAAGAGTCCCTCGCGTCGGCGCCGAAGGGCTTCCGCGCTGCCACTCGCGTAGCTCAGCTTTGACGTCGCCACGGAGGACGACGCCTCGCCTTTGCCTTCCGCGTCGAGACGCGTGGACTGGCTGACAGCGAGACCGCGACGCGCGGATGACGACGGCGCCGCCTCGGCCGCAGCCGAGGAGAAGGAGACCTTGGCCCCGTCCTCCCCTTTCTCCGCTGTCTCTGGCTTCTTTGGCTCGTCGGATGCGGCTGTCGTTGCTTCCTCCTTCTCCTTCGCAGCAGCCGGAGCCCGTGCCGCGCCGTCTGGCGACTTATTGCTATCGCTGCTGCTGTGTGTGCTGAGGGCGACGGGGCCGTTGTCGAGGATGACATCACACGGGGCACCGCTCATCACACCAAGCATGTCTGACTTGGCGGCCGCGCTGAACACGTTGCCGCGGATGTCGAGACGAGACAGGCTCTGGCAGCTCTGGACCAGCAGAGCCATGTGCTGGCAGCACGCGTCGGTCAAGTTGTTGCCGCGAAAGGACACGGACCAGTCACCGCGAAGGGTGCGATCGGCTGCGGAGAGAACGTGCAGCGGCGTGCTCTCGACTGTGCTGTACAGGCGCAGCAGCGCCTCCACAATCGCGACGGCGACTTGATCCGTCACGTGCTGGCTCGCCATGTCCAGACTCAGCGCGGTGCCGTGGAACACGGGTGAAGTGGGTGAGTTGGGGCTCGCTTGTCGCGCCGGCTGGTCCACTGTTGTGTGCTGCAGCACGCGATCGCGCCACTCCTCTGATTGCGGCACGCCTTGGCGCCGGAGCTCCGTCTCGACCCACATGCTGAAGCGGTCGGGGAACAACGAAGCTGAGGTAGACATGATAAAAACAACAAGTGTCTCGCGGTACCGTTCTAACAAAAAAAAGAGAAAAAAAAACACTGGTCTTTGAAACAGAAAAAAGAAGAAGCGAAAAAAAAACGCGGTGTCGTATAACTCTATCTATGGGTAACCGCACTTTTTTTCCCAGTGAGCAATGGAAGCAACAGCGAAACAAAAAAAAACACAGAAAAAAAAAGACTGACACAAAACAAAGGCAAAGAAGATGGGAAGAGAACGTGAGAGTGGGTGTGACAACTTGACGACGTGAAGGGACAAACACTTGGGAGCACCATGCCGTGCGCCGTGCGAGGGATTGTGTGCTGTAAAGCTCTCTCAGCGTGCCCACCTCCAAGAGTGCGCAAAAAAAAAAAGGCAAGCAGGTCAATAACATGCATGTCCAGTGCCCATTGCCATCATCATTGTCAATCTGGGCAAATGTGACTTTTTCGTTTGTTTGTTTGTTGAGGGTTGCATTTCTAAAGTGCCACTGAGGCACGCTACTGTGAAGAATGTGGTTGACACGACGAAGCCCGCTGTTCTCTGCAGTCGGAAAGTTTGTCTGTGCGTGTCTGTTTGTCTGCGTCTGTGTGCGGTATCACCGATCCATGACGAGCGCGAAGAGGTCGCTGTGCACATCACGGCCGACCAAACGCATCGCCTGCTGCACTGTCTGCATCACGTGAGGACGGCGTGTGAGTTGCCGCCGCTGGGCGTAGAGGACGTCACACAGCTCTCGCATCACCGGTCCACTCACCGTCGCACGTGCGTCGAGCTGCGCCAATGTCTGGAGGAGCTGCGCGCTGAGCAGCAGATCAGATCGCCAGGCTGCGCCGTGCACGTGCGTTGTCGTGCCCGGGCTGGCGGTGAGGTGCTGCTGGAGCGCATTTGCGACCAGGGCTATGAGGGGCTGGTGTGCTTTGGGGGTGCTGGCCATGTTGAGGCACGCACTCAACACCACCTCCAAGTCACGCACGCTCACCCCGTCCATGAATGCCGCGGACTCAGCCTTCGTCCTGTGACCTTTCCCTCGCTGTTCCTGCAGCTGGTGTTGTTGTTGCTGCTGCTGTTGCCAGGACTGCGTGAAGCACGTCAGCAGCGCATCTGCGGCGGGCATGACCTGACCGAGCCGCGCGGGCCCAAACACCCGACAGAGCTGCAAGAGCGCGCACAGCTCACGTGCTGTTGGGCGAGGCTCACCTTGGGCCACACGCTTCATGTCGGCTGTAAAGAGGTCCACGAGCGCGGCATCCTCTGCGCCGGCGCCGAGTGCAATAACGGCCTTTGCCAACATCGCCAGCGTCGACGCGTCAACCGCCCCACCGCCCAGCTCCACAAGGCGATCGCGAACGGCCGCGACGAGACGACCGCTGCGCACGTTGCACGCCACAAGACCGCGGGTCAGCACGGCCAGATCACGCGGACCGCACGCGGGCATGAGCTGCGCTGTGCACTGCTGCAACAGGACGTCGATGACCTTCTGCGTACCTGGCTCCGTCACACGCGCGGCGGCAAGCTGCAGGGCCGCCGCCATGACCGACACGGAGAGACGCTCCGGCTGCGCGGCGAGGCTCTCCAGCACGGCACCGCTGACGGGCTCGGCCGCGAAACACGTGAGCAGACACGTGAAGATGTCCTGAGACACCGGCGTGCCAGAGGTCAAGGTGTGTGGGTCGTTCTGCAGCACGTGACGGACCTGCCTCTCAAAGACGGGGTAGACGGCCGCCCGGCACGAGGCGCGCACCGACGGCGTCGTCTTGTCCATCGGCGGCGCCCCCATCGCAATGTGCACCAGCCGACCAGATGAAGGCAGCGACACGAGGGCCCCGACGGCCACGACGCGTGCGGTGAGCAGCATCCAGAGCGCCTCGTGCGACACGCCAGCGCGCGCGTAGGCCTCCATGACAGTCACCAGCGGCTCTGGCGCCAGGGTTGGCACGACACGCATCAGAGGGCCCACCGCCGCGCGCAGAACAGCTTCGCGCAGGCCGTCGGTGTCGGCATCGTCCTCGTCCTCGGCGCCTGCGAGACGACTGAAACTGTCGACGACGGCACAAAGCTCGGCACTCGTGAGCGGTGACGACGGTGCCGGTGCAAGTGATGGTGATGAGGACACAGCAGCGCGTTGCGACCCCGCTGTGGAAAGGTTCAGGCGCGCCTCAACGCGGTCGACGGCCGCCGCGGTGAAGGCTGTCAGAAGCGCGCGCGAGGCCGGCGCTGCGCTGGCTTGATGGCGACGCTGACGAATGCAGATGCGCAGAAGTTCACAGACGTTCTCAATGCTCATCTCTGCGACGACGTGGCGCACTGCATTGTTGCAGCCGTTGTCGATATCGACGTCTTCACTCGCCTGGGCAGCAGACTTTGGAATGCGTGAGGAGATGATGAGAGTGGTCAACATCTGCGTGATCAGTGCGTCAGTCTTGCGCTGCGCAGCTGGTGGGGATGCACTGCCTGGCGGCGCACCACCGGATGATGGGCAGAGTGTCAGGGCGTCCAGAATCGCCAGCACTTCGGCCGTCGTGTACGCATTCGGTTCCGCTTCGGGGAGAGCCGGCGTGGCCGCGTTCCTGTTCGCTTTCGCGCGCTTTTTGGTCGGTTTCGCGACCGTGGGCGATCGCGGTGTGGCAAGCTCGACGAGAGCCGCGTTGAGACACTGTGCGGTCTGAGACAATGCCGTGGCAGACTGCGGCGTCGTCACCTCGGTCGCACGACTGCCACTGCCGTCACCGTCACCGAAGACGGCGTGTACAAGTTGTACGACACCGGAGAGGTCCAAGAGATCAATCACGCGTGCGAGACCCAAAACAAAGCGTGCCTGACACGCCGTACCGTTATCCGTAGAAAGGCCAAACACAGCCGTCAGCGTGCATACCATTTGTGCCAGCTGTGCCTTGAAGAGCGTCTCTCTCTGCAGGTGCAACTGCGCGTCCTTCCCGTGTGTGTCATTCTGCGCGTACCAGCGCCAGCCCTTCGCACGGTCCTCGGTCGTGTCCCAGAAGCTGTTGTAGAGTGCGCGTGGCAAGGCGGACACCGTCGCTGCAGTGCACGTGACGGCCGCCACCTCGCACAGCATGGCCAGCGTGATGGCCGCAGAGGCGACGACGGCGGTGTTGTTTGGCATCGCACGCGGGCGCTGCGGGATCAGCGTGGAGAGAGCGGCGGAGACGTACTCCACGTGGCGATGAAGATGGTCCAGAGGGAGCACAAGGGCTGGCGAGAGCCACGTCACGCGTACGCGCCGCATCGTGTTCACCTCCGCGCTCACCGGGAAGTGGGTGCCCGCAGTGTAGACAAGGTGAACGGCAGCAAAGAGCACCGTTGTCGGGCCAGCGCGTTCATCGAGTGTGCTCGCGGCGTCCTGCACAGCCTTCGGCGAGGCACTCGTCACGTAGCCAGGCGTGGACGTGAGGTGGTCCCACACCGCCGTCAAGTGCACGGCGAGCACGGAGTGTAGCATCACGTGCGATGCGTGCAGGGAGAGGGTCGATTCGTGTCGCAGCACCGGCAGACAGCCACGCCGTGTCTCCGTGAGCATCGCCTGAAGCGCAGCGATCTGCTTCACCATGTCACTCGGCAACGACGTGCGGTGCGCACCGTGGGCGGCGACCTTCTCGCGCGCCGTCAGAAGCGTCTGATGCAGTGCGACGAGCTGCCGCGTGACGCTCGCAGCGCAGCCGAGAACGGCCACATCAGCCGTGAGCCGCAACACCGCCGCCAGGTGCCGCTCCACCACGACAGCATCGGCCAGGTCAGCGGCCCCGCCATCGTCCACAGCGACGACGGCGCGTTGACCGGTGTGCGTGCCCGCCGTCTGTGCATGCGAGCGGGTGGGCGGCTGAGGTCGTCGCTCCGCCCGGGCGATGCTGTCCGCAAGCCGCGGCAGCAGAAACACGGCGACGGCCTCCAGCACACGCTCAACCGCTGGTGTGGTGGTCGCCACGGTCGTGCACCAGATCCCTGCCGCCTTCGCTTCGTCTGAGTGGCTAAACAGCCGCAGTCCTCTCCGTCGCCACAGGAGAGCCACACAATTGGGATCACCGCGCCCCATCGCGATGAGCGTTTGCGCGACGCCAGCGCGAATCAGCGACAGCAGCTCCGCGTGGAGGACAAAGCTTTCTTGCGTGCCATAGAAATTGAGGAGTGGGGTCAGCCGCGACAAGATGCCCATGGCCAGCTCCTTGTCCCCGCGGCAGACAGACTGCACGAGGGCACGCAGACCAAGATGCAAGGATGCCTCGACGTGGCCACGCACCACGTCGAACGGCATCGCGCCGCTCGCGCTGAACTGGCGCGTCGAAGCATGGGCCGCCGTGGCCTTGTCGCTGTTCAAGGCGGGGTGGCTGGCGAGGTGGGCGCTGCCACGCACAACGGCTGGGACGATGGTCTGGCCCGTGTAACCGCCTGCAGCCGTGGGCGTGGTGCTGTGCAGGCGTGCTTCCAGCAGCTGCGTCGGCGTCACCACCATGCGACGGATGGCCAGTGCACAGGCCTCCAACGTTTGAACCACCCCGTGCGCCACAGCACTACGCAGCCGCGGTGGAGTTGGTGTGAAGGTCTCCCTCGCTGCACCGGATGACGACGCGGAGGAGGGGGAGAAGATGCCAAAGACCATCTCCACATCCACGGCCTCCACCGGACTGAGCGCGACGCACAGGCCGCTCTCGACAACGGTGTCTGGCGACAGGCCTGTGGCCATCATCGCAGCAACCAGAAGTGCGACACCGTGCAAGTGAACAGCGAGATTGACGTGTGCCCGTGTGGTGGTGGGCAGCAGCGATTGTGCGAGGATTTCAGAGAGATGTGGGTTCTGGTCTTTGAGCTGTGTGATCGCCAAATGTGCGGCACGCGAAGGATGTTGGACGTAGAAGACGCGCGCAGCGGAGAGGAGGCCGTGGCTGGCGGCCACGTACAGCTCCGCGTCGCCGTCGGCACCCCGACTGCTTTCCCGACCAGCACGCGGTCGCCTCAGTGTCTCGACACGGGCAATCAACGAAGGCTGACAAAGCGCGGGGAACAGCTCGGCTTCGGCCTCGACAGCGCCGAACGTGAGCTGCAGCACTTCTGTCGTGAAGGACGCGATGTCAGTGGTCCATGTGCTGGGCAACAGACCGTCGAAGTCAAGGCGTGCGAGCTGCACGTCAAGCGCGAGTTCGGCGCACTCTGCGATGGCACGCACCGCCTCCTGTCTCGCCGCCTGAGAAGCCGTGGTGCGTGGCGCCTGCAGGACACGCACGCACTGCTGAACGTAGTCTTGCACGACGCGCAGCTGCGTGGACACTTCCTTCCGTGGTGGTAGCGCTCGTGCGGATCGCATCGCCCCCTGTGGCGAGGTGGCGGAGGGCTGTACTGGGAGAAGAAGACCACGCAGCTCCAACTGCAGACAGCCCCCAAGATAGTGGAACACCGCTTGCCTCAGGTGGTGTGCCGCATCCGCACCCGGACGCGGTGACGGCGGTCGTGAAGCGGGTGCCGTTTCCTGCGCCGCACCTGCCACAGCGGGTTCGAGAAGCTCTGTCAGATAAACCTTCACGAGCCCATCAAGAGAGGCGCTGGCCGGTTTCGCTCGGGATTGCTTCTTGCTCGCGTGCACGCGTGCCATCAGCGCGCGCCGATAGTCGTGGCCGAGAGCCAAGAGAAGCGCGTGCGGGGCCGCTGCTGCTGCTGCTGGTGTCCCCTGATAGCCTGGGTGCCGTCCTTTGACTGATTGGCGGCGTCGTGGCGAGCGCGAGACCGGACGCGGCTGTGCCAACGCGCGCAGAAAACTCACCTCGACGTCGTCAAGGATCGTCTCACCGCGCGCAATGCACCACTGCCGCCGGCCAGCGAGAAGCGTGACCACGACATGCAGATGAACGGGCTCAGCCTCAGCGGCAGCAGCATACACATCGCCCCAGTGCACGCTCACACCGGCCGCGCCACAAGCAAAGAAGAGCGCGTACAGCTGGGGGTAACAGAAGGTCTCATTGCGCACCAGCCCCATTGCATCCGCCACGTCCGCTGGTGCGAGCCATACGCTGCGGTGGAGCCTCGTGAAGGCCTGAGCTGCCCGTTCTGCCGCCGCGTGCTGTGCCGCCTCGATGGGTGCGGGGTCCACGGCCTCGATCGGATCGCCTCCGTTCACGGTGGTCGAGGAGGACGCACCCGGCTTCACATGGGCCAGACCGCGACCTCGCCAGGCACGCACGCGCGCCAGTCTCTGCACCAGCGCTGCCCACTCCTCGGCCAGCGCCCAGCTATTTAGCTCAATACGAGGTGGAGGGGGCTTCCTACCAGTGTCAACCACGTGGGGAGTGGCTGTCTTGGTCGACGCGCACCGCGCAGGTGTGTCTATCGCGGTGTAGGCCGTCGCAGCACAGGCACGACTGGCGTAACACGTGCGCACATGCGCAAGAGAGGCGATGTAGGTGTGTGTACGTAGCGCTGTTGTCGTCGCCACCACCGCAGCGATCCGTTGTCGTGACGACATGAACAATGCACGTGAGGCACGCATGTATATGTATAGATAGATGTGCTTCGGCTCTCTAGACTTTGATTTCTTTTGCTCACAGTGAGTCTGTCGCTCTATGACTAGAGCAAAAGAGAGAGAGAGAGGGAAAGGGAAAAGGAAGTTGTGTGGAGGGGGATGACTATGGTGTGCCAAGAGCATAACCTACGTGACACGCCTGTACACGTCACTCGATGAGACGGTTTCCGCTGTGGAGAAGAGACTCTGTTCACGGTTTCTTGCCAACAACGTGAATCACAGGTGCCATCATACTTTACCGTGAACGTGTGCATTGCGAGCCAGCCCACGCAATCTGCTCACGTCACTCATCGACATTGTAGACACTCACCACATTGGTTCGGTCAGCGCGTGTGGAAGTAGAGATCACCCCGGTACCGAAACGTGCCTTTTTTCACTTCATTTCATTTGTGAGAACGGAATCATTTCATGGGCACCAGAGAGTGAAAGCAACGATAAAACGAGAACGAAAACCCTAACAGACTTCTCGAAGTGGCTCACCCAACCGATTTGACCTGTTTTTGTTTTGTGTTGTTTGTGATGGCAGGCAGGCCAGGTGATTCAAAATATTTTGCCGTGCCTGAGAACAGAACGCACATCTGGTGCCACGAGCAGACACTCCAGAAGGGAGAGCGTACCAAGTAGGACCTCATCCTCGTCGGGGTCAATCGCCGGAAAGCCTTCGTCATTCGCCATGCGTGCCTGGCGCTGCGCCTCAGCGGAAGGGAAGTACGGCTGGATGATCAGTGCGTTTTCTCTGTTGAGCAGCGTGCACTCCTCCGAGTTGTCGATCATGACGCACAGCTCCGGCGGCACTTTGAGCACGCGCAGGTCCTTCACGAGGACCTTGGCGTTTTCGTTCAAGGCCGGCTTGGGCGCCACCACCGAACGTGGTCGTGTGCCAAGTGGTGTACCGTGCCCGCCATCCGCACCGACCGCATCGTCGTCATCCTTGTCGCGGCTGAGAGGATCGGTGGGTCTGTCCGGCGTGCGCTCCGCCGCTACCGCTGCTGCAGTTGTGGCACTGCTCTCTGTGTCAGGCGAGCTGCCGTCGTCTCCGCGCGCCACGAGGCGCCGTCGCAGACGATCTTCCATGAAGGACCGCACGGCGGTCGTGGTGGTGTGCGTGCCGCGTACAGCCGTCGATGAGCGGCCCCTACTTGCAGCGGAGCCGTGTAAGGTGCGTGATGCCGGATCACCCGCAGCGGAGTCGGCGCTTGCCCCGGAGCTGCGCCACGGCTCACCGTCGGTTGTGCGATCGGCCTCCGAGGCAGCAGTCGCGTTGTGGTCCTGCGCCTGTCGCTTCTGCTTTTCCGCGGTCAAGAAGCGCGCCAGTGCACCGCGCGTGATGAGGCGACAGTCCTGACGGTAATAACGCTCCTTGATGTGGTTGTGCGGGTCGAGGCGGCGCAGAATGGTGTCGGCGTACGGCTGCGAGGCCGACGTGAAGAGCACCAGGTTGTAGAGCTGCGCGGCGGTGGAGAGGAAGAGCTGCACGTACGGACGCTCCCAGACGTGGAACAACTCAGACCCCGCCAGTGTCGGGATCACTTCTGAGAACGTGGGCGGCCCGAGCATGTCAGCCGTGCTAGTTGACACGTGACAGAGGGTCTCGTCCAGGTCGATGACGAGCACCTTCTGGCGCGTGCCCTGGTATGACAAGACGTGGTTGGACGTGATGGAGGCGATTAAGTGCGATGACGCGTGGCGTGGTTGCAGGTCGATGTTCTTGGCGCTCTCACGGCGATAGACCTGGCGAAACTTGGGTCGGGCGATCGTGGTGGTGGTGGTGGTGGTCTGTGCCCGCAAACCTGCGAGGCGGCCACCGGCGGCGCGTGTGCCGCCCGCGAATCCACTGCTGCCGCTGTCGCTGCTGCGATAGCGAAGCTCCGTCGCGCTGCTGTTGTCGTCCGTCGACGCGTCCGGCCGCGCAAGGGACGGGTGGGTGGCGCCGGGCTGGTGGCGCGCACCGTAGTGAGGCGGCCACTGCGGCTCCAGATGCCGCGACGGCAGCGTCGACACCGTCGGCTGTTGAATGGGGCCGATGAAGGAGCCCACGAGAAGGTGTAGCCCGTCGTCGTAGCACAGCGGGAAGCTTGGTGGGATGAGCAGGTGTCCAACGGCTGGCGGCAGCCAGTCCTGCACCTCGCCCTTCTTGCCGCGCAGCAGACGCCTCTCAATCACCACGTCCCACATGGTCACCAGGCCACGCCACACGAGCGACGGTGAGCCTGTTGCCGGGGCCGTCTCGGATGCGTTCAGGGGGTCTGCAGGGGCCTTTTCAGCGCCGAGCGAGACGTACGTGGTGGCGTTGGACGGACCCGCGGTTCGGCGACGCCGCGCTGAGGAGGTGCTGTCGCCGCCATCGTCCGCGGCTGAGTGGGACGGCGAGGTGCTGCTTGGACTGACTGTGCCCGCTCCCGTCTGGCTGTCCTCGCCCGCTGGTCGAACTGTTGTCGTGTGGTGTGAGTCATCGGTGTCGCCCGAGTGTGAGACGCCCCCAGCCGCACGGCAGTCTTGCAGCGCACTCCTCTTCAGCGCCTCGAGCTGGATCTTTTGGATCGGGTACGCGCGATGGCTCCGGCCGCACATGAAGCTCAGCATCACGCGCAGGGTCTGACCAATGTGGGAGACAGCCTCGACACCATCGGCCACGAGGTTGGCCAGCGCGACGAGCACGTACGGCATCAACACGGCGCTCCACAACCGACGAACAAAGGAAAGTATCTCGCGAAGCATGAGGCGACACCGTACAGAACGGGTTAGCGGCCAACAATGAGTGAATAGTGTACTGTAAAAGGCAAAAGAAAGATGACCTGGAGAGGGGGGTGGGGGGTTATAGATGCAGATAAAGAGAGAGGCGAGCAACGAGGGCACTCTCTTCGATACAAAGCACTTTCGTTTTCAACGAGAGCGGCAACCAGAAAAGTGCAAGCAAGCAAAAAAGTGGAAGAGAGAAAAAGAAAAGAAACTGGAATATTCTGACACGTGACCGCGTGAAGAACGCGTCAGTCAGAACCGCAACGCTATTATGATACTGTTATTGTCTGGCCGTGGCGGTGATGATTGCACACCAGCCCACAAAGAATTGAGGCGAAAGCTTCACCGGTCTCTGCACCGCGACGAGTGTGGCGCGCTCCTGACTACGGGGAAAACAGGGAGAGGAGAGAGAAAAGGAAAGGGATAAGAGGGCAGAAGGAGAGGCAGTGAAGTCTGGAGTCAAAAAGATGTGTGTGAAAGCTTCGTCACATGAGTGTTACTCAAAGGTAGACAGAAGGCAGAAGCACCAAAATGAGAAAGGCTCGCTGTCTCTTCCGACGACTCTTGTGCGGTGAAACGTGACATCAACTCGTCCGACGCTATTCATGTGGACGACCACGGTTGTGCACATGTTGTGTCAGGGGGAAGGGGGGGGGGGAAGGCATCATGTGAGAATGCCTTTCATTCATCTCTTCCACAATTTTTGGTGTGAGCACAGCTACAACCTGCATGCGGCACCTTCCACTGTTCCGCTTCTTTTCCGTTGAGGTGAAACACACATGATCTTTTTTGTGTTCTCCTTTTTTGTGTTTGGTGATTTGTTGTTTTCTTTTCTTTTAGCACAACGCCGTTACGAAAAAACAAACAAGCACAAGTTAACGTACTCTTAATCGGTGGCATTTTAAGATTTATGTTTTGTTTCGCAGTGAAGGGGTTGAGAGGACCCCACATGATACACAGTGAGTGGGGACCAAAGAGAGCAAAAGCCGGAGGAAAAGAACGCAACGCGCCAAAACAACAACAACAGCAACGCAGGCAGGCACGAGAGAGAAACACTAGAACATGAAATCACAGCGCTGTTTCTCGCATCTTGTATGGCTCTGTGTGTGTGTCCGTTGCGCGTCAGTCCATATCCTCTGCGGCATCGTCGGCATCGTAGCCACCGTCGTCGCCCGTCCCGGCGACCTCAAATGGATTCGCTGCCTGCGCCTTCATCGCCTCTTCACGACGCACCTTCTTGCGCTCCAGCTTCTCCTCACGCATCTTGCGCTTGCGGCTCACATTGTCTTCCTGCTCAGCCTTGCGCTTCGCCTTCTCAGCCTTCTTTGAGCGCACCTTGGCGGCGTTGACCTGAATCTCGCGTGCCGACTTCTTCTCCACGGCGTGAAAGATGACCTCGCCGTTGGCGAAGCCGTTCTCCACCTTGAGAAGCTGCAGCGTCATGCGCGGTCCGATCTCCTGCAGCTTGATGCGGCACTGGTCGCGGTGCTGACGGAAGGGAGTCGCGAGCGGCACCTCCTCACCCTCGCCATCCGTGTCGGACCAGGCGTCCTCGCGCTCCAGGACCTCGTCGATCGACTCGAGCGTCCCGAGCTTTGTCGGACGACGGTTCTCCAGCAGCTTCTTCACCGTCTTCGCCACACCCGTCGCGCGCGCCACGACGCAGTAGTGCCGAGCCTCCACAACGTGCTCGATGTGATCGTAGTGGAACAAGCACACGCGTTGGATGGACTGGCTGTCGACCGTCTGGATGTTGATGCTAGGGAAGAGTGCCTTGAAGGTCGCCTCCAACAGCGGCACCTCTGGTCGCGTCAACGCATCCGGATGCGTGAAGTTGTTCAGCACGACGATCGGCGCGACGTCCCACATGGACTTGGTCAGCGTGGCGGGCCTGCGCTGCTTGGCGACGATGTCATGGCGCAGGCTAAAGCTGACGACGCGGAAGCTCAGCGTGGGTCCGTTGAAGAACCGCATGATGCGCAGCGCCGTGCCGTGCGACGGCGCCGTGAAGAGCTGCAGGTGCGACACGCTAAACGAGGACGCGACGGACACAAAGTCCGTGAGTGACTTGTTCTTGCCGTGCAGCTTCTTGCTACTCCAGGGAAGGAACACCGCGCGCCACTCGTGCATGAGCGCGCGCACAAGCGGGCCCACCTCACCACGGTACACGATGATGGACTTGGGCGTCTTCTTGTCCTCCTCGGTGGTGTCGAGAGTGCCGATCATGGCACCCTTCTTATGCTTGCCCTCGGACATTATGAACACCGAAAACGAAGCAAAACAAACAAAAGAAAGTTGGCTTCGCGCGTGTCTTTCCTATTTTTCCTGTTTTTGCTTTGTTTTCTTTCTTTAGGAGGGCAGCGAAAAGAAAAAGAAAAAGAGAAAACATCAAAGGCCGGAGGAGTACATGAGGTAGAAGTAGACAGTGAGAAGATGGGTGAGAACGGCCCTTGTAAAGGAGCGGCGTCATGAGACAAAGCTAGCTTTCTTGCTTTCTTTCTGAGTCCTTGAACGGGGATGTCACTACAGTCAGATGCTATTCTCGTCTTCTTTCAAGGGGTAAGACGGTGGCCTTACAAGAGGAGGGGTATACGCTACTCACGGGAAGCGAATCCAGAGTGCGATGAGTGATAGTCGACACACTCTTGGTGGAGATTCAGAAATGTAACTGTGGATAGCCACAACATGTGGAACGCTGTCAAGAAAACAAAAACAGAACAACATGAACAAACCAGTGCAGCGATAGAGAGAAAGGAAAACTGTGTGAGGGAACTCAGAGTTGCTTTACTCGGCGCCATCAGGGAGCCAGTACTTGTGCGCGTTGGGAATCTTCCCAGAACGCAGCGCTTCATACTGCTCTGCGCATTCGTCAATCACCTTGAGTGCGTAGTCGGCGTCGCGGAAGTCACCGCCAAAGGCAAACTCGTTCGGCTTCTTTCCGTCCGTCGTCTTGTAGTTGCGGAACCAGTCCACGATCATGCGCTGCACGTCCTGAGGCACCTTGGAGAGGCTCCCAAAGCCGTCAGTGCCGGCGTTCTCAACGATGATCTTCCAGTCCGTCTCACCCTGGTCGATGAGGCCGAGGAGGCCGAGCACACGCACTGTGTGCAGCTCGCCGGTCTGCGTGACGGGGCCCAGGTGCACGGCGTCGATGGGGTCGCCGTCGCCGTTGCACTTCGTGTCGGGATCCATGTGATCCGGGTTCTCCCAGGTGCGGGGCAGGAAGCCGTAGTTGAACGGCAAGTCACCGTACGTGAAGTAGCGCAGCGGCTGGTTCGGCTCCTTCTTGAAGATGTCCTGCAGAATGGGGTTGTGCGCCTCCTCCTTGCTGAGCTCCATCTTGGCACGGGTGCCTTTGGGGATCTCAGGCACAAACAAAAACGCTGGGGCCGCGTCGACGGTTGCTGCTGTCGACCGCAGCGGCAGGTCGTGCCAGGCTGAGATGAGGGAGTCCGACGCGCCTTTAGACTTCATGAACATTCGCCACGCCTTGGTGCCCGGGTCGCCGCGGGTGAAGGGTTGCGCCAAAGGAAGCAGTAAACGGACACCACACCGCATTGCAATGTGAGCGAGGTTTTTGTGTTTTGTGTTTTGTGTTTTGTGTTTTTTTCTTTTCTTGTGTGTGTGTGTGTGTATGTGTCCTAGTGTATTGACGTTCCTGTTTTAGTGGGGGTGCGTAGGGAGAGTGGAGAGTGAATGCCAGCCCTGACAGCTTGCACGACATCCACGACGAGAGAGAGCGGGCGGGAGAGCATGTGAGGCGTCAAGACAAGCGGTAAAGCAAGAGGTGCAGCCCAGTGGCACAGCGTGCAGATCAGAGCACACACAAAAGAAAACAGGGAGGAGACGTGTCTATGCGATCATGTCGATGAGCGCGATGACAAGCTAGAACAGCACGAGTAGATCTCCTCTCTTCTGACAGACTACGACGCGTTTCGATTCTTTGAGCCCATTCACACAGTGGTGAAAGTAACGAGAATCACAATAAAAACAAGAGGAAGCGAGCAAACAGGAAAGCAAACAAGCAACAACATCAACGCTAGGAGAGAGAAAAAAAAGAGAACCATGCAGCAATGGAGGGGGGGGGCGTAACAGCACAACGACAAGGGGTTTCTTCAGTACGGTCCTCAGCCTGACACTGCGCGCACACAGGCCGTGATACCGTTGACGACCACGTCCACAACGGGCCCTAGAACAGTCCGCAGCGCACGCGTCACCAAATACATCGTCTGGCGCGCGTAGGGGATGTAGCTCAGCGCATACCAAAGAAGGCAGGCGACCTGGATCACTGTGAATACCATGCACCCAAGCGTTGTCTTGAGCCACAGAGCACACACAAGTGTCATGAGAGTGGACAAGAGATAGAGACACGCGGCCTCGAAGCGATTGGCCTGGAACATGGAGCGCACCTGCGTTGAAATACCAACGAGTAGTGTGATGGACGCGAGACAGAACAGGTTGCCGCATGTCATGAAGAAGGCAAACTTCTTCGGCGCCAGGATCACAGCAGGCGAGAGGGAGATGAAAATGAAGACGAGCCCCATGGCGAGAACCATCAAAAATCCGAGAATGCGCTGCTTGTAGGTGAGTTCAGTCATCTCGCTGAGGCCGTCCATGTAGCCCTGCTCTGGTGGAAGCTCCATAAGTGCCTCATCCTCAGGAGGTTCGTCAGTGACCATGCGCCGTGCCTGGTACTTGAAGTTGGACCAGTAGCGGCCAACAGTGCTTGTCTCATCAGCACCCGCCGTATTCGCGTGGCGACCTCCACTGGAAGACATCGTGGCGAGCCAAACGGACTGGTGTGCGCGCTTCACGACAAGTTGATTTTCTTTGAGCGTTTTTCTTTTTTTGAATGTTCACTCGTTGTAGCACTGTGTGCGTGTTTATCAAAGGGACAGAGAGAGAGGGCGAGAAATGGTGATGTGGTTCTGCTAGTGGGTGCTGACCGTGACCACACGACTATGTGTCATCGCGTGTGAGTGCGTGTGTACTCGCCAGTATCGCCACTTGCATCCGGTTGTTGATCTGTGTGAGAAGATCTGATGGGTTGGTATCACGACGCAGAGTGAGACAGAGTTGGGCTCTCGGATGTGTTGTGCTTTGCCGGGGAGCAACGCGACCTTCGTCTTTTTATCTTCTTTTGTTTCGTTTGTGCGTTCCCTGTGAAATCAATGAAAGGAAAAATAGAGAATTAAAAGAAAAGATGTACAACATGAACAAGAGCACCTTTGAAAAACGACGTACAGCCGCGGTGCGGAACTTCTCTTAGCGAAAAAAGTGCGTGTGCGTGCGTGCAGCTCGACATGCACAACCATCAAAGACTGTGGTGCTGAGTCGCCCGTGTCTGGCCATGGACAGAGACCGCTATCGTGCGGATGACACGAGAGTGAGCATTGGGCGACTGTCTGAGCACGCACTCACAACAGAATAAACACAAACAAACAAACACACAATCAAGAAAGAGAGAGGTATACAACAAAATGAGCAGGCAAGAGCCGGCACACGCACTCACAGACGCAAAAGCGAAAGGGGTGGGGGTGGAAGGTGCTACAAGGTCCGCTGCGAAGGAAAACAAACAAACATAATGTTGTCTCTCTGTGTACGCGTGCTACACGACAGAGCTCTTATGGGTTAGTAGAACGACAAAGAAGAAAGGGAAAGAAGAACAAGAACAACAACAAGTACCACAGAAAGAAAAAAATGACGGATAGGGAGAGAGAAGAGGGAAACCCAACTACGACAAGAAGAAGAACAACATCCCATTGTGTGGGTGTGTTTTCATCTTGACTTATTATCTTCGCGACTACTACTGCGACGCGGCACGCTCGTACTCGACGATACCACCGACGATGGTGAAGTCCACCTGCGGCTCCGCCCCCCGCGGCCACCACTTGGCGTCTGCCACACCCATCGGCACCATGCCGCTGTCGTCGAGCCAGTCATCCGACCAGACGGTGATGTCCGCGTACTTGCCCACCTCGACGGTGCCGAGGACGTCATCCAAGAAGGCACCGTATGCGCTCTCGTACGTGTAGGTGCGCAGCGCGGCATCCATGGAGATGCACTCAGCGGGGTTCCAGACGTCGTGGTAGCGCTTCAGGGAGGCATCGCCACGACCGGCCTGCTCCGCCGCCACGGTCGCCATCACGTCCGGCACACGCGTGACGGCACCACGGAGGCCATCGTTCACGTCGGCCGGCGCGACGGGCCAGTCGGAGCCGAGGTCCACACGGATCTTGTTGGCGAGCAGCGTGCCCCAGATGTACGACTTGTCCTTGCGCTTCGCACCAAGCAAGTTATCGATGTAATCGCCATCGAAGAGCAGGTGGCACGGCTGCATGGAGGCGATGATCCCGTGCTGAGACATGCGCTGCACTTCCTTGTTCACGTTGGCCGTGTGCTGAAAGTGCTCCACACGCGAGCGGGGTGCGAGCTGGAAGGCGCGGATGGCGGGATCGGTCGTCTGGCTGTTTGCCTGGGACTTGAGCCACTCCGCTGACTCCGACAGCACCTTGTTCACCGTGGCACAGGCGCGATCGCCGATGGCGTGCGCCACACACTGCAGGTTGTTGGAGTGGGCAGTGCGCACAGCACCGCGCAGCTCCTCGCGAGAGAGGGTGAGCAGACCGCACTTGCAGCCCGCTCCACCCTTGGCGAGCAGGGCCTCAATCGCGGCGTCCTCGAGGTCGCTGTCGATGTCGCCCTCGGTGCGCACGTCGTAGAAGTACGGCCGCGTCATGGCCGCTGTGCGAGAGCTGAGCGAGCCGTCGCTGAACAGCTTGACCGCTCCCAGCACGAGGTAGCCGCCACCTTGCTTTGGTGGGGTGTTGGTGAAGCGGTGCGGGAGCGTGAAGGCGTCCTGGCGACTCGCCGCCTGCGCGGCCACCGGCGCGTAGAACTGCGTCACCAGGGCATCCACGTCACCGCACGGCACGCCGTAGCGCACACGCACCCGCATCGCACCGGCCGCCTCCCGCTCGCGCAGGAAGTCGAGTTCATTCACGTTGTCCTTGAAGGCCGTTGACATCATCGAGAAGACACTCGTGAAGCCACGCGCGAGCATGTAGTCAGACGCTGCCTCCAGAGCGTGCAGCTGGTTCGCCCGTGTGGCGCTGCGGGGGAAGTAGCACTTGGCCGCGTTCATCGCGTTGTCACGGAGGACGCCGTTCGGCTCGCCGTTCTCGTCGCGCTCGATCTCGCCGCCGTCGACCTTGGTGATGAGCGTGTCGTCACCGTCGTTGGCACCGGGGATGATGTGGCTGGCGCGGAGGGCCGCGGTGTTCATGACGCACGAGTGCACGTCCTTGCTGTACAGGACGATGGGGATGTCCGCTGTCACCTCGTCCAGCCACTGGCGCACAGGCGAGCACCCGACAACGGCCTCGCTCCACCCACCACCCGTCAGCCACGCGCCACTGGAGCGGTCGAAGGTGTTCTCATAGAAGTCGCGCAGAATGGAAACAAAGGCGTCCTTGCCCGCCGCGTGCGAGAACGACGGAGACAGCAGGAATCGACCGCCGTCCATAAAGTGGACGTGCGAGTCGATGAAGCCGGGGTAGACGGAACGCTTGCCGCCGCAGTCAATGACACGCGCAGCTGGTGTACGTGCGCGACCGCCTTCCACAGGCACCGCCTCCTGCGAGCCCGAGATCTTCTCGATAGCCTGCGCGAGCGGCTGGTAGCGAGCCATCACATCGGCCGTGGAGCCGACCGCGGTGATGTGGCCGTCCTCAACGAGGACCGCGTCGACCTCAGGGGGGTACGTCGCACTGACAGTGGGCTCGATCGCCGACGCGCCCTTCCACACACGCTTTGCGTTAATAATGGCAACGGCAGACGTGACCATTGTTGAAATAGAGTTAATCCGCTTGGTGTGTTTGCACTTTTTCTTTTTTTTTGGCAGTCTTGTAGTAGTGTTACTTTATTTGAGGGAGCAACGGAAACGATACTTGATGAGCAAGGGCAAAGCCACAAGACACAGCGAAAAGACGAAACGTTGGTGAGGGGCGAGAGGGGTGGGGTGGGGGGAGGATGGAATAGTTGTGCGTAACCAAAGAAGGAAAGTAACAACCGCAGCTACTTAAGCCTAGAGACAGGACGGCGACAGAGCACGATTGAGAGAAAGAGTGAGGGTTGGCCACAGGACTCCTGTCAGTGGGCACGACACTGTACCGCCAATTGGCCTTCTGACTAACATGTTTTGAGTGTGAACAACAACAACAACAACAACAAAGAAACAAACGTACTGCCTCCCTCACGACAGGAGAGCGCTCGCGGAGTGATTGGAATCACATGCGACCGCCGTAGAGCCACGGCTGCGGTCCTTGTCGGATCCCGTCCTGCGAGGCCACCTCGCGCATCTTGTACTTGGCGAGCGAGACGAGAATGCGATTGTCGGGCTCGCGCTTCAGGTACCGCATCGCATTCACCTTGCCTCCAAAAGCCCGCAGGTAAGGGCAGTTCTTGATGAGCAGAGCAAAAGGCATCCCGTCGCAGTGCGTGTTGAAACTGAAGGTCGGCTCGAGACGCCTAATCGCCGTCAGCAGTTCACTTGTGCTGAGCGCCACGGCATCGTACATGTGAAACAGTGTCCCGTCAGCACCTTCATCCTTCCATGACGAGGAAGAGCCCGGCGGAGACACGTGTTGACCACGGTGCGGCGAGCTCGTCTGCGCCACAACACGATTGTCGGCGACAAATTCAGCCGGAAGTGGTGGCCCAAAGCGCAGCACTGCATCATGAACAAGCGTGTCGAAGTAGGCTTGCACTTTGCTGTCCCCGGTAGCGTTGTCCACGTCATCGTACCTGCCACTGTGACCGTGGCCGTGGCTGCTGCCAGTCGTGTGCGCCGCGTCGCTCCACTGCTTATTTTCACGGGCGCTGTCCCCGTTGAAACGACGCTGATGGCTCTGCCGGCCGCTCTCCTCACGCACCCATTCATCCTGATCCGTTCGTATGCTCTCCGCCTCAGCTGCCATTTGCGACGGCATAACTGACATGGCTGACGCTGGGTGGTGCACACGGCGCGTGTGCTTTCGCGTGCGGGACTGCGCTGCCTCAAGTCCGCGCTGCGCGTTTGCGTATGTGGCGCGCTGGTTCTTCCTGCCGCGCGTGCGCTGCGCAACGACAGCAAGCCGCTTTGCGTTGCGGGACAGCGTGTTGACACCCGATGACGTGCAGCCGCGAAACATGATTGGGAGCCAAACGTATGTACGTGTGTGCCTGGAAAGACACGAGAAAGAGAGAGAGAAAAAGAGCAAAACGAGACCACACCAACTCGACTGTAGGAGGCACAGACGAGGAGAAAAAAGGAAGAGGAAGAGGGCGGAGGGAGTATTGAGCGAAAAACAAGATAGTGAGTGGATACCGAGAGCAACAGGGTAGCACACACAGAAGCACAAAGTCACGTGACGATACGTGGTCAGTGGCGGTGCTGTGACGACACGCTAAACGTCCGGGAGCCAAGGTAACTTCTTCCATGTGCGATGATACAGTGGGAGAAGGGGGATGCACGTGCGCACATACACACCAACATTGGCATGCGCACCTTTGTCCTCTCGCGGGGGTTTCTCTGCAGACCGTGCGCGCGTGCACGCTAGTCACCAAGAGCGCAGATTGCGCGCCGCAAGTGACAGCACCCCGTCTCTTTATCTCTCTCTCTCTCCACACGCTGGAAGCGTGTGGATGCATGTTATATATATTTTTTGATTGCACCCTCTTAATATAGGAAGAAACAGCGAATGAGGAACACAGCTGATCTGTTTACAATGGCGCGCGCAACGGCCAGGGCCTGCATATGGATATGTATGTCTGCAGGCGTGAAGCTCCGATAAGCTGTTTTCAATTTTATTCTCCCAGTTTTTCCACGATGACAGCTTCAGTAGGGTGGGGGGGGGGGGACGCTGACCACATGTTTTTCTTTTTTCTTGCGTACTTGCACATAAAGCTGCGTGGGATATGTGTGACCTCGATTTGTCTTTTTTGTTTCGCTTTGCTTGTTTCTCGAGTTTCTGCGGGTGTGCGGCCATACTTCGATTCGCAGACACACGAAGCCCACGTTCAGTTTGGTCTAGCGCTTTGATTTCTTGGAGTGACGCGTTGTCATTTCACGCATGATCTTTTCAGTTTAGTCTACGAGAGCGCCAGCGGGAATGCGCGAACTGGGCAAGCGAGTGATGTTTTTGCTTTCCTGGGACTCTTCAAGTGGTGTTTTGTTGTTGGTGTTTGCCTGAGCATCGCAGTCAGCCTGCAGCAACGAGTCCGAAAGAATCGTGGTGCTGTGAAACGAAGATGGAAGCAGAGAATGAAGAGACAAAATACAAAACAACAAACCAACAACAGCAAAGTGCAGAAAGGAGACAACACGGTCGCAACAACAACAGCAGGAGTATGGTGGAGGAAACGCACACACAAATATAAAGCAAATGGAGTGCGCTCACGGCTACACCACCTTGTTTCTGCAACACCGCGAGGAGCGCTTTTTATGAGAAACATAGTGGCCCATGTTGCCCTGCTGCATGCTGTGCATCTCACTCGTAGACATGAACGTCGTGAGCAGAGAAGCGGGACCAGCATCCAGCAATAATAATAACAAACAAAACAGAACAACGCTAGTGTGATGCCTGAAATATAATGTCAGCAACAGCTGCGCCGCTTTTCCCGTTGTTGTCACCAAAAGTAATACCACCAGAGCATATGAGCAAAACGAAACCTGAACAGAGACAAACGGAAGATGAGAACAACACAGAACGAAAGAAAATAAAAGGTACAAAAAAAAGAAACAATATGACGATAACCGTGACGTATCAAAGCAAGGAGATGGAGGTGGAAGGAGGGGGAATATAAACACAGAAGACAGAAAAAAAAACGAAAGAACAAAACGAAAGATACACCACGGCGGAAGTCGTCACACGTCCGGAGGAAAGTGAATGATTTACAAGGAGAGGAAATAAATATAAAGAAAAACGATGAGGGTGTGAATCGGCTGCCTCTGTCAACACAAACGTGGGGGGGCGGAAGGAGAGCATGCAATGGAGAAAAGCAAAGTACCTTGTGTGAGACAGAGGCGGCGTAGCACACAGAAATGGTTTCGTGCTCACGAACACACCTTGACTACCAGAGCAAGGGGGTCGTGGAGAATGGAGAGCTACGCGTTGGGCTTGAACGCTGGGAGACTGGTGTCGTAGATGGAGCTGTTGGGTCCCATGGAGGCCACGGCGGGCAGGTACACCTTGCGGGCACGGAACGCGATCTCCTCGCCCGTGGCAAAGCGGATGGCGTAGTGCATGCCCTCCCGGGGCGTGTACTCCTCGTTCAACAGGCGCGTGCTGAGCTGAAAGGAGCGCGACTTGCTCTTGGTGATGCGGGACTGTGGCGTCGCGGTGTAGGCGGGACCCTCCGCGACAGCTGCCTCGCCATGGCTCTCGAAGCCGGCACCAGCCGCCGCGCCACTTTCGTCTGACGCCGGAGCTGGCGCCTCCTCCTCCTTCTTGTCGTCGTCAGAGTCCGGGGAGGAGCAGGTCCAGTCGTCCGGGTTCTCGTCATCGCTGCTGACGGGGTCGCCCTCCGCACCGGGGTCCTGCTTTGTGGCCTTGCGCGCGGCCTTCTCGGCCTTCTTGGCCTCCCGCTCGCGCTGCTTCTGGTCTGCTGCGATCTTCGCCACGAACGCGCGACGCACCTGGTCCTCCGTCTTGGGTGTTTCACCGCGAATCGTGGACGGGACGATGAGGGTGGCGGAGACGCGCGTGTACTTGGTGGGCTTGGCCATGCAGTCGTTGGCGACCTTCTTGAGGGGCTCGAAGCGGACGGGGGTAAACTTCTCACCCACGTTGAGCAGCTCCTGCTGAAACACTTCGCTGGTTGCGCGGGAACGGGAGCCCGACGCGGTGTCCGACGCGCCGCTCTCTTCGCCAGCGTTGTGGTGCACCTTCTCGAACTCCTGCAGCGCGCGCAGGGTGTCAAAGCCGCACACGTTGCGGATGTGCTTGTCACCAAAGTAGATGTGGCTGGTGCCGAAGTCGAAGGAGTAACGCGTGATGGGTCCCTCACCATAGCCAGGCAGCTCCTCCTTCTTGAGGGCGCTGGCCTTGGTGGCGTCCAGCAACAAGAGCGGAAACTCGTCGAGAGAGACGGGGTCGCAGCCAAGACGGATGTGGACAGCGCGGTACAGCTCGTGCGGCAGCTGCAGCTTGCGCAGCGTGAAGCGATCCAAGATGAAGAGGAACGGGTAGGGGGTGGAGACGCACTTGAGGGGGAATGGCGTGTTCTGCTGCTTCTGCTCCTTCGTGAAAATGCCCTTGACGGCCTGGAGCGGCGCGAACCCCTTCTTCTTCTTGTCGCCGCCATCTGCAGACACAGCAACGGGCTGCTGCTTTGCAGCGCCCTCGGTGGACGTGCCACCTGGTGCACCGCCCTGCTCAGCATAGATGTCCACGCCGTACTGGTCGTCCTTGGCATCCTTCTTGTGGCGCTTGGCACTGTCCTTTTCAGCCTTCTTGCGCTCCTTGGCCAGGATCTTCTCCTCCTCCTCGCGGCGCTTGCGCTCCTCCTTGGCCTCCTTCAGCTTCTGCTTCTCCTCGTACTCGGTGACCTGATCTTCGGGAAGGGTGGCTGTGACGGTGAAGTTGACAACGGTGCCGATGAGAGTCGCGTTCTTGCACTTGACGCGTTCGCTGAAGGTGGTGCGCTTGGCCTTGGTGTTCACGATGTCAGAGACGTCAATCATCTTGGGGAACTCGAGGTAGCGGCGCTTGAAGTCACCGCCCTGCTCCGAGATGAGCTTCTCCACCATCACCTCGTTCTCGTCACGGTCATCGACGTTCATGGCCGCGATCTGGGCAGCGGTGAGATTGGTGTTCTCCGCCAGGTCAGCCTCGTCCAGCTCCTCCTCGGAGTCGCTGGCAGCCTGCTCCTCTGAGCCGCTGAACTCGTTGTTGCTGGGGCTTTCCTCGGTGTTCTGGTCGTCCATCTGCATCATCTCTTGCGTGTTGGACTCCAACTCACTCTTGGCCCCTCCGGCAGCGACGCCCTTGCGGTTCAGCTGCGTGATGCGAACAAAGACGACAAACGGGTTGCCGACCTCGTCAAACACCCACTGCCCGTCGTACTTGCTCAGTGGCTTGATGTCGAGATCGTAGGTGACGTTGTTGAGGTCACCAAACTTCAGCACCACCATCTCCGTCTCGGTGTCTTGCGCGACGGCCTTTGTGTCGTTGCCGGAGGCGTCACCACCAACCGGTCCACCGAGTGTCACCACAGGACGCATGCACGTGGGCAGGCCTTCTGGATTGGCGACGGTGAAGTACTTGGTGTGGCGCGAGGTGGAACCCTTGCCTTTACGTCCCACGAAAACAGCAGCCTTCATGGCAGCGTTTTCGAAGAATGCCTTGGGCACCTCCACGGAGATGTCGCTCACCGTGATCTTGACGGGGAGAGACTTGGGGACCTTGGACATGGCGAACAATGAGAAGGAAGTGGTAAAAGCACTGGAACTTTTTGTTCCTGTTGTACAGTTGCGTGCTTTTCCTTTTGTGGGGAGTTTGTTTGGAGAATGTTGTTTTGTCTGTTTTTTTTTGGCTTGATGTTACCTTGTTGGTGAGGTTGGGAAGGGTAAACGTGTGCTTCGGGGATTTTTTAAGCTGTAGTGTTGCGCTAGATTACTGTTCGTCGCATAGAAAAACATGGAAGTTGTGGACGAGAGAGACGGAAAGACAGGGAGCAAAGTTGAACAGGGTGAGAAGGAGACAGCATTTGTTAGCCAGCATCACCCAACCAACACAAAGCACGCACGCACAGCTGCACGAATGCATGCGTGCTAGTACGAGGGCACCAATAGAGGGAGATAGAAGGGCCGGCACACACACACACACACACGTACTCATGAACGAGCACATCAAAATGAGAAAGAGAAAGTGATGGACGTGCGAAGCCGAAGATGGACACTCGTCGTCACGAAAACTCACGCGATGCAACAACCTCGAAACAAGTCCACACTGACAGGCGATGACCGTGCCGTGACATGTGAAGTAGCACCATTTTCACTTTTTTGAAGAACCATAACGATGCAATCATATACACACACTTACTGGGGAAGTATGAAGTATGAAGTATGAGGGACAAAAGCACAAATAAAAAACAAAAAAAGAAGAAGAAGTAAGCAATTGACAGCATTCTGCTTCGCTAAGATGCGAGCGAGAGAGTAAATGACGCATGTGCACCCCTATGTGTATGTGGGTTTGATCGATACAGGTCGCGCCATGGGTACACTGACACACTCATGTGTCCCTCTCTGCCTTCTCACTGTCCCCACTTGCTCCAATCCAGCGTGTTCTCAGCACCCGGCATCGGCTCCAGCACAAAGGCTGGACGGCTCTCGGTGGCGAACATGTTGGACTGGTCGTCGCCTGCCACGTGCGAGTCCTCGCCAGCGAACATGTTGGCACCCATCGGATCGACAGCGGCGCTCACGTCGTGCGCTTGCGGCGCGGGGTCCGCGCTCGCACCCCAGTCGTCCATGAAAAAGTCGTCCGTGGCCGAATCTGGCTGCGCAGTGGTGACCGGTGTGGTGTCATTGCCGACGCCTTGCCCACCGAATTCGAACGTCATCTCTTGTGTGTCCTGTGTGCCCTGTGCGGCAACGCCGCTGGCTGCCGCGAAGGGGTTGACCAAGCCGGGATCAGACGGCTTCGTGAGCGACTCCTCGGCACCACCACTGCTTTTGTAGAACGGATTGTTCGGATCGATTGATGGTGTGGAGTCCGTTGACGCGGTGTCATCAAGGCCCTCGTTGCCGACCGGGGCCTCGCCGACTTCGTTGGAGCCGTAGACGGTGTCAGCCCCTTGTGGTGCCGCTGCCCCTGCCGCCGCCGCCGCAGCCTCTGCCGTATTGCCTGGTTGCGCTGGCGCTGGTGGACGCTGCCCGGCCTTGCGCCGCGTCCACGACGAGACGGGCCCACACGGACCCCGAATCACCACACCTTTGTTGTCGTAGTCGAACGGAAGGAGCAGGGGTGCCATGTAAAACTCCGGCTTCTCAAAGCAGAAGCGACGGAACCGCATATACAGGATTTCTCCAAAGGAAAAACGGACCTCGCGATCGCGCGATGTGAAGAGCTCCTGGTTCAGCATCGCGGACAAGTCGATGGAGCCTTCGCAGGTCTCTGGCTCGATATCTCCGTTGTCGTACTGGCGGGTCAAGGTGAACGTGACCTGGCACTTGTAGGACGGCTTGCAGAGGCCCTCCTTGGATGTCTTGAAGCGCGACACGCACAGGACGCGATGGCCAACCCTCTCCGGGTTGGCGACAAGACAGTCCGAGGAGACAATGCAAGCGGTGGTGGGCAGCTGCTCGTAGTCCTCGGAGCGCAGTTGATGCTCATCGTGCGTGCGGTGCTGTGCGGCGAAGTCAAGGACGCGTGTGCAGTGACCATCGGCTTGTCGTGTGACGTCCAGTGAGACGATCTTTGAGGTGGCCATGGGTGCGTCGCTGTGGGCTGTGTTGGTGGTGAAGGCATAGCCGTAGCCGACCACCTTGCGCACCACCTCCTCCGTCTCGCCCGAGTTGGCTCCGCGCCGCGTGATGGTTGAGGTCTCAGCGGCCTCCGAGGCATTCAGTGCGAACTGATCCATCACAAGTACCATCTCGTGGAAGCTGCGGTTGTGCGCGACGGGCTTCTGCTCCTCACAGTGCGCCACGACCGTGAAGGCGACCAGGAGAGGTACGCCCTCGCCGCGATGAGGAAGCTTGCTCTTTTCCGGTTTGAGAAGAAGATGGTAGCGCTTGCGACCTTCCGGTGCGTTGAACGCTTCACTGAAGTCAATGCTCGGCAGCGCAACGGGCTTGTATGTGCCATCCGCGTTGTGGTTCTCAGTCGTGATGGCCCCCTGTGCTGTCCCGCGCAGCAAGGCCTCCTCCTCCAGCTCAGCACGCTGCTTCGCCTCAAGCTCCTTCTTGTTACTCTTTTTCGTGAACGCGCCTCGGGCCCACGCGGAGAACTTTGCCGCGCCTTTTTGGAATGCCGCGTTGATGGCCTCCTTGTTCGCACTCGTGGGCTTCTGGTCACCTGCGCTGCCGCCCGTGGTGGAGAGGGTCCGATTCAGGTTCTGCGCCTCGACGGAGAGTGACATGTGGTGCGTCTTCTTGCGGCGCACTTGACACGTCGCTGTGGTCGAGTCAGGCGGTGCCCCTTCGGTGCCCGCGGTGAACTCGACCTCGAACGAACAGTCGTTGAAGGCCGAGTAGTCCAGCTTGACCACCTTTGGCTTATTGGCGGGGTTACCAGCCGCGGCGGTGTGCCTTTTGTTGTCGTCCTCGTCGTCGAGGCAGAGTGAGGAGTCTGCGTCGCTCGCAGATTCCACAGCATTCCCGTCCGACGCACCACCATTTAACGCCTTTTGTTTTTGCTGCTCAAACGACAGTGGAAGTGGCACCCACCGAGTCTTCTGCACCACGCCGCTGTACTCGCAACGTACTTGCAGCTCCTCCCAGCAGAGGTTTCCTCCCCATGCGGTGACCTCCTGCGCCGCCTCCACACTCAACCCGAAGTTTTCGATCGAGACGCGGCACATGAAGCGCTCACCGGGCATCCGCATCGGCGCGCGATTGCCCGGGCCTTGGGCCACTGCGGCATCGGCCCCAGCCGGCTTCGCATTATTGTCTTGTGCGGCACTCATTGGAAGATTGAGTTGAAAGAAAAAAAAGAAACTGAGAGTGAGTAAGCAACCGAAACAAGAAAATGAAGAAAGAGAACAGGGGAAAAGGGGGAAAAGGGGAAAAGGAAAAGAAACACAATAGCAATAAAAATACTGGTTTGATGTACGGGGGAAAAACGATAATTGTTTCACGAGTGTAGAGGTAAACAAACGTGTGCTCATGGGCGTGAATTGAGCGAAGAGGAAAGGATAGAGGAAAATGGCATGACGAAGTGCGAATAGCAGGTGCGTGTGAGATGAGGGCAGAGCTGAGTGAACGGAAATCAGAAAACAGGTGCTGACAGGGCACGCACGGACTGAAAGGAGACAACTGCCCAAGTGTGTGACTGAAGAGGATACAGCACATGTGCCCAACACACTGTGGACACACGGTCCGCCAAACGTGTAGCGTGAACTTCCCAACGTGGAAGCCAGAGAGGTATCGCACATCGAGGCACACGGATCGATCACGGAGACTGCGGAACTGTACAGCGCGAAACGGCTGCTTCTGTGTCCCCTCGATTCCTTTTTGTGAACTGTGAGTCACTGTTGTTGTAGCTCTGTACGATGGGCACATGCCAACAGGCTGGCCGCAGCAAGAAGACGGGAAAAAAAACTCACACAAGAAAGGTGAGTCTGGCTCAGAGAGAACAAAAAGAAAAAGAGTGAACACGGCAACGAAGAACGGGAACTTTGTTGACAAAAAAAAAAGACAACAACAACCACAACACCGAAAGTGAAGAAAGCGAAAACTTAAATACATAGTTTCGAGTTAGGTTACTCTGTTGAAGCAAGAATGCGAGAGGGAAACAACAAAAAGCAAAACAACAACAACACAAACATCAGTAGTCTTTGTGGACATTATGCTTTGTGTTGTGCTCGCTGAAAGTGCTGCAGCAACAGTAATCACTCTCAGGGCACGGTCATCTACGGCAGCGGATCACGATGTGTAATCCGAGCGAGCAAGAAGACAAAAAAAAAGCAATGAAAATAAGCATGAACGTTTCGCACAGCCAACACTGTGACGCACGAACACATTTTGTTTTCTGTCAGTGAA
Organism: Wallacemonas sp. MBr04; assembly: GCA_030849635.1. Taxonomy (NCBI): domain Eukaryota; phylum Euglenozoa; class Kinetoplastea; order Trypanosomatida; family Trypanosomatidae; genus Wallacemonas; species Wallacemonas sp. MBr04. Next base: position 27,294 of record JASANR010001592.1, on the reverse strand, counting down.
CCTTTCTCCTCATCGACGCGCCTGTGTTGTGACCGGAGTGCGCAATCTGGGTAAGACGTGAGACAACACTGTCCAGCTGCTGAGCATGCTCCAAAAGCACGAGGTGTTCCCAGCCCATTTCACTTTCGACGTTGTGGATCGACGCGAATGAGTCTGTGCGGTACCGTTGCACATCTCTCTGGAGTGCCCTTGGCCTTTCAACGTAGGCCTCGCTGTTGTCAATGAAGTCCGCCAGCAGCTCCACATTGCTCACCGTGCCTACCGCTGCCACACCCGCAAGCCAGACACTTGTCATGGTGCGTGAACGCCCACTGAGTGAGGAGGAGCGCTGCCGAAGTAACGCGTTCATGTGATGGTCGAGGAGATTGTGCTTCTCCTGGGACGCCACCTCTGACTGCCTGAGATGATCAGAAACCAGTGCCGCGTTGTACACCTCGAACGAAAACGGCGCCCGTGCCACGCCTAGGGCATGCGATTCCGGGCTGTACACGCTTGCGTCGCCGATCTCGTTGTTGTTGTTGTTGTTGCTATTGGTGTTGGTGTTGTTGATATCGTCGTCATCAGAGTGATCCTCTGCCAGCAATTTGGTGTACTCCAGTCGTCGCAAGCAGAGCACAAATGATCTGTACAGCGCGCCAGGCGACACAAACTCTGCGACCGCGAGGGCAGCTATCCCGACGATGCTACAGCACGCGACAATCACCATGAAGGCAGCACAAATCGATCCCGTCGTCGCGTCCTCCACACCTGCGCTGCTGTTCAGGAAGGGCAGCAGCTGGAGTGATGTGACGATGATGGCGGCTGTCCGCGCGCACACCTCTGTGCGGAACAGAAAGCTCGACGTCATGGGCCGGATTTGCATAAACAACAGCAACATCACGACAAGAACCCAAAACGAGACAAGTACGCCGAGATCACCTCCGACGAGTGTGCTCATAATGACCAGAGCAAACTTTTCTAGAGCCATCACACCCGCCCACCACGCCCGCTCAAGACGCAGACTGAGTGCAAACGCAAAGAACCGAGCCAGGCGATCGTGCCTGCGTCGGGTGAGGTACGTGAAGAAGAGAAAAAGCACAAGTCCTCCGCCAACGACGGAGCCGAGCGTGATGGCCGCGATGCGGTACGCGTGGTGCGTTGTGGAGCTGCAACTGATCGTGTAGTCGGCACGGAGAACGGACTCCTCCTCCTCGCGCGTGTTGTCGCGTGACGTGATACCGTAGTTGATTTTGGCGCATCTCACCAGGGCAAAGCAGCCGCCGACCACAACAGGGTACAAGTAATACATGAAGGTCAGAAGCAGAAACAGGGTTTTGTGCGGCAGTGATGGCCACACAAAGGTCACTCTCGAAGAAACGCGTCGCATGACACGCGCCACGTTTCGCTCCTCCTCTGACTCGAACTCTTTGGAGAAGTTGATGTTCTGACGGATAGGATTGAACGACTCGCGTTCGCCAAAAAGAGTCAGTTGCGTTGCCGTGAGCTCAGGAAACCGTGCGAGGAGAGCTTCGTCTCCTCGGGTCCCATCTGCATCCGTGCCGCTCGTGTTGAACATGTCCTGCTGGTCTGACTGCTCACTCGTGAGCTGCGACACCCCAGACAGGCACGACGCGCGGGTGCCCTCGAGGTCAGTCACCGTGTCGTTCAAACCAGCGGACGCCTTGCCAGCTTGTCCGCCAGCACCACCACCATCACCACCCGCGGTCGGCAGCTGGTGTTGCAACTGCGAAAGCGAGGAGGTTCGCTTGAGGCCACGGCCGCCACTACCACCACCGTTGTTCGCACGGGAGACGAGGCCCTCGTAGCGTGTGAGGAGTGCAATGAGCTCCTCGCGCTCATCGACGAGCGTCTGCAGCGCCGTCTCCCGTGCTTTGGAGTGGCCCATTTGGCTGATTGTGGCAAACGCGGAGCTGTTCTTGTCGAGGAGTGCATACGCCTGGCGGATTCGGTTCTTCTGAACCTCCAGCTTTTCAGTTGAGGAGGCACTCTCGTTGCGGAAGGCTGGCTCATCGTCTAGGCCCAGGAATGTGATTCGCGAGTAGTAGGCCTCCGGGGATGCGTATGGGATGAATCCACGCAGGATGCGGCGCTCCTCCTCCAGCTTGCGAAAGTGCCGGTTGTTCAACTTGTCAGCCTCCCACAGCACGGCGCGGAAAATGGGAACAGCAGCTAACGGCGCGACCATCATGACAATGAACGCAATGTGGGCGTTCAGGCCAAGACAGGCGAGTGTGGGGAGACGTAGCAGGTTGCAGAAACCCAGAATTCTCAGAAACGTGGAAAAGTCGTTCATGTACAGTGGGAGCTGCGAGAGTGGGTACACCACCACGGCAATCACCTGCACAAAGTTGATCATCACGATCAGGAGCTGTACAGAGCGAAAGTGTGGTCCGGCGAGTTGATGCAGCAGGATCACCACACCAAGAAGGAACGCGATGTAGGTGATGACCAAGAAAACAGTGATGACGATGTTGGCCGCTGTCGAGTAGCACCGCTTGCAGAGAACGCCCTCCTTACCATAGCCATTGCTGCAGGTCGCACACAGTGGCCCACTGTACCCAGTTACGCACTGGCCGCCGACACAAGCCTCCTGCAATGGGCACGTCAGAACAGTGTATGCCAGTTCACCGCCCTTCCAAACTCCGTCCGTCACGTTGAAACTGTAGCTACCGTTGCAAATTGCGTCGGACGGACACGGAAGGCAGTACGTGGTGCCGTACACGGCATACTGGTCAGGGTAGCAGTCCACAATGATGGCTTTGGACGATGTCACGTTGGCGAACCCGGGCGAGGAGAAGATGAGGTCATAGGTCTTGCCGAAGAGTCCTGACGTGAACACGTCGCTAAACTCAAAGTACCCGTTCGTGTTGAGTGCGGCGTTTGTGCTGACTTGCAGTGTTCCATTGTTGAAGAAGGCCGTGACCTCCGTGACTGGTGCTGTGCTGATCGTGAGGTTGTACACTGTGTTGTCGGCGATGTCGCGAAAGATGACAACAGGCTGTCGTGCTTTGGTGGCGTGCAAGTTGTCAACCTGCGTCTCGGGCTCAACGGCGAGGATCATGGATGCTGGCTCACCTTCACTGACGGAAAATGACAAGAGAGCTTGCCCGAGTCCAGGGGAGGTGAAAGCGAGCATGCCGACACCGACACGAGGATACTGCAGCGACACACCAAATGAGGTCTCACCGACCTTGGTTTGGTTGCTGTACGTGGAAAGCACCACACTCTGGTATGCACTGATGAACGTGTCGAGTTCTTTGCGCGTGGAGTTGAACCAGAGCGCCGTCGCAGTTACCACACGCGTGTCATCGAGCTCAAACAATGAGTGGCTTTCATTGTCCACCACGTGAAGGAGTACTGTGGGAAACTCAATGCGATCCCGCGCCGCGACTGCAACGGACGACACACTGACCACCTGCAGAGCGGATGCCTCGCCGACGAAGGTGAACGGCGTCCCAGGTGAGAACACCGATCCGTCAATGGAGATGGTCACCGTTCCACTCGTTCCCGATGACGGACGGGGGACCTTTGGCATGTCACAAATCACGAGTTCTGACGTGACGAAGGATGCCGACGACAACAAACTCATCCCCGCATCGTCTTCAAAGCGGCAGAGTAGCGAGTCAAGATTCGGAGCGCCGAGACAGTCAACCATGATGGACGCTGTCGCGTACATGGAGACATACGACACGTTGTTTGCGCCGTACGCCCGGGTCGGCGCAGGGGTGGCAAAGCCAGTGACAGCGACCTCGTTGGCGCTGCGCGTGATGCACGCTGTGCAGAGCCATGTCACGTAGGACAGTACCTCGACTTCGTACGACGCGAAAATGTGCGGGCTCTGCAAAAATGGAACGACACATCTGACGGATGTAGTGTTGACAAAGATTGCAGACGAAGTTGATCCGTCGCTGAAAAGGCACTGTGACCCTCGAATAAACGAGTGACCCATCACCGTCAATGTCGTGCCGCCACTGCGATCGATGATGAGGGGTGTCACCGCATTTACGGCAAATGACGAGTACAGCCGCACCTGCATGTCAGTGGTGGCTTTGTTTTGCGAGGTCAGCACAAAAACGCCAAGGTCAGAGTTGAGCGAAACAAAAGGCTGCCAGATTCCGTCAGAGCTGACACCGTCTGTGATGAGCTGGGTCGATAATACCCGATTGTCGGACCACTGCGTTGTGTGCACCCGCACACCGGCGCTTGTGTGGGCAGCAAAGTAGAGTACGCGATCTGAACCAACTTTCAGTGTGGTGTACAGGAAGTCCTCGCTTTTTGCGTCAGTCAGCTCGGCGGTGGCGGACCAGGTCGTGCTTGCAGAGGAGGACGAGGAGGCGGAAGTGAACCTCACGAACGCAAGAGCCGTGGCGTTTGTCAGCACAACAGCTAGTGACCCGTCGGTGCTGTCCACAGCTACAGCGGCGGCCGACGTATAGTTTTCGAGCGACGCTACATCTTGTGCGGAAAGCGAGCTTGTGAACGTATGATCAGAGAGAGAATATGTATACATCATCCAGACACCGTTCGCGCTGCCGACAACGTACACGATGCTGTTCATTTCGGTGACGGTCATCGACTGAGCTGTAAATGAGCCGGCTGCGGGTGGAGGTGCGGTGAAAGTGCCGCTGCTTTGTGATGCGACGGATCCGTCAGAGAGTACGACAATCCATCCAAAACTTGACGAAAGCACCGCGGCGATGACATCCTGAGCATCCTCCAGCGGTGGAAGCGTCACAGCGCTCACTTCCATGAGATGAAACGTGGTGCCACGTGACTCGTTCACCACTCGCACAACCACTGCGTCAGAAGTGATCTCGACTGTGACGTAGATCACGACGCCGCTTATGCGCTGCACATCCCAGAGCGTCCCGTCCACGGCGGCTTGCTCACAGGAGGTGGAGGGGAGCGTGACTGGGCAGAGCGCAACCGTGGAACCGTATGCGAGACGAAACAATGTGGACCCGGTGGATAGCCACCCGCCCGCACCGGGACTGATGTTGCTGCTTGTGTAATCTGGGAACGTGATGTTCGTCGAGGCACCTGGGCCAAGGATAAGATTCCTCTCGAGGCAGTCCTTTCCAGTGTAGCCATGCTGACAGTCGGCGCAACTTTTGCCGGTCCAGTACCCCAAATCATCGTCTGCGAAGCAGGAGCATTCACCTGAGAGCTGGTCGCAAGCGCCGTTGCCACTGCACGGGCATGCTTTCTCACAGTCTGTTCCGTACCAGCCGTCTTTGCAATCGGTGCAGAGGCTTGGCAGAGTTCCGTAGTGACCAGAGCACGTACACGTGCCTTGGCTGTTGCATTCTACGACCTGAATTGCATACTCATCGCGGCATGCAGCGACTGTGCACTGCCTGTCACAATTCTCGCCAAAGTAGCCAGTGGAACACTTGCATGTAGCGTCACCAGCAGGCCCCCAGTTGCAGGTGCCCTTTCCTGAGCACACATTTTCAACGCACGAATTGATGCCCGTGCACATGTTCAAAATGGAACTCCAGCTACAGGTGTCACCGCATTTGGAGCTATCGTAGCCGTAGCAATCTGCATCCGAGCAGTCAGTGGTGTGGAGCCCGGGACACGGAATACTGCAGTCTGGACCGCCGTGGAAGACTTCACACTGGCACTCACCGTTCTCGTCAGGCTGTCCATTTGGGCAGGCGGTGGGGACTAGTCGTTCACTGGCAAGGAGGTGCGCCTCACGCGGCAAGAGTGAGGAATCAAGTTCACTCGGGCCCGCTGGAGCAGAAACGAAAAGAGGCCACTGCTCATGGCGACCGTCCGGGAGCGTGGCGATGAGTTGGTACTCGCCAGACGAGGGAAGGGCACACCGTATGGTATACCGAGGGAGCCCTCGCTTCTGAACCGTTTCACATGTGACTAGGGTGCTAGGCCAAATCGTGACATGTTCAATGGCCACCTCCGGCTCTGAGGCGACAACATCCGCGAACAGGACGGGATGTGCTGATGTGTCACTCGAACAAAGCAGCTCTGTCACTGAGGCGTTCACTACTACACAATTTGAAGATACGATTGTCAAGAGCGGAGATGCTACGCTCTGCAACGAGCAAGTGAGGAGTACCGTCAAGGCGGCAACCGCAACCACTTGACAGAAAAGCATGCGGTGGAGTTTGAAACTATGTACCATCAGAGGCTGGGGGGTGGGTGGGGGGCGTTTTGGGGGATGTGTGCGGGGGGTTGCGGGTGCTGGTGCGTGCGTGTTTTTGGGTGGGTTGGTGCTCCGCGGTGCGGGGAGAGGGGGGGGGCCCTGTGTCATGCAGCCGCCCCCCCCCTCCCAAACACAACCCCCTCCCCCACCCGCACCCCACCCCACCCCACCCCAACCCCAACCAAAAGGAAGAATGAACCTCGCGCGCTCGACAAACGAGCGGCACCTGTACCCGCTTCTCGATTTTATTCGATATCTCTCGTACCAAGGACGTGACAACTCTTCTCCCACACCAGACCTCGCCAACAGCGATGGAAACGACCCAGTCGTTCGGCTACCGCGCCGATTCAACGGGTCGTCGGACGGACTGAAACATGCTGTCTGCGCGAGCTCCCCTTGGGCGACACAACCATCACTTGGCTCCTCTCCCGCAAGGCTTGCGGCTTCGTTGAATCCCACCGCGAGCGACGCTCCGCCACTGCCGACGGATAAACCATCGTCATCATCATCACTGCCACCAGACGGTGACAGTGACATTCCTCGGGCCGGCAGCCACGAAAATGGGGAGGAAATTCTCATTGACGAGGCAAATAGCGCATCCGACAGCACCGACCAACGCGCACAAGACCAAGACGCGGAAAGCAGCGACGGGGTTGATGACAGCGCCTCTAGTGTGTCATCCATTGGTGTCGACCCATTCCTTCTGCGCATGAGAAAGCGCCCTCGTTACGAAGTGAACGAAACCATGACAGCAGACACGGAGCGCTTGGATTGTGCTGTCGTCACAGGCTTCCACAAAGGCGTCGCGAACACGCGCTACCTCGATATTCCACTTTCAGAGTTTGGCGGGGAGCTGCTTGTTTCCTCTTCAAAGCTACGCCGAGCGGAGGGACAGAAGCTGTTAGGGCACACATGCTGTTTTCTTCTCCTCGGATCTTCGCTGGTAGTGACGGGCACCATCGTCGACACAGGAGTCGATAATGTTCAGGTTCTGCCCAGTGGACACCGAGATCTTCCTCTTCGCTGGGTCGATCTGTCCTCTGTTTACCGCGTGCCCGGCAACTTGCAGCAGTTTCAAGATGCCGTAACAAAAGCGTACAACGCGGCGGCTCTAGAGCAGTTAGGCCCGGCATCCAGACCCAGAGTGACCGACTGAGACGCGAGAGGAAATGGGCACGCATGAACTGACGATACCTATTGACTGAGCTCTGGTGCTCTCGTGTACTCACTTTTTTTTTAAAAGCGACACGCGGACAACTGTGCCACTGAACATACAGTTGGTATTTAGAAGAAAAATGCAGCCACTTCATATTGTCGGTTTGCAAACTGGCAAGTGCAAGACCACGCTTGTAAAATTCCAATTCCTCTCACATTATCGCACACAAGAAATGAATAAAGAAAAAATACTGCGTGACGTTCAAGCTGTGTCAGTCACCTGCCGTAGGCTTGATTTGAATTAAGTGACATCAACAGCAAAAACGGTCAAGAGTTCATGTCGAAAAATATTCATGCATCAAATTCATCCATTAACTCTTTTCTTCATTTTCGTGCATTCTTCTCTGACCTTCCTATCCTCTGATAATAATATTATTATTCACATTAATATGATTTTGTGACAATCTATTTTTTTTGTTTTGTACCGTTGCTGCCCCAAAACGTCAATCCCATTTTCCTTTCACTCAACTGCTCGTTTTATCATAAACTCACTGTTTTTGCAAAGAAAGAAAAGAACAAAAAAAACAAGTACGAAAACAACACAGTTTATCCGCTAGAAAAAAAAAATCGAGCGTCATCGCAACCTCAACAGATACACACAGACATCACTACAACGCCTGAGAGAGTCACACGCCACTCATCGACATGGCTTCTTACGGTGTTGTTGAGAACCCCGAGACGGTGGACTACTCCACCAAGTGCTGCTGCCAGACCGCGGACAACCTGTACTATCAGGTGCCCAAGGAGTTTTTCAACCAGCATCAGCAGTTGGCTCGCCGCAAGCTGATCCTCGCGGAGCCGTTCTCTGTTCCGCTCGACAGCAAGCAATTTGAGGCTCTCCTCGTGCTTCTTGAGAAAGCTGTTATTCTCCGTTCCGCGGTTGACGGCGAGAAGCACGGCGATGACAGCTCGAAGCAGCAGTGGATGGCGGACCTCAACAAGCGCCAGCAGAAGTTCGTGAGCTCGTGCCTAGGCATCACCAACTGGGACGGCAAGGACGCTCCTTTCTACGAGCAGACTCTGCCGAAGTTGGACGACATCGTCTGGGTGAAGATCACGCAGGTCACGGATACTTCCGCCGTCGTGCAGCTTCTTGAGTACGGCAAGCGCGAGGGTATTATCCCGTACACGGAGGTGACTAGGCGTCGTGTGCGCTCCATGGGCAAGCTCATCAAGGTCGGCCGTAGCGAGGCAGCCCAGGTTATCCGTATTGATGAGGACAAGGGCTACATTGATCTCTCCAAGAAGGAAGTGAAGCCGAACGAGGCAAAGGAGTGCGAAATGCGCTTCCGGAAGGGCAACGAGGTTCGCTCCATCGTGTGCCACGTCGCCAGCGAGTGCAATATCTCTCCCTACGATGCCATGGAGATGATCGCGTACCCTCTGTATCGCCGCCAGCCAGGGAAGCACGCGTGGGAATGGCTCCACGAGCTGAACCAAAATCAGAACGTCGACGAGGTTCTTGGACCGCTGAACCTTCCCGAGAACATCGTGAGCTGCCTCCTGCTCACCCTCAAAAACGCCATGCGAACCAAGGTCGTCAACCTTCACGCTGAAGTAGAAATGACGTGCTACGAGTTCGATGGCGTCGATGCCATTCGCGAAGTGCTCCAAATCGGTAAGAGCTACCAAGGCAAGGGCGAAAACCTGCCCGACATTCCACTCTCCGTCATCATCATTGGCCCACCCAAGTACGGACTGCGTGCGCGCACTGACATGGCCGATGAAGGCCAGCTCCTCATGAGTGAGGCCATTGAGAAGATGTCCGTTGAAATCACCAAGCGCAATGGCCGTCTGAAGATCATCACACCCCCGTCCATTCTCGGTGACGACGACAAGCCCGAGCGCCACGAGGACCCCGAGGACGACGAGGATGCTGAATAGTGAGCAAAAAGACAGTCGTTTTCGTTTCTGTTTTTCCCGTTGTCCCTCTTTACTATTACCCCCACCAACAAAGAGTGAATTGCGTTGTCGTTGTTATTTGTTTGTTTGTTTTTCTCTCTCTGTCTTTCGGCTCCGTGCATATCCGTGAGTTCTGTGCGAACGGGCCCATGGCCAAACGAAGGAAATACAGACACACAGAAGGGGGGGACACCTGGTCCTTTTTTTTTTTGGTATTTGTGAGCTGTTCCCTACACAAGCTAACTGTTTTTGTTCATCTGTTTCGCTGTGTGGTCTGTTTGTTTTTCTTGTTCCGTTCTGGATATTAAATGTTGTAATGACGATTGAGTCCGTTTGTTTTTCCCGCCCCCTTCAATGTGTGCGAGCGACCCACACTCAATCTTCCCACCCTGATAATTAAAAAAAAATGTCACCAAAAAAATCACTCACCCTCCTCAGTATGAGAAAACAAATGCGCTGAAGGCAATATAGCGTCGGAAACTGGCACCGTAAAGAGGTCAAACACCCTACGGCGGCTGTCCGTTTTCATTTTGTTACTCTCAACAGGGCCGCCCGTCCATTTCGTGCTGACGTCAGGCGATATCCCTATCACCAACGTCCGCTTCCACCCTATGAACAGTTGAACACTGTCGTTCGACGTAGGACTGGTCACTGTGGTCTGCATTTGTGTCTGTCCGTGCCAGTTTCGCATCGTTTAACAAGAACAACCGTGCACAACTGCGCTCACTCTGCCAACCACACACATAAATGTGTCTCTCTCTTTTCCCCTTCTTACTCTTTCTTTCTATCTCATACAATGCACCCGAATTACTAACACCAGAGAACTGCGTACAGTATTCTACAAGTACGAGTGTCCACACCCACGCATACACGCACACCGAAGCGCCTTGTCCTCTTTCACTATTTGCTCCGGCTTGGGTGCGCATATTCATTTTTTTTCTTCCCGTTTTGCTTTTTCTCGTTTACTTCAGGTTCAAACCAACAAGCAAGTTCTAACTGCACACCTGTCCTTTCTTTCTTTCTTTCTTTCTCGCTTTATTTGCTAACTACGGTGGCTCCTCCCCACCTCTACATTTGTCCAGTGCAGGACAATTTTCATTTTTTTGTGCTTTCACATCCTGAGTTGCGTGTACGGTGACCTCCTTTTTTTCTCCTTTCACCAGGCGCTTTTTTTTTCTTTCTTTCCTTTTCACTTTTTCTTTTTTTTGCCATTGGCGCAGGTGGCTTACCACCTCCTTTTTTCTTTTTTCCCTTTACAGTCGCTTGTGGCTACTCTCTTTCTACCCCTCAAAAGTAGAGAGAGCCAATTCACACATAACCCAACACAGGTTATAACAAAACTGCATCGGTCCCTAAAAAGACTGACACAGTCCTTTACAAGCCCACAACAACTTCTGACAACCGCCCCGCAATGAACTCGGAGTCGCAAACACGCGAATGCAAACACCACCATACTAACAGTCTGCACAGTTATTTAGCAACCCTCAGCAACCATTGGGGCTCACCTTATGTTCCCGTCTTCTTCTACCCCCCGAGAACCGTCTCGTGTGATGGGGTGTGCTTTTCAAAAGAGCCTGTACCACAGCTCTATTTGGCTCGCGTGCGGGTTCACTCGACAAAAAAGATGAGCGAGAGCTCATATCCGTCCGACCTGCCGCAATGCCCAGGTCTCCTGAAGTGCTTGCATTCGGACCGCGTAAAGGAGCGCACGAGGCCGTCCTGGATGGCGCCTACCGTCCACGTTGGTGACTCAGGCGCAGATACATTTGTCGTCGATCGAACTGTGTTCCCATACATCCCGCTCACCAACTTGGATAATGTGATGCGAAACCAGAACATGCTCATCCCTGCCTGTGCACTCCAAGTCCGGCGCGAGCGCGGGACGGAGGCCCAGCCACTTTCAGTGTCAGCGATTCGCCATGTCTTGCGCCCTCTCGCAGAAACGCTTTTTTGCTTGCACCGCGCCGGCTTCGCCCACAATAACGTGAGACCTGAGAACGTCCTCATCTCTCCCGATCTCGCCATCTATCTGCACGGCATCGACACGCTCCCCAGTACCCTGTGCGAGCACGTCCGCTGGCGCTCACCTGAATTGGCAAAACTCAAGGAGCAAACGCCTGTTACAGACTTGATGGCTGGGGACGTGTGGGCCTTTGGCTGCGTCGCGCTTTATTTGTCCACGCTGCACATTCCGTTTTTGGACGAGCACGATTCGCTGGCGATCCTATCGGAATTGCAGCTTCTCAACCAACAATGCAATCCGCTGGCACGCCAAGGGACTGGCTTCACCGAGCGCGTCGCCAATGCGATCACTCTGATCAAAGACGAGGACCTGAGGTCATTGCTCACTGGTTGCATAACCATAGACGCGACCAAGCGGCTGACGATAGATCGGGTCAAAGCCAGTCCGTTCTTCAACTGCGCCAGCGACCCGTATGTGCCAACGACATATGGGGCTCTGACTCGGTCGACGGACGCTGCAGTTTCCGAGAGCACGACAGTTGTGGATCCCTTGGACGCGGCCGTTAGCGCTGTCACAGATGTCTTCTCTGAAGAGACACTCGGACTGACGTCCCTCGCCATCACAACTATGAACGCCGTCTTGCTGAGCATTCTGGTACCGATCATGGAGGAGGAAAGCAACAACAACAGTATCATGACGGATCTGACAACTCAGGAGTTGAACAACAACAACGACGACGTGTTTAGGGAGCTCAAGGTTGTCCCTGCGCTGGGAAACAAGCAACCCTTGGTCGCCCTGCCACTGCTGGAGCTGATTCGTGAATTCCCGACAGCCTGCGCGGTAACCTTCACTGTTGACGGATTCAACTGCACGAGTGACAGCGAGCTATACCAGCAGTGTGTTGTCCACGCCGAGCACATGCTTCAGGAGGCGGCGGCAAACGTGACGCAGTGGAGTGCTGAAGAAAGCAAGGACTATGTGCCCCCCTCGGTCGGCCCCTCTTCCTCATCAGCCTCGAACTTCGTAGTGGCCGGCGCAGACTACGTTTTCGCATCTGATAGCGCCGTGGCTGTTCGCGTGTGCGACGATGAGCTAGACGAAGAGGAGGAGCAGGAGAGCAATGTCATCGAAAGTGGCATTCTCACCTTGCACGATGGGAATGACGGCGACGCAGAGGATAACGTCGAAAACATCATGCGCGACCTTGAGGCCATGCAGGCGCGGAACCGAAGGGTGGGCTGCATGCCGTTGAAGAGGGTGATCATCATCATCTCCGTCGTCATGTTATCGGTCGTTTGTGTCGTAGTCATTGTATTCCCTGTTGTGTTTGCGCGAAAGTAAAAAGGGCACCCAGTGGCGAGAGTCCGAGCCGTAAATATGCTTTCGTTCCCCCTCCCCCTTCCCTCATGATCGCATTGATGCGATTTGAGACAGTTACTCCTTGATGGTATCCATCCTTCTCGATGTGCTGTGAAATATCTCTTAATAAATCTTTTGTATACTTTCTGCACTTGAAAACACACACACACACACACACGCACACACAAAATGAAAATGAAAAAAACAACTCAAAAAGATGTCCGAAATCATCTTTTCCCTTTCGTTTATGTTACGACACTGCGTTTTCTGCCCTTTTTTCCCCTCCCTTTTTATTTTTAACAATTCCTTTTGGTGTATTCACCCCAATGTACATGTCAACCTTTTCATGATCTGTGGTGTAGTTGAACATACAGTTCGCAGTTTGTGATGGGGTGGGGGCACGCACTTTCCACTTGTGTACTTGTCCGCACACACCTGACTTGCTCAGTCGATCACGTGACACGTGGGCACCTCGACACTTGTGTTTCTCACTTCCTGTGTTTTTCTATTCCTATCACTTGCTTTGCTTAGTTTCATAGCTTCGCCTTAAATTTGTTTGTTTGTTGCGTGCTACTTTTTTTCTTTTCTTTTCGTTAGGAATCCACAAATTTCAAGAACAAGTATGTTTTCCTCAACAAGGCGACAAAACAAGATGAAAAACAACAACAAAAAATCAAGATTGACTATTCCGAAGCGTCCAGTATCAAAAAGAAAAAAAACTTGGATCGATACATGAATACGTATCGCGAGAGATAGGTGGGCAATGCGAGAGCCGCGCTTCCAGTACCGTTTTTTTTCTCTTCGCGATAGTTCTCACTGCGGGGTCTATGCACTGGATGAGAAAGCACTAAACAGCGTGGGCACGTGTGCGATCACGTTTGCATGCTTGTTTTCGTTCTCGCAAATGACATGTGCTAAGGGCCACTTTGTGCCTCACCAAGTCTTTCACTTGTTGCACCGCACTCTGCTTCTCCTTCTTACCTTGCCCTCCTCTCTTTTCTCCCACTCTGTCACACACCCACACACATGCACATGTGCTCGTAAACACCGACATCGCAATTTCTCCACTGTGTGGTGTCAACATCTTCATCTCCTTCCTCACCCCAAAACACACACGTAGCAGAAAGGAGCCAACATACGTAGTCCCTCCTCCCCCCCACAGGCATCATTGCACCGATCTGAACAGGCAAGGAAGCACATCGGACTCTCTGAAGCAAACACACTTTCGCGTTTTCGTTTCCCCCCCTCTCTCTCTCCTTTTTCACACACACACACTCACTTCACTTGCTATCCTCGTTTCCGTCACGATGGCGCAGCCAGTGAATCTCAACGAGATCAATGAAGCCACCGGATTCAAGCGCGCGGACGAGCTTGTCTGGAACACATTCGAAGCGGAGTTCCTTACCAACAACGAGAACGATGGCGATATCGACGGATGGGTTGACGGGTTCTGCGAGCAGGCAGAGCAGGAGGGCACCAGCCTAGAGCGGAATTTTGTTCGTTCCGTGTGTGTGCTTGGGATTTACGCTGGCCCACGCGATGAGTTTCAGCAGCGCTCCGGCAGCGGCAAGGCGATCTACCCGAATCGCGACCGCTACGAGGGCGAATTCTTTGAAGGCAAGAAGCACGGGAGTGGCCGCTACGTCTTCACCAGCAAAGGCCGCAGTGAGGCTGACAAGCTTGTGGAAGGTGAGGTGAAGAAGAGGTTCCAGGGCGACATGCGCAACGTTGACGAGGCCGCGGTGCGCGAGCTGGCCGCCCAGTTCAGCCTCAGCACGCACGTCGTGGCCGGCATCCTAGAGTACGGCGTCTACCCTTGCTACCACGGCGACTACGTGCGCGGCAAGCGAACAGGCCAGGGCATCATGAAGAACAAGGATGCGACCTTGTACAAGGGCGAGCTCCTCGAGAACAAGCGACACGGCCAGGGCGTCTTTTACTACCTCAATGGTGACATCTACTCCGGCAACTGGGCCGCTGGCCGCAAGCACGGCTACGGCACATACCACTTTGCTGCGGGAGGCGAGTACCGTGGCGAGTGGGTCAACGGTGTCTTTACCGAGGGCCAATGGATCCTGCCCGATGGCACGTACTACGAGGGCAAATTTGATCGCAAGAACCGACCGTGCGACGACTGCGCCTCCATGCATTATCCAAGCATTGCAATGGCCCAGCACGGCGTCTTCAAGCGCGGTGTCTGGGCCCCGACGTGTGCGCTGCAGGTGTGCGAGGAGGTCCCCGTCGATGGAATGGCCTGGGCAGACTGATAGGCTACCACCGAAACACACACGCATACGCACACACACACGCGCACACAGCCCGTCACAACCAACCACCCAGACTTTATGTACTCTATGATTATCATCTCTCCACTCATGTTTCCACCCACACTTTGGGTGCGTGTGCGAAAGAGATGAACACTCACTTGCAAATCAGCAAAAGCAAAATAAAGAAATACAGAAGCAAAGACAACACGCCCACGCCAGCAGCTGTGCGTGAAGAATGACTGCCTCTAAATACGGGACACACACACACACACACACAGACACGTGACGTGTGCACAGGGCTTTGCGCATTTTCCCCGATCGAGATGACACACAGCAGCGAATGCCTGGCGCTTGTTGATCTGTGGCGTGCACGCGTTGAAGTCCGCTGCAAGCCTGTGCGTGCATGCTGAAAAGAGAATCGGCGGAGATGCTGTATCATGCCCCCCCCCCCGCGACACACGGCACTTGTCCCTTATGTTTCCTCGACTTGATTTTTGTTCTCACCTCCCCACTTATCACCAATGTGTCTCTTCTTCCATTCATTTCTCTGCCTCACACTCTTCCTGTTCTACCGTTCTCCCCCCCTTTTTGCTCTCTAGTCGTAGGACATTTTCTTTGTATCTTTCTCAACACCTTGCGTTCACTTCCTGAGCTGAAGATGGTCTACACCCGCTGGAAGTGCGATCGCCTCCCCGTGTTTCAGCTGAAGCTGTTCACTCAGGAGTATCCCATCCACGCCGCGGTCGGTTTCTTGAGCATGGTCTTCATGCTCAAGCACGCGTCTTACTGCTCCGAGGAGACTGAGCGCAAGAAGGGATGGTGGGTTGGCTACCCGTACTGGCGTGATCCCATTGCCCGCCGCAACGAAGCCAAGTACAAGGCTCTCATCAACAACAACAACGTCGACATCACGGACCCCAAGTGGACTGGCTGCTCCAAGGAGCAACTCCAGCGCCTTCGTGCGATCGTTTAAAGACCGACGAGACACCGTAGCCAACCACCCAACTGGCTTGCACCCCCTCCTCACAAAACTGTAGGCTGGAGTCGTCCACACAAACTGCGTTGTGAGGTTGCATGCACCGGAAAACAGACACACCGAAAAGGCAAAAGGAAAAGCAAAAGAAAGAAACAGCAGTTGCCAAACAGTTAGGGGTATTAACGTCAGAAAACAAGTCCGAAAATCGAACAGAGCCGTCATGAGTAGCAAGTGGTAAGAACTGATGTGGCTCGAAGGCTGTTTTTTCTTTCTTTTGCTGGGACGCATGCATCCCATGTAGGATTTTTGTAGCTCATGAACCACTAAAAGAAAAGAAAAGCAATGCAGGAAAAGACAAGGGAGAGCGGCAGACGGACCAAATGTGTGTCGCTGCCCGCTTCACTAGACCCAGCATCCATCAGCGGTCCCCTGCAAAGACCGTGTGACTGCGCGTGCGAATTTATGCTTCTCTCCATTTTCGACGCTCTTCTTTCTCTCTCTCTCATGGCTTTGGCGAACCTGCTACGAGTGGAGCTGCCACGCGGTTCTTATCGCTCGCGTTGCAGGTGCCTTCCACCCAGAGGTGTTCCGGAAGCCGTGTGGGATGTTGCATTCACGTTTGTCGCGACGTGCAATATGACTCTGTTGTTCCTTGCGTGACGCATCACAATCTCTCACTTGCACATGCCTCTCTCTCTCTCTATCCCCCCCTTCAACACTGTCGTGGCCTTGACTTCCATCCTTTCCATGTGCATGCGCGATACTGGCAAAAAAAAAAGGTAGCTCATATCCGCTCCTCTTGTTCTTTTTTCTTTACACCGTAACATCTTACCGTGACTTGTATCGCCAGCCTCTACTGTGCCCGCTTTTTCTTTGTTTTTCTTCCCCCAAGTCCTCGTCAGTGCCATCACGGCGATTGTTTCGTGCCCGATGCGTCAGCTCACAGTCTTCGCTGTCGCTGTCGTGGCGATCATCTTGTGCATCGCCGGCGTGGCGCAGGCCGCGGAGTTGCGTCCGCTGGTGGAGGTGAAGCCGGGCCGCAAGGGAAACACCAACGTCGAGTTGTTCGTCCGGATGAACCGCCTCAAGGTACCACTGGAGCCAGTCAACGGCACAGCACGCACCTTCGAGTACACAGGTCGCTTCTACCACACCAAGAAGAGCGGTCCCCTTGTCCCAGGCCCGTTCATTCACGCTGAACCTGGTGGCAAGATCAAGCTGACGCTGCACAACGAGCTTAAGCCTGAGACGATGCCAGAGCATGACCCATCCATGTACTACTCATTCCACGGCCCTAACCTGACGAACGTACACTTCCACGGCATCCACAGCGACCCCAAAGTGGACAACCCCTTCAAGGTGCTCAACGGTGGCGAGAGCTGGCTGTACAAGCTGGGCATCGACCGCGATCATGTCCCTGGCCTGCATCTCTACCACGCACACTCACACGGGTCGACCTACTACCAGATGATGGGAGGTCTCTTTGGTGGCATCATTGTTGGAGAGGGCGACTTTATGAAAACACCAAACCACCCCTTCAGAGGCTGGGACAACGCAGTCCTGCTTGTTCACCTTTACCGCCTTGGTGCGTCGCACATGTGTGATGGCATGACCATGACGGACATGGACACGGAAATGAAGTCTGCCGTCCCATCCAATCCCCGCATCACCAACCACCGTGGCGACGACCTTCCGCTGCCGCCGAACCTGTACCTCGTCAACGGCCAGCATCGCCCCGCGGTGACGGCCACCGTCGGGAGCCCACTGGTGCTTCGCATCGGCTTCGCGGCGGGATCGTGCCACCTGAACCTGACGCTGCCCCCGCAATGCGACTTCCACATTTTCGCCTACGATGGCGTGCAGCTTCCCCGCACGCGCAAGGCGAATATGGGATTTCTCTTCTTCACCTCCCCCACCCGCACCGCCACAGTGGTCATGTGCCACCAGCAAGGTGTCTTTCCTGTGCGTCTTGCGGACGACGCGGACGAGATCATCTTCTACATCCGTGCACAGAACCCGAAGAGCCAGGACTCTGGCGCACCAGTGCCAACGTTTCCCATCACGATGCCCGACTTCAACCCTGACTACCTGTCCCTTGCCAGCCCCAAGGTGCAGCATCACGAGCTGAGTCTGTCCCAGCAGGACCTGAGCAAGCCGGTGCCGTACTACGTCATGGGGCAAGGCAGCGACTGCTCGGCTCTTCGCAACTCCACCACGTGCATTTACAAGCATTTTGAGGGACAGCTGGGCAAGAATGTGAGCAACTACGACGGGTTCGTAGTGCCGCTGCACAGCATCGTCTACATGCGTGTCTACGGTGACCCGACGGACGATCGCCCACACCCGCTTCACTTTCACACCAACCACTTTCAGTTCATCTCGTTCGAGCCCCGCGTTGGCGGAAGGCACGAGAACCAGTCTCTCGCGTCATACAGCGTTCGCCGCGGCCAATTCCGCGACACCATTCCCATCCTCGATGGCGTCACCACAATTCGCTGGCAGGCGGCCACGTACCAGGGCGAGATGCTCTATCACTGCCATGCCCTGCACCACGAGGACCGCGGCATGATGTCATCTTACCTGGTCTTCAAGGACATGAGGCTCATGCCCCGCGAGACCGTTGTGTTCCAACCACAATCGCAGAAGGACTACAGCTGGCTGCTGCTCGTCATTGCGCTGCTGTTCGCGGCCGCCGTCGCCGCCGTGGTTGTCTACCGTTGGCGCAGGCTTCGTGCTGCCGCTGCTGCCGCTGCAGCAGAAGGCGAAACGTCCCCTCTTCTTCCTGAAGCAACTGTCTAGGGTTCGGACACACGCAAAAGGGGCCGTTCACAGCGAGACTGACAATCCTTTGTGAGGACCCTGTCACTGGCTTTTTCTCGCCCGTCTTCCTCTTCTTCTAGTATGTGACGGCTCCCACTCGCACCCCGGTGTCCCACTCAAAATGTGTGTCTTCTTTTCTGTGTTCTCTCCCTCTCTTCTTCACTACGTTTTCTTTTACTGGTCACTCAGCGCGCTCTGACGACGTGTGACTATATGTGTGCGTGCCCGGCGGTACCTCCTCGTAGAATTGAAGGTACTTGGTCATGTGACGAGCGACGACGGTGTGGCGTGTGCGCGCTGCAGCGAAAGCAAAGATATGCCTCACTTTCACAACGCCACCTGCCATTGAAAACATGTTAACAAGACAGCATACTATGGCTGGTACACTTGTGTTTTTTTTTTCTTAGGAGGTAGACGATGGTTTCGTTTTGTCTTTTCTATCCGTTTTTCGTCCACTCCGCCCCTTTTTTTTTGGACTCCCTCAGACACACCCACACCCACAAGCAGACACTCGCATACACAGCAACAACACGAAGAATAGGCTGGGAGAGGTGATGATGGGGAAAGGAGGAGACGGTGAGGAGCAAGGATGCCTCGCACCCTCGGAGGTGGCTACGTGGTGTCATCCCTGCTCTCATCTGTTTTTCTTCTCTTTCCCCATCGGCTTCACAATGTTTTTCTTTTATATCGGCCGCGTTGCCCGAGGAAGATGGCAGTCTTGTTTCTCTTTTTCGTATCATGCCCGAGTGCTGAAATGGAAGGACGAAGGCGCGACTCTTCTCCAGCGAGTGGCGATTGCGGCTCCCCACGTACTTCGAGGTCGCTTTCTTTTTCACATCTCCCCCTTCTCCCCCCCTTTCCCCCCTTTCCTCCTTCTCTCTTGTCTGTGTGCACTGAGCACGTGGCAGACCCGGACATGATCGACCCAGTCGTGCATGAGAGCGTCGCACGTGAGGCCGTCGAGAGGTTCCAATCCGAGGGGTTCCTCATCCACCCAACATGCATTTTTCGTGGTGGTGAGGCAGCCGTGCGCGTGCTGTGCGAGCGCCT
Source organism: Wallacemonas sp. MBr04 (assembly GCA_030849635.1). NCBI lineage: Eukaryota > Euglenozoa > Kinetoplastea > Trypanosomatida > Trypanosomatidae > Wallacemonas > Wallacemonas sp. MBr04. The sequence goes on along the minus strand of JASANR010001592.1, from coordinate 7,573 downwards.
CGAGTGCGTACTGAATGGCGACTACGACACTGGCGAGCCGCCGTACAAGGTCAACAAGGTTGCCGCGCAGTTTCGTAACAAGGGACGCTTCTCGTTTGCGCACTCAAGCACCGCCACGACGGGTGGCCGCGCCAAGAGCTCCACCATTCATGTGGTAAACGTGTGGAAGTGCGATACACACTTTCAGGAGTTGGTGACGTCGCCCGTGTTAGGGAGGGCGGTGGTTTCGCTGATGGGCTGGGAGGCGTATGGGTGCCGCGTCGCGCAGGATCAGGTGTGGATTAAGCCTCCGCACTCGGGCCCCTTGAGCTTTCACAGAGACACCCCATACCTTGACTTTGACCCGAAGGTGGTGTGCACGGCGTGGATCGCCCTCGATGACACGCGACTGCCGAATGTGGGGACACTCGAATACTGCGCGGGCTCGCAGCTGTGGGGGGACCGCCGCCGAGGCAGTGCGAACCAGTTCTACCACAACGACTACCGTGCCTTGCTCGTCTCTGCGGCTGAGCAGGAGGTGGCGTGCGGCTCGCGACAAACCAAGGCATCCGCCACGGCGCTCACGACGGTGCCAGTCCTCGGCGAGGCGGGCTGCTGTGCGTTTCACAACGGCGCGACCTGGCACGGCTCGGCTGGCAACGAAACCGATGGCTGGCGCCGCGGCATCGGCATCCACTTTGTGCGTGGCGACGCGCAGTTTGCTGCGGATGCGGGTAAGATGTGGCAGGACTTCCGCTCCTCTCCCGACAGCCGCGCGCTTCCAGAGGACAAGTTTCCGCTCATTGTCGCCCCTGCACAGACGGCGTCGTGAACACCTTCCTGCTTGATCGTTCATCTGGCTCACAACCAAAAAAAAATCAACAACACCTCAAATAACAAGAGCAACAACAACACAAAAAGTTGGAACACAAAAGAACACCAAACGAACATCACAGCTCTGCCGGGTGTGCGCCTGCGGCTTTTGTTCTTCACACGCGTGCCAACCGGTTTCTCTCTCTCTCTATCCCAGTTTATGTATTTCTCCAACTTCCACCACCCGGAAGAGCGCCGCGTTCTGATGTCACACAAGGACGTGGCTGCACCACCTCCACTGCCCTCCACAACATGCTTCTGCGCTTCCTGTCCTCTCCCATTCTCCCATCCTCCCATTCCCTCAGTGGATCCACGGGTCTCTCTCTCACGCGCACTTGTCGAAGCCGGGCCACGCTCTTCTGCCACGCTGACACTCTTAACTCGGATCACGCCTGTCATGTCATTGCGTGTCGCCTCACGTTGTGCATCGCGGTGCTACTCGTTCACTGCCTTGGCGGGGGCGAGGCGGTGGTGCGCTACGTCGTCTAGTGGACCTGCGGAGCCTTCAACCTCGTCACTGCCGAGCGCTGATGAGGTCGTCGTGCGCGAGTCACCCATTGATGGCGTCTACCTTCTGGAAATGCAACACGCCACATCCGTTGCGGCGCACCTTTCACCATCGCTGCTGTCGTCGCTGCTGAATGCGATCCGGACTGTCTGTGATCCTGACCAAGGCCACGCGCGCGGGCTGGTCATCACCTCCAAAGCACCTGATGTCTTTGCCGGTGAGCTGGATGTTGAGTCACTCCTGTGCGATGACCCGGCCCGCTTCGCGTATTATTGGCACCAAGTCCAGCAGCTCTTTGTGACGCTGCACTCGCTTCCTGTGCCTTGCGCAGCGGCGATTGGAGGTCGCTGCGCCACTGGCGGCTCCACGATCGCGCTTGCGTGCGACTATCGCGTCATGGCTGCCACTGCAAACACCGTGATTGGTGTGACTGCCGCCCGCGATGGATTCTGCGTGCCGCCGTATATCGCTGCGTCTCTGGAGCGCGTCGTTGGCTTCCGTGAGGCTGAGCGCATGCTCACACTGGGCACCGTGCTGCACGCGGACGCCGCGGTGGCGTGCGGTCTCGTGGACGACGTTGTGGAAGCCGCCGAGGAGGCGGTTGTGCCGTGCCTGGAGTACGTCGAGAAGGTACTGGAGCTGCCGTCACCGTTCCCATACTGGCTCGCCAAGGACACACTCAGGCGACGCGTCTTGTCCCCCCTCTGCACGCATGCCCTGCGCACCGAGGACACGGGCAACATGCACGAGCTGTTTCAGAATCCAGCGGTGCGGTCGGCACTGGCGCAGTGTCAGTTGTGACACGTCTTCCCCCCGATGGGCCTTGCTTGCGGATCAAACCCAAGGCACACACATATACTGAAACAACGACAGCAAAAACAACAGCAACAATTGCACCAACCAAAAGAGACATGCAGACATCCGCACGAGCAGTGGTGACGTGTGGAGTGCTTTGGAGGCCTCCTTTATGTCCTTTCCCCTTCCTTCTCGGACACGGCGTGCACAGAGGTGCCGACCTGCTGCTCACTACTGACACCCGATCTTCCGCGTCTCCGGTTTCATTTATCGCGCACCATTCTGGGCACCTACTCTCTCTCCCCCCGCTCTCTCGTGAACTCATTGCTTCCTGCTAACGCACACCTGCGGCAAGAACCGCAACCACAATCAACTCTCCAGCACACATACACACACACACACGAGTACTTCTTTGGCACCATGTCCTCTGCCTCGTTCACACCCGTTGTGAAGGTGTGCCATTCATTGGACGAGATGTGCGAAACTGCCCGGCAGCTTATCGTCGACTACGGTACAACCCATGGATCGGCTGAGAAGCCCGCCTCACTCGCGCTTTCCGGGGGCTCGACACCACGCAAACTTCTGCGTGAGCTTCATGAGAAGAACCTGCCCCTGTTCCAAACGGAGAAACGCTTCAGGCTGTTCTGCGGCGATGACAGGCTTGTGCCCCTCAATGATGAGCGTGCCAACTACCACATGGCCTTCGATGCACTGCTCCACGACGTGCCATCGGAGTGCGTCATTCCGATCGACCCCACCGCGGCTGTGCCGACCACCGAAGACCCCGTCGGCGGCGAGGCTGGCGCGCGTGTTGTTGCAGACGACTTTGAGAAGAAGCTGTTGGCGTCGTTGCCGTGCGAAACCATCCGCGCCAATGGTGAGTCGCTCACGGTGCCCATCGTTGACATTGTCCTCCTTGGCTTCGGCGCCGATGGCCACACAGCGTCCATTTTCCCAGACTCGATTGCCGCGTCTGAGACGCACCGTGTCGTCTCCGTCAGCTTTCCGAGTCCCACCATGGTGCCCAAGGTGTGGCGAGCGACACTGACCAAGGCAGTCATCCAGCAGGCCAAGAAGGTCGTCATTCTCGCCGCGGGGGCTGAAAAATCGTGGGTGATCCACGGGATCCTTGATGACGTTGCCCCATCACACAGCCCCGTCTCTCGCTTCCTGCGTGACTGCAAGGGCGAAGTCATCTTTATCGTCGATGAGGCCGCGATGGCTAAGCTTTAAGGGCAATACGCATATACACATGTGTGTGGCTACTCTCTTCTTTGCCACATTTCTTCCTAGTGCAAAAGTTGATCTCCCACTGGCACACTACCCATCAATCTCCGAAAGAATCGGTCACACCGAGAAGAAGAACAACAACAACACTGTTGTCACCTCACCCACAATGGAGTGAAGGTCAGGGGCACACATGCGCACTTTCACGTTTACAGAAACACTATGCGCACCGTTTCCCTCCCCCCTTTCACTTCGCCCGGTTTTGTCCCTCTTTACCGTTCCTGCCAGACGTCAACCCCCGTTACAATGCTCCCTTTGACTTTCATCGTCCCTCTTCCCACCTTCCCTCTCTCTTTCTTATCATATTCTGTGTTTCTTCACCCATTTTTAATTTTTGTGTTTGTGTGCATCGAAGGAAGAATCCAGCACGAGCGTGCGCACGTACTCAACTGTGGTAACATCACGTAACTCCCCCCCCTTTATCTCTCTCTCCATTTNCTCCATTTCCTTCAACCCCACTTTTGTTTCCCTGTCAACAGAAAGTACCCCCCCCCCCGCCCCCCACACATACCGCCCAGTCACCATGACGCAGAACAGCGCGAACGTTCAGGAGTCGTACCAGCAGGCTCGCGCTGACCCCATCAGCGATGACAGCTCCGATGCTCCAGAGATGACTGCTGACCACCACGTTCCTGAGGCCTACTTCCACCCCGATGCACGTGCGCTGTTCAAGATGTGCCCGTGGATCGAAGGCCTTCCAGTGTACGGCCAGGCTTCTCGGTCGTACGGTCCTCGCTGTGTCCTCGCCCTCGGCCTGTGCTACTTCCTGAACAAGGGCCTCGGCTACTACCTGGTGGCCTACTCCCGCTATCCGATGTTCCGCCAACGTTTTGGCATTGACGGTACTCGCTACCAGCGTCTCTCTCCGATTGCTGGTATGGGTTTCTCCATCAAGGCCTTCTCCGCCATGTTCTCGGATGTCTTTGCCATCGCCGGCTACACGAAGCGCTGGTACTGCGCGGGTTCTTGCCTCATCGGTGCCGCCTTTGCACTCGCCTACGGTCTGATGCCCGCCAAGCCTACGTCTGCCGATATTGCCGCCGCCTTCGTCTTCTTGTCGTGCTTCTGCATGGCCAACGTGGATATTCTCTCCGAGGGCCACTACAGCCGTCTGATGCGCGCCCGCCCGGAATCGGGTCCGGCGATGGTGAGCTGGATTTGGTGGTTCATCATGGCCGCCGCCTTGATCGCTGCCGCGATTCAGGGTCCCCTCTCGGATGCCAACATCCCTCAGATCGGTTGCTACGTGTCCGCTGGCACGCAGGTCTTGTCCACCGTCTTCTTCATCTTCAACTGGTACGGCGAGCGCAAGAACCGCATCGAACGCATCGAGGATGTGCGCCGCCTCGAGCAGGAGCTGCTCAAGATGCGCGCGGACGACGTTGCGGCCGGTAAGAGCGACTTCGCGGACTATCCCGAGGAGAAGGATCTGCATCCCGAGCTCGAGAACGAGGCCCATCAAGCTGCGCACCTCAACGACGCCGTCGTCGCCGATGCCGCCGACCCCCATGGCGACGAGGTCATTGACGAGGACGACGACCGCTACGACCCCAACATTAAGGTGTGCTGCTGCGGCTTTATCGAAATCAACAAGGGTGTGTTCAAGCGCAACTGGAAGCTTCTGTGCTACAGTGTCGTGATGGTGCTGTCTGTCATCGTCATGACGTGCGTCACGATTCTGGGCAACTCGTGGGATCTCCTTTACGCTGCCATCGCGACCGCCGTGGTGTGCCTCGCCATGGCCTTCTGGGCCGCGCCGCTCGTCATCGCCAAGGCCAACGTCTTCATTTACATGAACATGGTCTTGTACCTTCAGGTGTCTGGTCCGATCGACAGCTTCTTCATGGCTGAGCCGAATTGCGTCGCTGATGGCCCGCACTTCACGTACACCTTCTACAGCACCGTCGGCTCCATCATTGGCAACATCGGCGGTATTGCTGGCGTCACCTGCTTCAACTACATCTTCTCGAAGCGCGGCTACCAGTTCACCTTCATCATCACCACCATCGTGCAGATTCTGGCTTCCCTGTTCGATATCATCATCTTCAAGCGCTGGAACATCTACATTGGCATTCCCGACCACGCCATGTACATCATGGGTGATGCCGTCGTCTACCAGGTGTGCTACATGATGGGCTTCATGCCGACCGTCATTCTGCTGTCCCGCATCTGTCCTCGCGGCTCGGAGTCGATGGTGTACGCCATCTGCGCTGGTTTCGCCAACATGGGTCAGTCCATGGCCGCGACCATTGGCTCTCTGCTCATTGAGTTCGTGTGGCCCTTCAGCACGACGCCTGGCAAGTGCGACTTCAGCAACGTGCCTATCCTCCTCGTCATTAGCCACATTGTCTTCCCACTGGGCATCGTCCCGCTGGCGTACATCTTGCTCCCTCATGCCCGCATCTGTGATAACCTTGACGTCGACGGCAAGGTGGTCAAGGACGAGCACAAGCGCCGCGAGGAGGAGCGTGCGGATCGCTACGAAGCAGGTGAGCCAGTCCACGACGAAGACCGCGACAAACGGTAAAACACCCGCACGTCCAACCGAAGTGAAATGAGAACTAAATCAATAAGTAAATGAGAGCAAACCAACCATGGGAAGCGAGCTCGATGCACCGCCAATCGACTTGTATCATTTGAAACCCACTCGCCCACACCTCTTCTTTCCCTCTCACCTTGAGCACTTTTCAACAGTTTTTTTTCTTTTTTTCGTAATAATCATGGATCAATCGAGAACACTCCGCCACCCTCCCCCTTTACAATCATTCTGCGCAGTGTGTGAACCACCATTTTTTTTTTGTGTATTTGTCCTTTTTTCAAACGGTTGTACATCCCTTTTTCTCTTGAAAGATACACAAAAAACATGCTGAATTCCGCCTCTTCCTTCCTTCCCTCCTTCCCCCCTCCCCCACCAATTCACACCACTCATTGGGCAAACAAGCATTTTTTTTTTCGTCGGGCAACGGTCAAACACCACCCCGTCCAAAAAAAGAAAAATTCTCAGTGACTTCATCGGCTTGTCTTGCTTTCTTCTTCTTTTTTTCCCTTTTCCCTTTTTTCCCTTTCTTCCACTCCAGCCTCCCCCCCTTTTTGTTTCGCTTCGTTTCCTTCCCTTCCCTTTTCTTTTCTTCTTTTGAGGATCAACTCAATTCGTGCCACGATCGAAACGGACGGCCTCCCTCGTTCCAACCATTACATTTGAACACATAGTTTTGAAGACCGTCGCCAGTTTTCTTTCGTCCCCTTCAAGCATTGTCCTCTAACTTTTCTTCCTTCTCAATACGCACGTACTCACTCTTTGCGAGCGGATCCAGTGACCTTTTCCGTCTCCAAAACACACAAAAAAATGCAAAAAATCCGTAAAGGAAAAGCACTAGAGACACGAGATCTTCTTCTTCTTCTTCTGTTTTCGCACGTTGTCTCGACAACCACTCAGTGCTCACATTTCAGGAAAAAAAGTCAACTTTTATGAACAGCAGACAAACTCTCTTTCTTCCACACATATGCCAGCGCTCCACGTACCCGTAGAAAATACGTTCATCAGAAACCAGGAAAAGAAAAGAAAAACAATCAACCAAGTGAAAACAAAGGCAACAACTACAGGTGGCACGCGCAAAAAAAAAAATAACAACAACAATAAGATGATGTGAATCAGCTTTGCGAAAACTTTTCACTTTTATTTTATCTGTTCCGGCTCTGTTCCTTCTTCTTTTCTCTCTTCTTCAGCCCCTGTTTTTTTCCCCTCTCCCACCAAATTCCCTGCACCAACAGTGAAAATGCCAATCGGAGGGCAACGAAAAAAAAAATCTCGTACGGGACCCTGAGGTGCGCGAACGTCAACGCAATACACGACGCAGCGTCAAACTTCTGAGTTACTCAGTGGCACATCCCTCCTTGCATCTAAAACATGCCGTCTGCTCCTCGAAAGCTCCTCGCCTTTCCATTTGTCCTCTCTCACTTTCTTTCGCACCATAGAAAAAACAACAACAACCCTCCTCCCCTCTCTCCTGTCTTTCTTTCATTGGTGTCGCTTGACTTCGAATACTCACGCACAGTTTCACTCTGCAGCTCAACCAATTTTCTCCTACTGTGCATACACACAGACGAAAAACAAAACAAACAAAAAATAAA